>JAWZYV010004075.1:0-12708 GCA_038373885.1 Cheiracanthium punctorium
GAAATGTTCAATGGGCCACAGACAAAATAATTTTGACTTAGTGACCGTTCGACCGTGATACTTCATAGTGAACTTTATTATTACTTTCCGAACATGTACCCTGTAAAGAAAGTATTGTCATCCTGAAAAAATTCGACTTCGAGATTTGGATGTATTAGCACGTTTTGAAGTCTTCCGAATTCATTCATGCTATTTTTACGAGATGTATGTATGTATGTATGTGTGTGTGTATGTGAGTGAACACGATAGCTCCTAAACGGATCATTCGATGGAGCTCGAATTGGACATATATGTTATAAACCACCATCACAAGATCGGTATTGATTTGGATGTGTATAGGACTTATAGTTTTTCTACAGGGCTACGACCCAGATTTCTTTGACATTATGGCCTATGGGGGACATTCTTGTAAGTGCGCTAGCGTTTAAACGGTACATTCGATTGAGCTCCAATTGGGTGTACATGTTATAAACCACCATCGTAAGACCGGTATCGATTTTGGTGTGTATAGGACTTATAGTTCTCCAACAGGGCTACGACCCAGATTTCTTTTACAGGATGGCCTATGGGGAGAAATTCTTGAAAGTGCGCTGGCGTTTAAACGGTACATTCGATTGAGTTTCAATTGAGTATATATGTTTGAATGATTCATCGATTCAAATTTATTTAAATGCTGGGTCATGATCTTAATCGTAAGTCTTCGGAAAGTCGAGTGGCGTCACTCCAGATTTTTTTTTAAATTAAAATGCAAACCGTTTTGATCGGTGGCGTGCCCAAAATAGTGTGTCGCTTGCCATTGGTGCGCTACCCCTCCCATAGGCCATAATGTAAAAGAAATCTTGGTCGTAGCCCTGTAGAAAAACTATAAGTCAACTATAAGTAAGTTCACTTACATACACACACACACATACATACATGCATCTCGTGAAAATAGCATCCGTGAATTCAGAAGACCTCAAAATGTATAAATACACCAAAATCTAAGTCTTTCATGATGGCAATACTTTCCTTACAGGGTACATGTTCGGAAAGTAAAAATACAAAATGAGTGTGGAACAAGTTACTAGAAAAATGCGGATTAAAATGAACGATTGAAAATGAAATAATATGGAACATTATGATCCTACATATTTATTATTACATCCTACATATTTATCAAACTATTGCATCTTGATTCCATAAACATTTCGATGCTGTTTATAGGGTGTGATATGCTTTGTAAGGTATAAAAAAGTTTTCGTAAGAGGGGGGAGGGGGCCCATGAAGCTTTTGCCCTGCCCCCCCCTCTCTGCAAATCGGTCCCTGTTTATCAGGCTGTTGCCTCGACGATTTCGAGGAGGCGGTGGGTGTGTTCAAGTAAAGGCAAACGAAATAATCCGATGTCTTGTTTTTGTGCTTGGATAAGCTAAGTTGGGCGAGAGGAGATAGAAAGACTTACGGAAAGCTTACGGAAATCTCCTGCAGGAGAAAAGGGCTCTCGGGGATTACGTTAGGAAGAAGCCGTACGCTTGCTACGCCATTTTTTGTCCATTCCTACGATTTCGGTAGGTTGGGACGCTCCCGAAAATAAGAACGAACGCGTAGATCGGAATATAGGAGATATCGGAATGGAACCGCGTTCTTCTTTTATTCGTGAAATTCGAACACAAATCGTTGACACGTTTTGAATGACGAATAAGTCGTGCTTCGAAAAAATAATCCTATTCATTGCATTTTAAATTAGGAATTTTATATATGTGTGTATATGTATATCCCTCCAAGCGGCTGAGACATAAAATTCCGTTCACTTCATTCCAGTTTTCACTGCAATGCATCTGTAATTTAAATTATTTGTAACACCAAGGCATCATAAAATATATTTCGATGTTAAAGCTTATGAGCATTTTAGGAGTTAACTTTTTAATAATTACAAATCTTCCTATCGAAATTTGATTTTTTAAATAATTTTAAAGCTGCATGAAAAATTTGCGGCGAAAACAACTTTACATTATTTGCCCATTTCCAAGATGCTTAGAGGGTTAAAAAGGGTGACTCGAAATTAGTTTTACAAACTTTCAGGAGAGGTAGGACACTCCAAGACGGTCCAGAATTGCACAGCCATGCGAGGTCGGAAACGCCGTCTTCACGTAGCTGTTCATAGTCGCTTTGGAGGAAGAGCAACCACAGGCTTTCCTCCGACCGGTCACTTATAGAGGGTTCAGTGGTCTCTTTTACTGGATCTTTTAACATTACGTAGATAGGATATAAAATCGGCGCTTCAAAATTGGGGCGCTTAATAGAGGGGGTCGCTCAAAGAAGTTTCACTGTACATCCTCTCCAAAAAGTATTCGAGTATAAATGAAATTTTCTATTTTAATTTTGCGAATCATTCATTAGTTTTCTGAAAAATTCAAAACTCAAAAGAGCTAGGAAAAATTATGATTATGTACAACCTAATTCATATCTTACGAAAAATAATTTGTAATGTACGAAACAAACCAATGTGGGAAATTGGACTCATGATCAAATATTTTTTTTGAGAGGGTGTATTTTTTCTATGTGTGTTATTTCTCAAAAGCTTTTAGTTCATTTTAGGTTGATCGCTGTACAGCGATACGATATTCGAATATTCGAAATAAGCTGCGGCCGCGAGCCCGAATAGCCGAGATGACCAACAGTTCTCGAGACAAGTTCAGCTGCGAGTATTTAAAACTTGACTGCTCAAGGTTTTTTTTTTTTTTTTCTAAATATCTGATGTATTTTAAGATTATACGTAAAAGTGCAGAATGTTTACAAGAAAAGCGAAGCTTCTTTTTCGCGTGGCATTATCCATTCAATTTTTTCAAGGCACGGGGGAAAAAAGTAAATTAAAATCTAAAGCACTTTCATGTTTTAAATACGCAGAGTGTTCTGTATTAAAAGCGTATCATAGTCCACACGTAGTCCCTATATTTCTTCCTGATTCCATTCAGTTGGAAATTGTAACATGATTTATGAGTGTGCCGTATTTTTCACCCTTGTTCCACGCATCTTCGGTATCGAAATCTATATTAAAATAGCCTACTCGAAACTTTTTTTTACAATCTTCGGCAGGAACATTCCAACTATACTTCACCCTAATAAAGACTGTTTGAAATGTGCAGCTGCGAGTGTTTAA
Source organism: Cheiracanthium punctorium (assembly GCA_038373885.1). Classification (NCBI taxonomy): domain Eukaryota; kingdom Metazoa; phylum Arthropoda; class Arachnida; order Araneae; family Cheiracanthiidae; genus Cheiracanthium; species Cheiracanthium punctorium. Next base: position 3,137 of record JAWZYV010004075.1, read on the forward strand.
AACTTGACTGTTGGAAAGGTCTTTTTTCCCTATCTCTGATGAATTTTAAGATTATACATAAAAATGTACAAAGCTTACAAACATAGACGTAAAGTGGAGTGTAACATAGAGGTGGGGGGGGGGATGTTTTCTATTGTACAAAATACTGTTTTCAAGTAGTTGATATCTCAAATTTCTGGAATTTTAGGGAGCGAAATCCACCCCCAAACTGCCCATAGTTAAGTTGGGTCTTATGCGTACATGAAAAGTGAAACTTTGTTGTTTTAGTCATGGCATTATTCATTTCATTTTTTTCAAGTCAAGAAAAAAAAAAATTGCAGTGGGACAGCTACGACGAAAATGAATTATTTTTAAGTGAACTGAATAGTGTTGGCAGCCAGTTCATAAAATCTCAAGGCGATTTTTGAAGCCGGCTTCAAAATCTTATGCAGAGCTCTGGTCTACCAAAACTCGTGGAGACACATCCTAAAAATTAACAACTCATCCGGGCATAGTTAAATTCCTTTGAAGTAGGTTCGTTTTCCTTTATTGTGGGTCCAATCGAGGCTATATATGTAGTAAACTTCAATTTAAAACCAAGCGGACAAAGTAAGAGACGACATTTTCAGGTGTATAAAAATTTTATTATACAAAATTTTAAAATGAAAATTATACAGCTTTTGGAGAGAGGAAATGTAGAAAAAGCGCGAAGTGTAAAATCCATGCCGCGAAAACGAAACAAGCTTCTCTCGAAGTTTATTTCATAAAAATAAAAGTACCAAAATTTAAAAAAAATATTTCACTGGGTCGCTGAAACTGGAACGGTCACCTCATCGATAAATAGTCCCTCTCCCCCCCCCCTTCTTCTATAATCTCACACACAAGAGCAATATGTACACATGCAATATTATTTATATTTTTATATGGCCCCCGAAAAAAAAATTCCCACACGGAAAAAAAAAATGATGTGTTGAATTGAACTAAATTTCGTTGATTCAATAAAAATGGAGTAGGTGCTCTTTCAACCGAATAATTTTGTTGGTTTGAACAAAACTTTTGTTAAATCAATAAAATCTATCGTTAAATTAATAAAAAATTGTTGAAGCAATAAAGTTATGATTTGAAACAGCGCCGACCCAATTGTTGTTAAATGAACGAAACATTTTTTTCAGTGCACAAGGGCGTACCCAGGGGGGGCGGTTGGACCAGGGGGTCTGGTCCCCCCCCCGAAATTTAGATTTTGTTAACAAAACAATAATAATGAAGCCTTTTTGTGAAAAATTTAGCTCACCTTTTCGTCCCCACCCCCCCCGAAATTTTTTTCTGGGTACGGCCCTGTCAGTGCAGTTAGTAAAATGTGCACACATGTGGTTGAAATTTAGTACATTACCTCCATTTTACTAAATGGGAACTTTTTTGTGCGGGGGGGTCGTATAAAAATTTAAATGTTTCATTGATCTAGAATGAATGTTCCTGAAATTTTTAATGGATATCATACATTCTGAACCTTTTTTGTATAACTTTAATTTATTGTATACGTCTATGATCCATGTTTAAGGTATAAAAAAAGTAGGACGATGTTTTTTGAGACACTCTGTATACAATCATATCTGCTTTCAAAGCAAAAACTGGATGAGAAATAAAACTATACAAATCAGCGAAGGAAGATATGAAATCTTATGCGCACAGCATGGTATATATTTCATTTACAGCACATCCTGACTCCAGTCCAGTTTCAGCGACGACTACAGAAGGAACATATCAACCGACAACCAATAATGTCTTGGAATAATTCGATAAAAGTCTTCTTTTTTAAGGCACCCGGAAAAAAATCGACCCCGCCGAAGGTGGTTACTTCGAGACAAAATCCCTCGTGACGTCACCTCCAGAGACTCAGGTGTGACCCTGTATATTCTCTCCCTCCAACAGAGAGGCAGTCACACCGGGCCGAATGTCAACTTTTCGAACGCTTTGCAGTATAAAGTCCTCAAGCGTCTGCATTCATTTCCTGAGTCAGAATTGCATAGAAAATATAAACGAGAACATTCGATTGGCGAAGTCGATTAGCCGGCCAGAGATATCTGAAAAGAGAGAAATATACATAAATACTTGTTAAATAGGAAAAGCACAAATAAAGTCATTTATTTTTTAAATTTTTAGAGTTTTTTCCCCATAATCGAGGGATGTCTGAATGACGAAGTAACACCTAAAAGTATCCGGACGAACGCCTCTGGTTTGAGAATATATGTGCGAATGTTTCACTGAAGTCAGTTCAGCCCATCACAAGAGCCCCTTAACGACACTCCTCCTGTGGGCGGGACAGAGTGTACGACTTGTCTGTTTAATCGATTCGGGAAGAAAGGACCTCCGGAAAATCAATTTCCCTCGACCCAATATAGTTATCTCCCCTGACTTGAAAGGCTGAAGCAGAGATTTTGAGTCCACGTTCTAATCAACAGAATGCGACGCAAAATTCCCTGTCTATGACTTTCGATTGAAAAAGTTTCGATCTTTTCGATCGAATGACGTATGAATCACGTGATGCCTCGAAGGTTTACTTTAATGCGATAAGAACACTGGCCCAAGAAGTCGGCTGGACTGCTCCGCAGCAGTCGAATAACGCATCTAACAGCTGGATTCTCCCCTCGTCGTTAATCTTTCGCAGTCGTTAACTTTGCCCCGCCTTGAGGTGGAGTTTTAAGGAGGAGCGTCAAGGGGTTCATGTGATTGGCTAAAAGACCTCCCGTTTCCCTCCGGAGTTGTTATCACAGTCGGTAACCAAACAACTGGTTCCGCCCAGTTGGTAGCTAACAACCGACGATTTCGTGAACCACCGGCGGAGAATTCCACCCTAAGATTGTCTAAGAAAAGCCTGATAACACAATATCATATGATAACGAGAAGCTTCTTAGTATGTTTCTTGTTACATCATTACTTCGTCATTGCAGAATGAAGCACGCAAAAGCTTCCTCAAGCGAGTTAGTATTTTATGTGGTTGCGGTTCAGATATAAGGCTACCAGAGTGGACTCTATTTATAGCCAAGTATAATAGTCTGGCTATATTAGCGTTTCTCGAGCTGTGTACCGAGAGAAATGGTCTATAGTGCCGCGAGGGATTTTGAAAAATGACTAAAACTACGTGGTGTCGTATCAGCGATGTGACATTTTCTATTCATCGTTTGCTGTCTTGCTCGCTTTCATTGAGCAGGATCGCGAAACTTTTTATGTCATAGCATGGAAAACCGTTCGGCCAATTTCCAAAAGAGTTATTTTGCAGAAAGACGCATGCAAAATAAGACCCACCCTCTCATTGAATATATATTTATATATATTTTTTAGCACTCAGGTGCTTTTTCTTTCAAGCACGGGATTTTTGTCTACGCGGCGCGCCGTGGTCACTTTCCCGTTGGATCCATATTTTCTGCAGAGTGATTGGATATTGCTAACGGAAACGTGGACTGTAACTTCAGATGATTTTCCAATACCAGGATTCACTTGGGTCGAACGGATAGACGCAGTGGTTTCGTAAACAGAAAGACATCTGGAGTTATAAAGGAGTTATAAAGGAGTTATAAAGGAAAACTGAATGAAACGCTTTACCCGTGCCTACACGAGCCAGATCAATAGTGTTCAAAGGGTCATTGCGTCTATTCAAGATAAAGTGAGATTGGCTGTTGCATACGCTAGTTCTCAATTACTTTTGAAGATCAATGAGACGTTCTATTCGAAACATTGCTGAAGGAGGAGGATTGTAAGACTCTTTGAGTAGGAGATTTTAGCATAGAATTCTCAATTCCGATCCAAGGTCCGATTTCGTAACTGAAATGGGTACTTTAGATTTTCCAATACGCACTCATCCAAAACATTTCACCACTAGGGGCCAAACAACCATGGATGCCATTTTTAGCCACAAAAGGATGCGAACAGGAGTCTATAGGAGCACTTACGGTTATACTTTTCCTCTCTATGGCAGAATGGATTGAATAGATTTTTTAAAAATCTGAAATTCTTCCAGCCGAGTGCGTGATTGAAATCTGGAAGAAATTCGGATTTTCTACTTTTTTTTTCACATTGCTTTTTTCCTTTGGAATCGAAATCCATATTAAAATCGCCTACTGAAACAGTTTTTGCAATCTTCGCCAAGCCTATTCTAACCACACTTAACCTTTATAAGTACTGTTTGGAATGGGCATCCCAATCCACGAGTGTGCCGCGTTTTGTCTTATTTCACAAAACATTTCTTCAGAATTGAAATCTATATTAAAATCGCCAATTAAAACTACTTGACACCAATATAGAAGTGCTTATAGACCTTCGTTCATATTCCCATAGAAACAGACAGTAGTAGGTTTGGCAATAGAGAAGACATCGCCCCCGCTGGGTTCAGTTCGGGCGAGTTATTTCGGGGCGCGCTCCATTGGGCGATCCATCGCCAAAAATGACCCAACTTGGTGACTTTGGGCACTTTACTTCCCCTCTCCGCTATCTGGCAACCCTCGAAAAGTGAAACGCTGAGTCATGGTACAAAAATGGTTGTCTGAAATGAAAATTGTACACAAGTGCTAAAAAAAATTGTTGACACCTTTTACACAAGTGTAAGAGGGTGGGGATAATCAACACCCGAGATCTCAATTATGACTATTTCAGTTTCACTACGGGCACGGAAATCGTCCACAGCCGAGTGGCTGTTGAATATTTCTGCGACTCGGATTTGAATTTCCGGCGAGGACGCTCCTTCGTGTTCTTCGCTTTCCAGGCATGATGCATGACGTGCGCAGATAAAGCGAAAAGGGGACTCAGTTCCACTCACGTTTAACCCTTTGAGGCGCAACCCTTTCCCAATGCTGGAAAAAGGGCAGCCGTTGCCATCGCTCGACATAACGACCCGCAAGAGGGCAGCCGATCGAAACGTTCATCGCTTACCACAGATCTAGAGACCCCTTTTTCTTGACGGGCAGCTGGCTGTGTGCTGCACAGCCAGCTGCGTCAAAAAAAGGTCAAAGGGTCTCTCGATCTGTGGCACGCGATGAACGTTTCGATTGTCCGCCCTCTTGCTGATAGTTATGTCGAGCGATGGCAACGGCTGCCCTTTTTTCAGAATGGGGTATCTATCCGGCTGTTCTCGCATTCTTCCATTTTTCAGCAGATGTCAGTGCTATTCAAAAGAATCGTGACCCTTTTTTGACGGGAAATGGCGTGCTAAAAAGTAAAGGATTCTCGTGGAGCTCTGTCACCCGCCACTCTTTTTATAGAAATCCAATGTATTCTTCGTGACCGGCAACAGTCAAAACGTTAGAGTTGGGTGTTCCCAGAGCGGGAACACTGAGCGTTGAAGGGTTAACCCTTGAACACACGGTGGTCGCGCCGTGAAACCACCTATTTCCGACGTTATTCAACTGCTAGTCGCAAAAAAACAGGGTTGAAGGGTCCCAAAGCCGAAAGAGTACAGGTGTTGTCATTCTTGAGTTATTTACCAGCAAGCAACCGAGACCTATTTTGACGCAGCCAGCTGTGCGAACCGCACAATGGATCCGCCTATCCCTTCTAAGCTGGCGTTGGCACTCTAAAAGATTCACTTGCACAGCAAATTGAAATGAATTTATTATTAAAAGGGGGCGTATTATCTCCCCCCCCCAGAAATTTTTACTCTATCCGCCACTGAAAAGAACGAATTTCGGAGGACGATACCAGAGAACTTATTCCATCTTTGTTTAAAAAGGGGAAAACCGGTCCAAATTTGTACGTTTAAAATATCTGTCTCCGATTTCCTTGGGAATAACACTCAAGAACTCGTATATTGAGGATCTCGGGGTCATTCAGCACTCAGTAGAAACAAACATCGTATTACTGTGGTAACTAACAATATTGAAAATAAAAAATAAAGCCAGCTATTAAACGGCATTATTAATAGCTTAGTCATGGGGGCCCATTAAAATTTTTCTAGGGGGGGGGGTCGAGCTTCCCTCTTATAACAATTTTTCAGTCCCGATTTTACTTGGTGATGCAGTTTTGTTTACATTGTAAGATATAGGGCTAAGAAAAAACGTGGGCGGGGGGCACGTTCCTTTTTGACGAAGTTTAACCTAAACTAATCGGATTTATTCAATGCCATGACTCCTTAAACAACCCATAAAACTCATGGAACTATTATTTGTTTATTAATTCATTAAAATCAACTCATTGTTGAATTATTAATCATTTGTTAATAGTCAAAACAAAGTTATTTGGATTCTCGGCGTAAGCTACTTCATCGGTCAGTCATCCAATGTCAAAGTGACAGATTTTCGTTTGGCGGGGTCATTCTACTGAAAACGTAGGTTTTCAAAGTTAAAATTTACAAAAAAAAAATTCTTTATTAAAAAAAAAAATTATATTGCTCTTTTTATTCTTTTTACTACCCCGATATATAGTTGGTCCCATTCTTTTTGATTATTTTTAAACTTTTATTTGTAATTGAAATTTTGAACACGAACAGAGAATATATACTAGTAACAAAGAATACAAAGAAATAATAGCTGCATGATATCTTATTGGAGCATTCAATACAGAATGTAAAATAAGTTTTAAAACTATTGTCTTAATGGACATTTATAGGTAAAAAGAAATTTCAAGATACAATCTTAAAAATAAAGTGATTCGTTAAATTAATTTTTTAAAATGATATTTAAAAGCTTTTTATTTAAATGAACCTGTATGTTTTATTAAAAACAAAATTTAGACTAACTAAAAATTATATATTAGTCTCATAATTGATTTTTTGTTAAGTTGTATTCGCCATTACATTTATATTGTAACTGAGGATATATGAAGGTAGGATACAAATTGATATGTTTTGTTTTTATATCATGTTGATTTAAAGTTATCACATTATTTTAATTTAGATTTTACTAAAAAAAGTGTTTTATTAGTAACTAAAAATGTAATTTTAGTCAATAAGCAATTTTTATTCAAGAACAGAGGATACACAACGTTAATGTCCTATTTGACTTCAGAGAGAAAAATGTTCAAATTCTAACAAATTAAGCTGTTTAACATCCCTGTGAAGAACAACCTATATTGAAAACGGTTACCTGTGGTTCTAATCCTCTGTAATGAGGTGACAGGATTGCCATGGATGGGAAATCCTTGCACCGAATTGAATTTTGAACGGATGATACAAGAAAGACGGTGACAGCAATTCAAAGGATAATTAAAGCTGAAATTTTTATTTCTTTTGTAACAGAAATCAATTAAACTTAAAAAAAAAACACATCTAGCAACTGAAATGACTCCAATGATGAAATATTGAATCTATATCCCCTTTTGTGTTTAACAAGCAAGTAAACAAGTGAATGGGGGAAAATATGCTGTCAGATGTAACGGAGGTATACAAGTATCCCTCCGTTCATTGAAAAAAGCAAATAAAATAAAAAATTTAAAAAACTGTCATAATATTTAAAATGTCTTATAATAACAATTTAAAATAATTATTTCTAAAACTACCAACCACAATCTGCAAATAGCGCTTTTTTTCTAGCATGACCCTTGGATGAGTACGCATGGGATTGGATGATTACAAATGGGATTGCGAGGGATTCTTTAGCCTATACGTTCCCTTTTACTTTTTAGGCCGATGCACACTGGCTCTCGCGTACAAAACGAACATTTTAATTTCTTGGAAGCCTTTTCTGACGACAGCTGGCTGTGCCGCACAGCCAGCTGTCGTCAAAAAAAGGGTCTCTCGATCTGTGGCACGCGATGAACGTTTCGATCGTCCGCCATCATGCTGGTCATTAAGTCGAGCGATGGCCACGGCTGCCCTTTTTCGGCATGGGACCCTCTATCCAGCTGTTCTCGCATTCTTCCATTTTTCAGCAGATGTCAGTGCTGTTTAAAAGAATCGTGACCTTTTTTGACGGGAAAGGACGCGCTCAAAAGTAAAGGGTTCTCGCGGAGCTCTGTCACCCGCCACTATTTTTATAGATATCTAATCAATTCTTCGTGACTGGCAACCGTCAAAACGTCAGAGTTGGGTGTTCCCAGTGCGGGAACACTGCTCGTTAAAGGGTTAACAGCTCAGCCAACCCGTTGTCTCCAAGATTGTTTTAATTTCGAAGCCATTCCAAACGCAACTCCGCCGGTTCGAGGTTAAGAACGCCATTTTCCTTTCGAGTGGAGCTTTCCTCACGTGGACAAAAAAAAAAAAAAAAAAAAAAAAATGAATAAATAAGCAGATGGCGGAGAGGAGCAATAACATCGCCAAACCGACTGTAAACACCCTGTTCGTCTTCCGCACTCCAGTGAGTCGATTTCAGATAAAAACTGCACAAAAATGATGCATTTTAGTTAGATTCTATTATTTTTTTTCCAGTTCGCGACCAGAGAAGGGGAACGAAAAGCTTTTTTTTTTCGTTCTTTCTAGGCGATCAGGAAACAAGGAAGGGAAACGGCCATTTAGAAGAACAAAAATAATAATAATGATTTTTTTTTTCTTAAACGAGCAGTAGCATAAAAGATTTTGATCTGCTCGATTAAGGTGAGGGGGGGCAAAGCCACAAGCAAGTGCATGCCTATAAATAAAATGATAATATTAATATTAAAACTTCAATCGGTGCCCTCGATAGAATTTAAAAAATACATTGGGTAACCTGTTATTTTACAGATGGATTGATAAATTCTGGTACTCTATTTTATCCTGACTTTTTCTAAAAAACGTATGGTTTTTTTTCCCCGCCTGCATTTTGGAGTTCGATCCATCTAAAATGACAGAACAGAACAACTTTGCTTTTTTTTTTTCCTCCCAATTTTCTTGAATATATTTTTTTTCAGTGGCGGGTACTTGACGAGGTTACATCATACGAGGACCATCAAGGTCAAGGCAAGGTATGATAGAATGATTCTTTAGCCACGCCCTCTGGGCGGATTCTTTTTTATTTGTTTGATAAAATAGAACGGCTATTTAAAATTTAAAATTATTTGAAAAACAATCGTGGCAGTTATTACGTGTTGCCGCAGACTCTGACTGACTCCCCCCCCAAAATGTAAAAATTGTTCGCAAATGTTAAAAAACTTCTTTGGTATAATAAATTGAATATTTTAAAAGAAAAAAAATTGTACACTTTGTAGCATCCAGTCATTTATTCGTTATGATTTATATTCCGAATGGCTGAAACATTTCAATAGGGTCATTCAATGAACTTCAAAAGAATATTAATAATTGAACCAGTCGAAATGGGGTGTGCACAATGCTGTGATCGCAAGTTCACAACAGGAATCCAATGATTTTCACGTTTGTTATTTTGGACGCGTAACCCACTCATGAATTTTTATTGGGTTAGTGTGAAATTGGGAAAGGAAATAGGGGGGCTAATATATCTACAGTTCTGTATCGTCGGTGTTGGGGATTTTATGGAAGTAAATTCGAAATCCGCAAGTTCTTTTCATAAGGTACTTAATACATTAAGAAGGAATTTTCGTAAATGCTCATATATTTATGCCGGCGTCTTTAATTTAAAACTCATAATTATTGAACATTGCACAGGATTACAGCAATTAAAATATTTAAACATAATTTGGAAGTCAAAAGCAAAACAATTCGCTAAAAAGTTTTTTAA
>JAWZYV010004076.1:0-12441 GCA_038373885.1 Cheiracanthium punctorium
GAACTAATTTCAGGATTAAGCCAGCTACAGAAAATCATAGCACTCAGTTTGAAATCTCATTTTTTTAGCACTCAGTTTGAAATCTCAATTTCTGATACCTAGAACCCTCTGGAGGTAATAGAAAATTGGGTGCTTACGTATTACTCCGGCGGTCATTCCCGCCAAACTATTTTTTCGTCAGATGTGCTGACAAACTGCTGCCAATCGTATTCCAAACCATCAATAATTTTATGTGTCCGGCATTTATCTTGGCAAAAATTCGCTCGTCTTGGTGGACCGCCGAGATAATACGTAAGTACCGAAAATTGTATAAAATTGAAGACAAATGACTAGGTACTAAATAACACTATTCGATAAGAGTTCTGAAATAAAAACTTATTACCAGACCGCGGATTATATGCAATCGCATATTTGCATATGCAATTGCATATTTCATGTGTTTTTGGTAATTTTGCATAAAATGACGTATTTTGTCTGTTGGATGCATATTTCTAGCTTTTTAGCTTTGAGTTTGTAACCCTTTTTTACCTTCCTTTCAGTATTTTTTTTCTTTAACTCTTTAAGTCCCGCACGTTGAAAAATTTATACAGGCTCCCAGCGTAATAGCCCGAAAATTTCCGTTTTCCTTCCTCCACTCCTTATTGTTTACATAACTATTGTACACCACTTTCAGGGGCTGAAAAAGCTATCTTTCCCCATACTGGTTAATTTTTTTTTTACCATAGCAAGATTCGTCAATGATTCATTGAAATTATTGTGGCCTGCAAAAGACATGACTGATAACGTATTAGAATTCGTTACTGAAGCAGCACCTTATATGATAAAAGCAGTATCAGCACTTAAAGTTTCTTTTTTTTTCAAATATGAAACATATAACTTGTATAGCCCACGGGCTTCACAGAGTAGCAGAAAAGTAAGAGAAATATACGCCCCTGTGAATAAACTGCCATAGTGCGTTAAGAAAATATTCTTAAAAGCTCCTTTGCGCACTAAAACATACAGAGAAATGTATTCAACCTCCCACTGTCACAACACCCTGTATTGACAAGATGGGGCACTTGGTTAAATGCGGCTGTAATTTATTCTGAAAATTTTGACTCCATAAAAGATGTAGTTAATGCTTTGGACAGCATCGACGAATCTTGTGTTTTCATTGCGAAGTATATGCTTAGCAAAATGCCCATCCGAAAAAGTCTATCGATAATCGGAACACATTTTTCCTTCTTAACATAAGCCATCACAAAATTAGAATCTCAAAATATGCTGCTGAGGGATGCAATAAGTCAAGTTGTAAAAGTACAGGAATGTGTTGTTAAGATTCCAGAGTTATTAGGAGAAGAAATCAATGAGAAATGGAATTTTATTTTAAAGGAAAATTTAGGATTTTTGGCAGTGAATTAAATAAATAATTTTATTCATGGTGAAGGGTGTGAATTACCGGAAAAAGTAGAACAATCCAAAGCGAAATATTATAAGTACTGTCCAGTGACATCCATTGAGGTTGAAAGAACATTTTCAGCATATGAAATGATTTTAGATAAAAAAAAAAGTCTTACTATTGAAAATTTAGAAAAACAGTTAGTTGTGTACTGTAACAACCATTACTGAACGCAGTTTTAATTCATATTTCATATCACTAAGATTGTGAATAAAAGTTGATTGTGCTTTAACCCATAAACCGTCTTCGTTATTAATTATTCTGCCTTGCATGATGTATTCGAGTTTCAAAGAGAGATAAAAATGAGTCATAATTAAGTGATATATAAAATACTCTTACAAGTAAATACGTTTTTATTTTCTGTTAATAAGAGTATACTTTTTCAGTTATTTGGTGCTTATTTTTAGATTTTTAGTGCATATTTTTAAATTTTTAGAGCATATTTTTAGATTTTTAGTGCATATTTTTAGATTTTTAGTGCATATTTTTAAATTTTTAGAGCATATTTTTAGATTTTTAGTGCATATTTTTAGATTTTTAGTGAGATTTTTTATGCATATTTGCATGCATATTTTGTCATTATTAAAGTGCATATAATCCGCGGTCTACTTATTACAATAAATTTTGGGGCAAAGTGTCAGTTACTGGTGCACATAGCCTAATACCTTTGGATTTTTTATCACATGAGTGTATTTTTATAGCAAACTTTTCATCGGAGTTTTCCTCGTCCGATTTATTCGTTTCATCGATATCCATATTATTTTCAGCTATCGCATAAAATAATGTTACCATAGCTAAAAATATCTGTGTATATGAATATCTATCAGTGTGTGTGTGCGCTCTATCGTTAATTTGATGCAACGATGTCATAACTCAAAATCCCATTTTTTCGACAAACACGCTCGAAGTTTCGTGAGAGTGAGAAAACTTACATTCGCAAAAACGAATTTGCTGTAGTTTGGGAAGTCAATTTTAAAATCTCAGATGTACCACTCTTCTTATTAAAAATTCACATCATTGCAATTGTGGTTAGGATATTAACTCAAAAATCGTGATTTTTGATTTATGACGTTGTTGCAGCAAATGAGTGATATAACCCTGCAAGCTTTATTAGCTAGATTCTTTCTGACTGAAGTTTTCTTTATGTCATAATATGATATTAGAAAATAATTTAAGTCATTTCACAAAGCTTTAGACCCAAGCTATTCAAAAATAGGGATTCTTGAAAAAAATTGAATTTCTAATTAATTTGCGGTTTGCGGAATTCTACCAGAGAATATATTCATATATTCTGATAATCTAAGTAAATTATTTGACATCAGCCATGCTGACTCACTAACACCTTTAAAAAATGAAGAGAACACCAGTTTTTCAATTACAGAAGAACTTCAAGTCAGGCTGTATTAGATCCTTAGGCAAAAAGCTAGTTGTATGTGAGAAAAAATTAAAAGGTGTGCTAAAATATTGCAAGCTACATTAAACATTGCTTTCACATCAATCACACCTTATACCATGGCTGGGAATAATATGGATATCAATGAAACCAATAAATATCATGAGAAAAGCTCTGATAAAAAATTAAATGTAAAAATGCATTCGTATGATTAAAAAGCCTAAAAGGTATTAAACTTAACCTAAGCAATCGCATACAGATCCATTATCGACTGCAAGTGTTGCTGGTGGGTAAATCGCAATTCGCAATAACACTAGCATTCCGACCCCACATTCTTTTGTGATTATGATTCCTTATTATGTGCCCCTATCTCCCCTTAAATATCGTACCAACTATTATGAATCTCCCTATATATACTTGACATCAAGAAAAAACATTTTATAATTACTAGGTAGAAAGAAGATTCCCAGAGAACATCTGTTATCTTTTACTAATGGTTCTAACAATCGGGGTGACTTTATCTCATATCTGAGTGTTTAAAATGTTGCTTCTTTTAATGAATTTAATTTTGAAAATCATTTGGCGTGCATTGCCTTGCATTTTCTTACTCTTTAGAAGACTGAATGTATTTTAATTGGTAGAATACATTATTACCAGTAACTAGAATGTATTATACCAAAAGTCTGTCTACGCATTTCTTGTCGATGACTGCTTAGAAACTATTTAAAATATTTAGATATTAATATTTAAGTATTTATTATCTAACGATCAGAATAGATAAAAGAAAGGGAGAGATTCAAGTGCTAAAAAAATGGTATCTTTTTCACCCGGTAAATAAGCTTCTTTGGGAGAAAATAAGGAAATTCCATGTTTCTGCATTAAGGATCATAAAATTATTCGGCTAACAGCATGAACGTAAAACTCCTGATTTATGTATGAGTCTGGAAGTTGTTAAAGTGTCATCAGCAACCAAAAACTAATTATTTCCGTTTCAGAGCGGTTTAGTGCGGATAGTACCCTATCTGCTTTTAACACTTTTTACGATGACTTTAAATTTCCCGCTGGATACATTGGATTTGGATTCCTGTTTTTTTCTCACTAAGAATCGAAAATAAAGAGAGTGTATAGTTGGAGGCGAGATAGCTGTGCTTTTCGTGAGCGTATCTGAAAAAAGCCTTAGTTTTTTTTCCTTAAATGAATAAAACTACTGATTACTAATCAAACTTCATCAAGTAGTAACATATTTACTCAGGTGTTTTAAGAGATGTTTCCGAATATTTTAAAAAACCACGATAGAGGGGAAAGTTTGGTATTGAATATAAATATGAACCATTCAGATAAAACCTTGAGTCAAAAGAAATGTGGGTTTTTAAAAACTGAAATAAATAAAACATTGTAAAATAATACACATAAAAGGTTCTTATCAAATTGTATGTATGTTTTCGCCGAAAAATATTCTGAAGAAGAGATCTGAAGACTTTTTGACGAAACGTATACGTACAGTTAAATGGCTTTTGTATGTGTTACTTATTTATTTATTTCACCAATCAAATTATTAACAGCGCATTAAAATTTTAATTGTATGCCTGAGGACCTTAACACCAATAGAAATGTTAATCTTTAACAGCTGAACAAATTTTCTAATCTTGTAGTGAAGAACGACCTAAATCTTATAAATAAAAATGAAATTCTGTTTGTTTGTTTGTTTAATTGTTTCTTTGTTTGTTTATTTGTTTGTGGATTTGATTCGTATACAAATCCACAAAAATGGACCTATCGGCCTGAAATTTAGCACAGATATGTAAAATAATATAGAATAAATCGTAGTCCACTTTAAAACTTTGAAAGTCCACCCGTTCCCGGAATTTAAGAGATTTTTATGCTCTTCACGCAAAAAGCTTTCCGTAATTGTAACCCCTGTAGTGAAAAAAGTGTGAAATAAGGATCGTGGTTGCCATGTGTGGCGATTTTGCCGAATAAAATGTTTTAAATTCTCAAAGTAAAAATAAAAGAATAATAATGATTTTTTTTTTGTTAGTTTTATATTCGTAAGGTTATTTTTTTTTTAATTATAATATCGTGTGCATGGGAAAATCAGAGCAGGAATGTAATGCTTTACACGCAAAACAATAAGAATGGAAGATTTCCGAGGCTAATGTGTAAATTCTTTTAGTTTGGCGAAAAAATAAAATGGCTGAAATATGGATTTTGAGTAAGTGAGTTCTAGCGGTTTGCACAGTTTTCGGCTTTGCGCAATTTATTGAGAGCTTAAGGAAATAGATTTTTGAAAACAAGTGCAAAGGTTTTATTAGAATACAGCGTTAAATTTTTATGATCCGTGAAGAAATAATGCAGTTATTAAGGGATTTCAAGCGATCTAACTTCAGAATTCTCGCCAATTGAGTACATTGATTTAAGTTGGGGGAATTCCGCCAAATTTCAGAAAATTGAAATGTTCTGATTTAGTACATCGGAGTAACGATGAATAAAACACATTATAGTTGATAATTTAAAAAAAAAATCGGCTGTATTAAGGGATTCCAATTTTCAAATAAATGCGTGCTACTCTTTGGCGGTCGAACCATTTGCCATATTGATTGCTGCTAAGTCAATGCTTCGAATGATTCCCTGAAAAAACTCTTGCAAAATGGCATATGTTGGCACTTTGGCGAGGCTTAGATTTGAAACTGGATTTTATTTGAGACTGGTATATATAATAACACTGGTTATAGATAAAAATGAACGTTGGTATGTGTTTATGAGGTTGAAAAACTCCAGCACCGTTGAGCACCGTTGCACGATGAAATTTGGTTCACCTAAGTCTTTTATGATGAAGAAGGTTTTTATGCTATCCGTTTTCCTTAACTTGCCACTTGGTGCCGCAGCACAACGTTGAATTCTATTCCGTTTAGCCGTTTGCTATGCGAATATCGTCCAACCGATTTCGATGAAATTTGGTACACGCGAATATTAGAACACGGAGAATATTTTTCACTATCCATTTTGCTGTAACTTGCCGCTAAATGGCGCTGCAAAGCATCAACTTCTATACCGTTCGACCGATCGGCATAAAAATTTTTATACTTACACATTTGAGCACGAAGAATATATTCTAACTGCGTTCCTTTTGATGTTACTCACCACTAGATGACACTGCAATGCATTATTATTTTAACTCGCCACTAGATGACGCTGCAGCAGGCCAAATTCTCGACCATTCAAACGGTCGCTATGAAAATCAGTATACATAGCTATTTGAACAATGAGAATATTTTGGCGTTATCCATTTTGCTATAACTCGCCACTTGACGGCGCTGTAGCAAATCATTACTTTATTGAACCACTAGATGGCCCTGCAGTGTATCACTTCTTGCCTGTGCAAATAATCGCAATGAAAATAGGTATACATAGATATTTGAACACGGGGAAGAGTTTGGCGCTATCCATTTTCCTATAACTTGCCATTAGATGTCGCGTCAACACATGAACTTCAAGACTGTCCAGCCGATAGTCATGAAAATTCGTATACATCGATATCTGAATGCGAAAAATATTTTCCACGTATCCGTTTTGCTAAAACTCGCCACTAGATTGCGCTACGCCGCATGGCCTTCTGCACCGTACAAACGATTGCCTTGCAATTCGGTATGTATGATTATTGGACACAATATAACGCGATATCCACTTTGCTATATCTGTTTATTACAATGAATAGTAATCACAACAAATCGTAACATCAAAAAGTCCATTCATTCCCGTGCGAAGAACGGGTACTTCAGCTAGTTAAATAATAAAAATTAAATAATTTTGGTGTAACAGTTTGTAAAACAATAGTTTATAATAACAATAGTTATTATAAACACAACAAATTTTCTAATCTTGTAGTGAAGAACGACCTAAATTAAATAATAAAAATTAAATAATTTTGATGTAACAGTTTATAATACAACAGTTTATAATAACAATAAATAAGACCTCGTTGAAATCTGTCAATCCTATAGGGAGCTACAAGGCACATACAGTAAAAACACCTGTAAAGTGAAACAAAGGCTTCAAATGTATAACACCAATCATTTTGCGTGAGCGATTAAAAAAGAAATCTTAACATAATTATCTTCTCGGTGAAAATCCTATTACATATCGAGTATTCGTATTGAGTATTTTACTTTATAGTATGAATAAATTGTGTTCAATAATTGAAAACTGTTATAATACTTAGCAAGGAAAATTTGGAATTTTTAGCTGCATGTTTTGTAGTGAAAAGTGCACTTACCAATATCTAAATATGAACATCAATACATTTTGAATACTGTCATGCAAGGAGTATAAACATGAAAAAAGGGGAGGGTGGCTATCTGTCGTATACGAAAAGAAAAATATTACTAGAAAAATTCTTACTCTAAAATGTAAATAATATGAAACTCATATTTATGTAAAGCTTGTTTGTAAGTAGAAACTTTTTAAAATTTATTTTTTGAATTTTATATCAAAAAACTCAATTACTTTTTCGCCATCCCTATATATATATATATATATATATTTATTCAAAAAGCTAATGCTATTTTAATTTTTTTAATGCAGTTTAAAAGTAATAACATGACGCATAAAATATTTACTTCTTGTTTATCTCTCTGCAGCTCTCATATATATATATATATATATATATATATATATATATATATATATGAGACAGAGAGAGATAAACAAGAAGTATACATATATATATATATATATATTGTATTATTTGAACACAAAAATATTAACAGATAAGTACTCGGAGAAAATAGTATTCACTTCTTATTTAATTTTTAATGGAAGATTAAATGTGGGATAATAACTCTTAAGAGCTGATTGAAAAATAAATGTTTGAATAAATAAATCACTACTTCAGTAAAAGTGCGTGGCACGTAAGGAACTTTCGAGAAGCACGTTTTTCCAGTTTTCTCCAGATGCCACTGAATTTATCATTTTTATTTTTAAAAATGTATGCCGTTTCGAAATGTTAAAGGAGTATAAAACATATAAATATATTTTAAATATATTTCATAAAAATATTTTTTTTCTAAGTACTTTACATGTTCATTGTAAATTTTGATAGTGAATATTAGTTTTAAAAAATGACACCTTATGCCATTTCGAAAATACATCTTTTACTTATCAGCATCTTACCCAAAACGATCCTTTGTTCATCCGACATACTACTAAAGTAATTATTCACCGAAGTCAAATAATAAATTTTATTCTATTTCTGTACATTGCGGAATATTTTTTGTAACAGAAACTTATTCATGCCACACCAATGCAAAACAATTTGTGAGCATTGTCCGATTGCAGTTGTTGTGTTGGAATTGAGAATACTTGAGGTTCTGACTACAATCTCGAAAATGGTCTTATAACCCCTGTATACCCATTTATTCCATTAACTTTTGCTAATAAGCAGCACAATCATGGGACAAACACAAACATCCATGACCGCGCAAAGATTCGAATCTGAACCCATGGACTTAGTATTACGGCGAACTAGCCAGTACAGCCCCTGGGCGGCAAGTACTGTCCGATATTGTTTAAGGAATTTTTCCGCACATTCATGCACGTCAATGATATGATGCATGTGTTAAGTCTATTTTGGTTTTATCAAAATAATGAAAAAATGATTCATCTTTTTAAATTAATTTTTGACACTAGAGTGCCATTTCGTTCACTCGGTATTTTCTATCGACAAAATTTTGCTAACTTATTTATGCGTACAGACTTTTTTGGACATACTTTGTGGACGTCGACACCTTTTCGTCGCATTTTTGAAAGTTACCAGATAGCGGGGGAGGATAATAAATGTGGAAAGTCGCAAAGGTTTACAATTTTTGATAATCTATCGCCAAATCCGGCACTAAAAAATAAGTTTCCAAATCTGAACCTAGCTTGACGATACCATATTGGGCGAGAGAGTGGCGAACGCTACAGTGTATTACAAAAGACAATATAGTCAGAATATGCCTTTCGAAGGTTATAAAACAGATTTAGTAGGCGATTTAAATGTATATTTAGATTCTAAAGAATTTTTTTATGGAATAAGAATGACAGAACGGCACACTCTGGATAACTGTACACTTAATGAAATAAGGAAAGAAAATAGACAGATGCATGCATTATGATTGGCTTTTAGTTTAAAGCATTTTAGTACGCATTTAAAATATAAAAGTGTTTCAGTTTTTTTTTCTTTTTTTTCTGCTTGTTTCGCAAAAATACTTAGATATTTTGTTGAAAGATGAACCATTATACATAAATAAACAAAACGGAAATAGACACATTTTCAAAAGACTTGAAATATATGCTTGAAAAATATTTTCCTGAGCTTGAAATATATATTCCGCTAGTGTCCATGATAGCATTTTGTCTACCAATAGGACCGTCAACAAATTTCCTCCAATATTTCCTCCATATTTTCTCAGTTATATATTTTTCAACAATTGCTTAATTTTTGGAAACCACTGTATATTCGAAATGAGTCAGTTCTCTTAGAAACTGGAAGTGGGAAAATTTTATAAAACGTCTTACGGTGTGTCCCCAAAAAGATAATACCATGCTTTCATTCTTTATCTGCCAGAGGTAAGTGGACAATGTGAATTGAAAAAAAAAATAAAGTTCAAAATAAAGTTGGAAAAAGACCATGTTAAACAAACAAACAAAAAAAAACCTCGTTAATTTTAAAAAAGTTTTTTTTTTAATTTTTAATAAATTTTCGTTATAAAAAAATACCATTTAGTAAAATGTGCCTCATATATGTCCCCTCATGATGAGGGTATACACAATTTGAGAATTATATAATAAAAAATGCCAGAGATATGTAGATAGATGTTTTCTGAGTTAAATCACTTTTCAGTGGCTCTCGAAAGGAAAAAAAAATCACGTCGGATGATCGTGTTTCAGGAATCGTAGAGAATTTCCGAAATAAAAAGATTTTTTGCACTCTAGCAATAAAAGTTTGCAATAAAATTCATAAATAGCTCCTGGACGTCATTTTTAAATATACCACATTTTACTAAATGTCAATTTTTTTTTGTACGGGGGGCCGTACACATATTTCAAAAGTGCCACTTTTTTGAAAAATGATGAGATTTTTTTTTCTTTTTTCTTTCCTACCGTATTTTAAAGAGTTTTTCAATTTAAGTTCCCTACGTAATTCTAATGCATGGAGAATTAAAGCGTGTTAACATGTTTTGGGGACACCCTGTCAAAAAATCCTACTTTTTTTTGCATTTTTACTTATTCCGGTGCTAAGATTTTTCTATCTAATAGATAAGTTTCCCCTCTGCATGTTGTTCAGATCATCGTGTGTGTGATTTTCTCCTTAAGTAAATTTTTATAATGTACTCAGAGCTTAAGTACATTAACGAATATGAGTCCTAAGATTTAGCACAGCTTGTTTGTAATTCAGTTCTTGTTTAAAGAAAGTACATAAAATTCCGACACGACTATACATATATATATATATATATGTATATATATATATAACTCGGCTGTTCGATCCTGGTCAGTGGGAGACCCCCCTCAACCCCCCTTAATTTTTAGTTTCATTATTGCCATATTAAAAACGATATTAATTGACTACGTCATTTTATCTCTCATCATTTGTGCATTTCTCCTGTTAACCACCCTATGTTGAAATTTTTAGGATTGTAACCTATTTATAGAAAAATACATGGGATGCATATTCTATAGCTCACGAAATAGTGTAACGACAGATTAAAGCTGTTGTGAACTAATAGTATTTAAATATCTGTAAAAAATACATGGGATGCATATTCTACAACTTACGAAATATTGTAACAATAGATTAAAGCTGTTGTGAACTAATAGTACTTAAATATATGTAAAATTATGTTGCATACATTTATGTCGCATTTTTGGGACACATTTACGGACAATTTTCAATAAAGGGGGTGAGAGATAAAATGACTTAGTCTTTAATATATAGGTGCGTCAGAAAGTAATGAACCGCGTGCGCCCAAAGTTCGGGCAATCTTTAAAAAATCATATTTTTAAAAAATCATATTTTTTAAAAAATGACCATATTTTTTTTTCTTAAAGATTTAAAAATAAAGATGACCGATAGGTGGCGTTGATGTTGAATATGTGGAGCAGATTATGCAAATCTGGTATGCATTAAAGTTAAATGAGCAGAAACATAATACCAACACCATTCTATATTTTCAAAGATTTCTTTTGCAGAGCGAAATTTCCTCAGTGCGCCTGTTGCTGATTCGTCATTTTTATAAAAGAGCTTGATAATCAACGCTTTATCCTGTAACGAGGGCATGATGTTGGCATCGATTGAAGAGTCCATTTGCATTTATTTAAGTTTTTTATTGACTACCTGATTTGCAATAGTCATCTGGGTGTATGCACTGCAGCGCCACCTATTGGCCATTTTTTGAACCTTTTTTTTTTTTTTTTTTTTTTTTTTTTTTTGTTCTTAAAGAATTCTTTCTCTTTCTGATGCCATTCGTGCAAACCGCACTTTTTTTTATCATTATTTGTCCTTTTTATGATTTTTCAAAGTTTGCGCGAACTTTTGACAACACTTTGTACAAAAACATTCCAATTATTAAAATGTACCCATACACTTATGAGGTGATGTACCAAATTTGAGCCTTTGATCATACAAAGGCACATAAATCTCTTTAAAAAGAGATGATCGGGGACTATATATGATTTTGTATGCAAACGTTTAATAGAGCGGGAAAAAAAGGTTCTTCATAGAGTGAAAAAGAAAAAAAATCGTAATTTCGTAATTTCTGTACAACTCCTGAAATGTGATCATTCGAAGTGATTTTTCTCCTTCGAGAGCCATGGAAAAGTGGTTTAAGTCAGCGTAATATTTAATCTTCGTATTTCTGACACTTTTTAAGGTATTGTTCTCAAATTTTTTATGACCACTCACTAATCGATGCTGCACATTTTACTAACTGGGAATTGTTACGTACGGGGGTTGTACAAAAATTTAAAATGGTGACACTTTTTGAAAATTAACGAGAGGATTTTTTTCTTAACGGAGTCTTATTCTCTATCATATTTTGAACATTTATCCATTTACACTGTACCATTATCTCTAATAGATAAAGAATTAAATCATTATCACCTTTTGGGACGCCCTGTATATATGTATATGTATATATGTGTGTGTACATACAAATATAGATGAGGGGGCACAATCACTATGGAAATTAATTTAAAATATTAAATCTTATTAATAACATTATAATCAACATTAAAAATATTTACAAATTAAAATTGTATTAAATTGAAACAGGTCGGAATAGACGTTGCAACATTTTAGAAACATTTGTTTCAGAATAAATGATTTAAACAAGCTGAAGTTCATACAAAACTTTTCAATTTCATATTATAACATTCTTTTTAATTAACATATTACAGTTGGTGTTTAGAAACAATGTGCTTCATAATAAAATAATAAAGCAGAATAGCTTCACAGGGATCATCATTCTTTTGAAATTTTAACTAAGAGAAATCATATTTCCTAACTCGACCAATAAGAGAACACACTTGAAATTATTTTAGAAGCAATGTGTTTCGGAATCAAACATTTCAA
>JAWZYV010004077.1:0-313148 GCA_038373885.1 Cheiracanthium punctorium
TTTCAGTACTTGGAATAGCCTGTAAAGAAACGCACTAAAAAATTTCAAGTCCCTGATACAATTAGTTTATTTATATTTGTGCATCATAATAGCTTTTTTTTTTTTTTTTTTTTTTTTTTACTACAGTCTTGAGAATTTCCGATAATTTCGATCAGTCTGATGCAACCTTTTCCCAATGCTGAAAAAAGGGCAGCTGGTTGTGCGCGCACAGCCAGCTGCGCCAAAAAAGGGTCTCCAGATCTGTGGCACGCGATGAACGTTTCGATCGTCCGCCATCTTGCTGGTAGTTAAGTCGAGCGATGGCAACGGCTGCCCTTTTTTCAGCATTGGGCAATCTATCCAGCTGTTCTCGCATTCTTCCATTTTTCAGCAGATGTCAGTGCTGTTAAAAAAATAATCGTGTCAATTTGTTTTACGGGAAATGGCGTGCTAAAAAGTAAAGGATTCTCTTGGAGCTATGTCACCCGCAACTATTTTTATAGAAATCCAATCTATTCTTCGTGACTGGCAACAGTCAAAACGTCAGAGTTTGGTGTTCCCAGAGCGGGAACATTGCGCGTTAAAGGGTTAAATCTAAACATTCGAGAGCTCTTTCTAGCTTGACCAAAGATGGATTGCCTTATCCTGCGGTTTGGTATCTAAAGACTTCCATATTTGGTCGCCACCTGGGATGTCAAAGATTTATCATACCTGGCTGACTTAACGGAAGATTTTTACTCCTGCCACCTCCCTTCCACTCTGGATTTTTGAGGCGCTCGTGTTAATGGCTGTAGGTCATTATTATACTCCACTCCTTTTTGGAGATTTGATAAAACTGTCACTGCTCGGTGAAAACACCCGGAAAACGATTCCTTGGAGATTCCTGCCAGTGGAGGGGGTGTGTTTGGGGTGAGCACTATGCGAGTGGAATAACTTTTACAAAATTTCATTATCTGCGCGCACCCACCTTCAATTAGTCACAATGACGGTTAGCGGTCAGTGAGTCTTGCACAACGGAAAGTGCACAGAGGGAAAAAAAAAAAAAAAAGGTTGTAAAAAAATTAGTCTGTATTTATGGACATTCTCCCACCACTGCTAATATTGATAGTTTCTATTCGAATACTTTCTCTAACCTTTTTTTTACGGGTTTTTTTTCTATTAATGATGGATTGTGGGTAGAAGATAGAGCAAAAAAATAATTCCTATGTGAGATAGAATGTATATAATTATCTCTCCTTCTGTGGATTTTTTTTTCTAAAGACTACTCCGGTTAATATTTTGAAATGATGTGTAAGATAGTGAATGAGTATTCTGAATTTTCATTTTTGAATTTACTTTCCTTTCTTTGGCATTAGTATTGGTGTCAGGTTTTTCTGGAATGAGACTTTAAATGGATATTGCAGCGTAATAAGTTTTAACTCTAAAAAAATTTGTATTAATAATTTGTACTTAGAACTACGCTGTGCCAGAAGGCAAAATAATGTTTTATGAAATTAAATTTTGATGTCGTTTATGATTATTAGTCTAGCATGTTAAGAAATTATTTTAATAGCAATCGATTCTATTAATTCGTACTAATAAGTTTGGTATATGCATTACTTGATTTTAAAAGAAATTGTCAATTTTTAACTAATGTCAGATAGCAAATATGAATTCATCTTATAAAATTTGTTGTCTTCTTGAATATATGGAAGAAATCATAATACTTAAACAATTACATTTTTTATAAAATAGATTAATTTTTTATAAAGTTGTCAGCATGGTAACTTGACACAAGAAAAAAAAGAAATCAAGTAATTTGGTTTTTGTTTGAATGTGTACAAATTGAAAGAGTTATTTCCTCACTCACTATCCGAAGTAAATTTTTGTAGTACTTTTTTGAACTGAATGGCATTTTAAATTTAGCTTTTAATCTGTAACAGCACTAAGAAATTATATTTGGAATTTAGCTAGATTTTGTTTTGAGTAGTGAAAAGACTGACGTTTTTTATTTAGAAAACACTTAGTATAATACCGGGACACTTGTGACACTGACACTGGGGAAAGTAGAATGAGTCATGCTTTAAAGTACTATATCTATTACTAAACAAGTTACATTAATTACATCACTTTTTACAATATCTGAAATTTTTAAAATGTAATCCAAATGTTCAACTTTTACGATAGTTAAAATGCACAACCTTGATACGTCTACATTGTTTCATAAGACTGTAATAGATATTTTAATAAATACAAGAAATTATTTCATTTGCATCTATTATATAAATGTAGATGCTTGTTTGTCCGAGAACTCCTTCCATACCGTTCGACCGATCGGCTTGAAATTTTGCACATACACGTAAAACGACATAGAATAGTCCGTAATCGACTTTAAAATTCTGAAAACCCAATCGTTCCACGAATGTTTTCGATTTTTTGATAATTTGTCCATTTAGAAAGCTTTCCCAATTTCCGATTGTCTAAAACAGCGATCATGTGATATACCATCTATATGCTGGCAATGATACACATAACTGCAAACTAAATGGCATATCACAAATGAAATGACGTCATTTTCATGTCACGGGTTTAAAAATGCACTAGAAATTTTAATATAGTGTAAAATAGTGATTATGAGACTTACCATCTATATGCTGGCGATAGACTTAACTGTATACAAAGTGGCATATCATAAATGACATGACGTCATTTTGATGTCACGAGTTTAAAAATGCATTAGAAATCCTAATTAGGTTACCGAGCTTTGACAAAATATTTCACCACGAGCGAAATAATAAACGGTGTATTAGAATTATTTGAATAATATATTAATGCTCCTGATAATGAATGCTCCTGAAGACGAACTATAAATGCTTCATATGCAGTTTTCAATAGGGCACATGGTACCGTACATATAGGAATATAAATTTCGTAGCAATCTGTGCATATTTACAGGAGTTACAACACGGAAGGTAGGACATACGGACAAATTGAAACCACATAAACACTTTCCAACCTTATTGGACAGTGTTAAAATAGAGTGACCTGTCTGTATCAATACCCTTCGTCCGACTTATCGCCCCCTCCCTTGAAACTTTTCCAGATCTGCCACTGCCAAAACGATTTATTATATTATTTCAACTCTAATGACTGGAATAATCAAATTTACGACAATTCCAAAAAAAGTTTTTGGAAGTAATTCTGTTTCCCAGTCAAGAATGCTTTCATTAAACTTTATTTTTAATCCCGTTATTTTGTGCGCCTTGATTTACAGAGGACGGAACCTTTCCTCATGCTTTTGTAGCAAGGAGCAAAACCGGCGAAGAGCTACGACTTAGCCTCTATTAATAGAACGCTCCGCATATTTCGGCTTAATCTTATTCAGAATCGCAAAAGCATAAATCCCGCTAAATTTCAGCGATTTTTGAACAGCTGGCATTTGATGCTTTCTCAAAAATTACGCTTCGCTTTTTTTATGAGCGCCGGCCATTACGCTTTGGAGGCGGCAATTTGAAAATAAAATATGGTGTTCGTAAATCAACGCCCCAGTAAAGTGGGGAGAAAATGGGCCACAACACGTTTATACCATAGAAAAAGTGATTTTTTTCTTTCTTTTTTTTTGGGGGGGGGGGTTGTTCTTGTTTCGTGTTCAACAGCTTTCTCTTTGAAAGAACCGGCAGGTGAATAAATCTTAAAGATGTACTGAAAACTGCACTTTTGCTAACAAATGATTAAAAATATAAAAATGTTCTTTATGCTGAAATCAGACTGATTTCCAGACCTGAGTCCTAAGCATTTACTGAATACCTAAAGTAAAACATTTAAACACAACGGACCTTTGTCTACTTATTACAGCTCTCGAAATTACATTTGAAACTGCGAGGCTTTTCATGCCTGCACCAAAATATTTGATACTCGTTCGAATTTACGTACTGCTGGAAACTATTCACAGTATTGCAAGAATTGTAAGCTTTTCAAGTTAAATCTGTCGCTTAAATATATGGATTTAATACTAATGGTAGGTAAGGGATAACTTCTTTCATAATTTGAGACAGACAGATCTTCTTGTGTTTACAGTTCACACCTACAACCAGTGGTGGATCCAGCGAGGGGGCAGTAGGGGCAATTGCCCCTCCCGAGAAAACTAAGTTTGTACTTCATAAAATGGTAAATTAGACTAACAGAAAAAAATTTATAGCTACATATATATATTTCGAGCTTATTTATTATCTTACTGAAAACTTATTTCGAGCACTCGTAAAACACACATACCGAAATAAACCTAAAATTACTGTTAAATTATTCTTCAGAGGAGCAATTCTTGCTAAGTTTTCAAACCTTGCAGCAAAATTTACCGCAGTTTCTTACATAAATTTTTGCTAAGAGGTAACTTTTGTTAGGGTAGAAAAGAAAAGGGGGGAGGGGGGAAGCCCAGCCCACCATCAAAAACAAGAATTTTAATGGGTTAGAAAAATAAGTAAATAAAATAAAATAAAAAATCCGTGTTTTATTTATTTTCAGGAAACTTTTAAATATTGGTTTAATTTTAAATATTTTAACTATAAATTGGTCCATCACAAATGTGATCACATCAAAATTCTTAAATTTGAATTTCAGTGATTAATAGTTATCACTAGCATTATTGATTATTGCATATGCTAATGCAATGTAGCTACAATTAGACTTCTTTCAAGGGATTAGAAATTTATTATAGTTAGTTATTACATACATTATACCTATCATATTTACATGTATTTTATTACGTAATAAATATAAAAAGTATCAGATATTGCTGAATGGAAACTGACTTTCTTGCTTTTAAATAGAATAAAACATATAAAGATTTCGTCAGTCTGGAATTCTGGGGGAAGTTCATAATTTAATTGTAAATGACTATGTACTCTTATGAGTTTCATACTGTCAGATCTTAGGCAATTGTGATTTAAACTAACAAATTTTCACACAAGATTCACGAAATATACTTAAATCCCGTTATTATCATCACAAAATCATGAAAATTTGATTACTTTTAAAATTTGATTTTAATGAACAACAGAAAAATTAATTGTACTAATTTTTTAATTGAATAAAAATTGTTGAAGCCCATAACAAAGACTAGGTGATTTTCAATTTTAAAGTTTGATAATGAAATCTTTACTCACTTTAAATTTTTAGCATACAGGGTGTCCAAATAACATAGTTGCACTATTTAATTTTTTATCTATTAGAGATAAGAGGACGATGTAAATTGAAATATGTTCAAAACAAGGTAGAAAAAAGACAACGTTAAGAAAACGTTCCACTCGTTAATTTTTAAAAAGTTACACATTTTAAATATGTGCGAAAATTCCCAAATTAGTAAAATGTGCCCCCTGCACTCATGAGGGGATGTACAAAATTGTAGAATTATACCCTAAGAACTGTCAGATGTATGAAAATAAATATATTCTGATTTAAACAAATTTCCAGTGGCTCTCGAAAGGGGAGGTGGAACCTCACACCAAATGATCGCGTTTCTGGAATTATACAAAAATTGTGAAAAAAAATCGATTTTTCAATACTAGTAATAGACATTTACATTCAAGTTTACGTAGCCCCGACCATTTTTGTTTAAAGATATTTTTGAGACGGTTTACGATGAAAAGCTGAAATTTTGTTTATCTCCTCATTATTATATGGGGAACATTTTACTAACAGGGAATTTTCCGTAGAGGCAACGTACACAAATTTAAAAACTTTAACTTTTATAAATTTAATGAGACGAATTCTTCCCGTATATTTCTTTCTACCCTGTTTTAAACATATTTTCATTTTACATTACCCACTTATCTCATTAGATACTTATCTTTCCCACTTACTATATCTTATTAGATAAAGAATCGATGCTTCTTAGTACCTTTTTGGGACACCCTGTATATAAATAAGTGCACCTATACACAAACAAATTACCTAAAATTACTTTTTAAAAAATGCTTTAAATATATTACGTTTTACTAAAAATTTCTTGATGAAATGAACTAACAGTGCGAAATTGTACCAAAAGCCTAATGTCATGAAAATTCAGACCTTGGTCTGGTATTGACAGTAATTATTATGATCTTAATCAATATTATAATCATTTTTGTGTCTGTAGTAAAAGCTGTGAATGTAGATAAATTTTGAAATAAAAACATCTTTACAAAATTGTGAGTATGTTCAAATGGAACCGCCAGAAAAAACAACTCATGTTTTTTGGGGCTGAGGAACAAATCTTTTGGCAAACCTTTATTTCTGTACTACTAAAAACATCAATGGATTGTACTAAAATTTGGGATAAGCTAAATGAAAAAATTTTAACCCTTAAATGCATGAATTTTAAAGACGTTTACTAGATAGCCACGAGTGTAAGCTAATTTTCATGTATCGGTTTTGTGAATAACTAATTAATTTTTCCAAAAACATGCAGTTTGAAAGAAGCACAGTAATTTTTGAGATTTTGAGAAACAAGTAAATGAATTGTATAGTGGCTCAAATTTAATTTTGGTTGTTCTTTTCTCAGTAATAAATCAAAATTAAATATGTTCTTTTTGTAATTATCTCTAACTATGTAAGTTTAATTTACATTTCAGTTCATTACACAACACAGTTTTGCATACTATTTAGAGCAGCGAATCAATTGATTTTAATGGTATAGCAAAAAAATTAAAAATGGGATGCGACATAAGTGATTCCTTTATCTATTGTTCTTCTAGTCAATCAATAGAAATCCTGTACACTCGTCACTTTATTTTTCTCGTCGTAATTACATTTGTACTAACATAAGTTTAATTGTAAGCAAAGTTTTTGAAATTACTGGTAACAAATGATACAACAGAGACACAAAATTGGTTATAATTACATATATCCTTTAGAGTTAAGTAAATATGTTGAACTCCCCACCCCACCCTCTTACAAAAAGCTAAACAAACTCTACAGTTTTATTACACGTAGGTTTGCCATGACCTATAACTAATGTACTATAGCACTTATCTCAAGATTAATAGAAAAGAAATTTTCAACGTAGTGTTTCACAGTTGCCCCCTCCGACATGGAACTCTGGATCCGCTCCTGCCTACAACTCGACTGTATTATTATCATTATTAGCTTAAACTTTTGAAAAACAAATTTATAAAAATCTGCAGTTAGACAAAATATAAATAAAATTAAAAAGAATTTATAACCAAATAACTCGAACTGTATGGTATTTAAAACATGATCCAAGACTTTTAACTTCCTTAATGTTTTGTTACTGTTTTCAGTTTGTCACAATTACGCTTATAAAATTTCAAAACGCGAAATTTGGTGACATGATAGGTGGTCATTTAACTTAAACAATAGATGTAGAATTTTTTTAAAAATTGATTAGAGATTTTCCAAAAAAAATTCTTTAAACGTGAAAAAAATTTTAGATTACGCCAGCGTTTCTCAACCTGTGGGGCGCGACCCACAAGGGGGGCGTAGAGCGTTTGCGGGGGGGGGGGGGGGGCACGAGAAAAACCAGAGAGCAAGTAGTGATACATGTTTTTAAAAAAATCATCTAATTTTTTCCCATTTTTACTCAAAAATATACCCATTGTCGTTTAAAATGTTCATTCAAACTTTACTGATAACATTATTTTGTAGAAAATTCGACTAAATGTTCATTGTTAAAGATTAAAAAATTGAATGTATGCTGAAAAATGTGAGGGGCGGGGGGGGGGCTACCATAAGTTAGCATTTTTGGGGGGGGGGATAACGTATAAACCATTCAAGTGAATGAAATAACATTTAGTATCGTTACGGGTGGTCATTTAAACTATAGGCGTCAAAGTACTTTAACAGGTTTTATAGAATTTGTGACGTTGTGAAAATTCAGTACATGTTTGTTCCATTCCTGAAAAATAACAATGGAATCAAATGAAATTCGAGTTTATGTTAGATGTAAGTTAATTCAAACTCTAAATGCCATAACTGTTTTAAATATTTCATAGATTTTGGAATTTTGAGAATAGTCGTATAAATGTTTGTTCTCGCATCCCTTAAAAAGGGATTAAGAGAGTACAATGAAATTTAGCAGGAACCTTTTAAAAATACACGGACGTTACAATTTTGCTTTTTATACTATTACCAATATTCTGTTCTTTCTACACTTAATGCTGTCAAAAATTCAGCCTTTTTTGGAAATTTGCATTACGTACTAAACCGTCAACGACGGATACTTCAACTAGTTTAATAATTAAAAGTGCATTATATCTATATAAATAAAATTAGACTTTTGTCTATACATTACTTGGAATTCAAAAATTTTGCGATCTCTATCCGTTTCAAGCACCTGGGAATCCAGTACGACGGCCAAAAAGAAGTTGTCTGTTGTTTTATCACTCTGTTCGTGACGCTTTTTTCTTTCGCGCATCACGTAAAAATGACTGAAGCGAATGAAACGAAATTTAGTGACTTGATAGGTGGTCGCTCAACTTAGAATATAGGAGTCGAACGTTTTAAAATTTTTTATTAGATTTTGAGATTTTGCGAAAATTGTTTCAAACTGCGCACATTTATGTTCGTGTATCACGCAAAAATGACTGAAGCGAATGAAATTATATTGGGTGACATGATAGGTGGTCACTCAACTTCGAATTTTTAAAAATTTTTGCTTGGATTATGAGATTTTGCGAACATCTTTTCAAGCTGCGTAAATCTTAGTTCGCGTATTACGTAATAACGACTAAAGCGAATGAAATGAAATTGGGTGGCATGATATAGGTGGTCGCTCAACTCAAACTACAGGGGTCGAATTTTTTAAAAATTTTGATTAAATTTTGAGAAAATTGTTTCAAAATGCGAAAATTTCTTTTCCAGCATCACGAAATAAAGACTGCAGGGAAAGAAAGGAAGTTTGGTGACATCATAGGTGGTGACTGAACTTAACTATACGCGTCTAATTTTCTTTAAATTTTAAATTGGATTTTTCGATTTTGCGAAAATTTTTTCAAAATCGTTTGCCCATCATACAATAATGACTAAAACTAATGAAATGAAATTAAGTGTATGGCAGTTTAATTTTAGACGTTGAATTTTTTTTTTAAATAATAATAATTAGATTCTAATATTTTGCGAAAATCGTTTCAAAATGTGTAAATATTTGATGCGCATCACGTATTAATGATAAAGATCTGTGAAATGAAATTTGGTGACCTGATAGGTGGTTATTTAACTTTAGGCGTCAAATTTTTAAAAATTTTGATTAGAGATTTTTCAAAAAATTATTCAAAACGTGAAAATTTTTTTCGATTGCGTATAAACCACTCAAGCGAACGAAATAGCATTTAGTATCGTTACAGGTGGCCATTTAAACTAACGTCAAAGTACTTTAAAAGAAATTTTATATAATTTGAGATGTCGTGAAAACTCAGTACATGTTTGTTCCATTCCTGAAAAATGGTAATGGAATCGAATGAAATTCGGGCTTATGTTAGCTGTAAATTAATTCAAACTCTAGATGTCAAAACTATTTTAAATATTTCATAGATTTGGGGATTTTGAGAATAGGCGTATAAATGGATTAAGAGAGCACAATGAAATTTATCACGAATCATTTTAAAAATACACAGAAGTTATAATTTTACTTTCTATAGTATTGCCAATATACTAATCCGTTCTTTCTACACCTAATGCAGTCAAAATTTCGGGCTTCTTTAGAAATTTGCATTACGTACTAACCCGTCAACGACGGTTACTTCAGCTAGTATATATATATATATATATATATATATATATTATTATTTTAAAAATACTATATATTTTATGTATTGAAATTATACAGGGTGTCCCAAAAACACTCTAAGCTGTTTTCCTCCTTAAATATTGATTATAAACGTATACAGTAGATGACAAAATTACATAAAAAAAAGGTAGAAAATTTTGTAGTATCAATTACAATTTTCAGGAAACTAAATCTAAATAAATACAAAATTACAATTTTTATACAAACAAAAATATAACAAATGAAGAGCTGGGAATATCCACATGTTAAGAGACAGTTTTGTACATGTAAAATACAGTTAAACTGAGACCTATACTTAACAAATTCACTAAATCTCAAAAAAAAAGTTTTTCATATGCAAAAAATTGTTAAAGGTTCGCCTTTTCAACTGCTTTAAACAACATAAAGGATGATTTAAATTCATCAAAATTAAATAATATTTAAAAAATAATTGAGAGAGAGAGATCACACCTATTTAAAACAAAATATATCAATTAATTTTATTTATTTAATTTAACCACCGAAACACAATCTTCAACAAAACATTACTTGAAATAACACATTTTCAGTTTTTAAAAAAGAGCTTCACATGAAAATTTTAATACATAATACGTCTTGCATCTTTTCAATGCAATCAAAATTGTTCTCAGGTGTATTTTCTATAAACTTTAATCCGCGTCGGAATGTTTCAAATAATCATATAGTATATGGATGGATTTTTCGGATGGCGTTTTCATCATACGAAAATTTGGTGATTTTCGAAGAACGATCCTTTCCATCTTCATATCTTGGCAAAAACCACTTCAAGGTCATTGATAAAAATAAAATGCGTTAAGGAAGAATAACTATAAAATGTCCAGAAAAAACCAGTGGCCATAAAAGAACTTTGACGATTATGGACCTCTAGGGGCCGGACTGTTCAGTCGACCGAGATAAAATTTCAGAGATAGTTATTCAAGAGACTCTGTGAACGGCAACAAAGTGGCACTCACGGTTACGATAATAAGTACAGAAACTCGAAATTTTTGAATGGCAACACCTATTTTTTCAGTCGCAAAATGCTCAGAGCATGCCAAAATCCTAAACAATATTGGAACGGTATGCGTATCACAAAAAAATAGGCGTGTTATGCGTGCACAGAAACTGCTCTGTAAAAGGACAATAAACACACAATTGAGGCACACGGAAGAAATTTGCATATGGGAAAGGCAGGACACCAATCACACAAAACGACGTTCGCCAGATATTCAGGTGGAAATTTTGATTCTTAAATCGGGAGCTTGAATGTAAGGAAGCTGTAGCACGAAAATGCAGTTGCTTTCCGTGTGCTCATAACGGTTTTTTACGCTGAATATCTGGCGAACGTCGTTGTGTGATTGGTGTCTTTGTCATATGTAAAATTCCTCCATGGGTCCTGATCGTATGTTTATTGCCCTTTCACAGACCTGTTTTTGTGCGCGGATAACACGTGCATTTTTTCCGTTACAAGTACCATTCCAACGCTCTTCAGGATTTTAACATGCGCTGATCATTTTGCGACGTGCAAAATAATTGTTGCCATTCGAAAGTTTCGCGCTTGTACGTATTAACCGTAATTGTGAACGCCACTTTGTTGCCGTTCACAGAATCTACTGACCCCTCCCCATACCTCCACAATAACTACAGTCAACTCCGGTTATAGTGGACCTCTGGGGACCAGCAAATTTCGTTCACTATAACCGATGTTTCCTCACATTGAACAGTAAACTTAATACTGAATGTTTATTAGGTAAATCAAACATAATTGATCGCATTTATAGCTATAGAAATATGAATTTAATAAAGCAAACATAATTAATCCTATTTATGGTAATAATCTACATTCCATTCAGTTGTCAAAAGGTGCTGCCGCTTTTAACCAGTAATATTGCATTGGGAATGGGAAATGCAATCGTCCAAGGTCAAGAGCGAAATTTCCGCGTTTGGTTAACTTTTAACCCTTTCACGAGCAGTGTTCCCGCTCTGGGAACACCAAACTCTAACGTTTTGACTGTTGCCAGTCACGAAGAATAGATTGGATGTCTATAAAAAATAGTTGCGGGTGACATAACTCCACGAGAATCCTTTACTTTTTAGCACGTTATTTCCCGTAAAAAATTGTCACGATTATTTTTAACAGCTCTGACGTCTGCTGAAAAAGGGAAGAATGCGAGAACAGCTGGATAGATTGCCCAATTCTGAAAAAAGGACAGGCGTTGCCATTGCTCGACTTAACTACCAGCAAGATGGCGGACGATCGAAACGCTCATCGCGTGCCACAGATCTAGAGACCCTTTTTTGACGCAGCTGGGTCTCTAGATCTGTGGCACGCGATGAACGTTTCGATCGTCCGCCATCTTGCTGGTAGTTAAGTCGAGCAATATATTAATAATTTTTGCTATGTGTATCCCTCAATAGTCGAAAAGTGGTACGTTGAAAACTATTCAACGCATAGCAAGCGATTTAAAATTAGCGAAGAAATCCTTCCCTTTGTTGAGGATTGCTTTATGATAGGAGACAAATTTCCAGTGAGACTGTGTTTGTTTTGAAGATCGTTCCGTTTTACCGAATATAAATCAGGGTTTGTGGTAATCAAGGAAGACACTTACAGAGTAACCGCAAGCAATTTTCTTCGGTGGCAAGGTTTAATGTGCTATTCTAGCTGCAAATCTCTTCTCCCATTCTACGAAAAGAGAGAGGGAAAAAAGAAAGAATTCCAAAGCTTCCGCATGTGACAATTTTCTTCCAGCTAATAGCAACGGGAGAAAAACATCGTCTGCTGAATCAGCAAATAGTTCAGAAGAGAAATCGGGATGCCACCATCTTATGCCTATAAATCATTAAAATATAAATAAAAAAGGTGTAAGAGAACTTCACTAGTTCTGTTCCAACGTAACAAATTATTCTCTTTGTCTAATGAATGTCTGAGAAAAGACAATTTTCTCTTTCCTTAAAGAACCCCGCCAATAACAAAAGAATATTTACGAACTGATAAAACAGTTACAGTCATAGGGATAAAGTTGAAGGAAGAACAAAGGGGCCCATGCCTCCCTAACTTAGTGTCAAAATCTTTAATTTGAAATATTTATTTAAAAGTTTAAGAAAAGTCTCCATTTCCTAAAAGAAAATATTCAGGTTGTATGTAGGATTATTAATGTAGAATTACTTATCATTTACTTAGTTGCAAGGCGCCTGTTGAAAAATATTGCAAACAATTTTTATTTAACGAAATAGTATTTATTAACAAGTACAGTGCTTTAATCGATATTATCATATATCTAGTATTTTTAAAATTCATAATCTAAAATGCTGCCATTACATAACTAACGCTTTTAAAACGATCATGCACTACTCTACAAATAAAAACAATTTATGCGTCTTGTTAAATGCTCAATTTAAGTATAGTCACGTTTTTGTTTGCCATACAAGAAATCTCAGTTAGTTCATCCACTTAGCTTTCTAACGGAGTAATGCAGGGTGTCCATAATTAAAGTCCCACTTTAAAATTATCGGAAAAGGAAAACTACTGGACCAAATGTTATCAAACTTGGTGATTGTGTAAAGGTGGTCAGGGTATTTATTATCGGCGAAAAAAAAGTTCAAAAATTCAACACCAGGCGAAAAGACGTATTTAAGGGGGAGGGAAATCCAAGTGTCTGAACCTCCTCCCCCATAAAATTTTGATTTTTGTTACTAAAATGAAAATGATATAGTGTCCTTTTTAGAAAAATACTGCCTTTTTTACCGTTTGGACCCCTCCGGAATTTTTGAACCCCCCTCCAAAATGTTCTTTATGCGGGGAAGGGGCCCTTAAACCCCCTCCCCCCTCAAATACGTTCTTGCTCTTGGTGTTAAATTTTTAAGCTTTTTCCCCTCAGATAATAAATCCCCTGACTACCTTTACACAATTACCAAGTTTGATAACATTTGGTCCCGTACTTTTCCTTTTCTGGTCGTTTTAAAGCGGGACTGTAGTTATGGACACCCTGTATATTAACTTTCAGAGACGTTGAAAAAAATTACTCCGCTTGATCTCAAAGGAAAAAAAGTGAGAAAGAGATCCATAAAATTCCTGCTGTAAAATACGACACTCACAAATACCTAAAAATCAATGTCAGAACATTTGAAGAAAATATCTATAAAATTATTGCTTTAAATGCAACAAATATAAATCCAGTGTTTAGGCACAACTTCTTTCTCATTGAAAACTTTATGAAAATTTATTTGTTTGGATTTGATATAAAAACACAACATTACTTTTCGGTCCCCTTAATATGAGAGAAAAGGAGTGATGTATCTAAATTTTGTATTTTAATTTGTATTCAAACCCTTCTAAAATAAGTTCCGTGCCTGATAACTACTCATTTGACCAACTTTTCTAATTTACAGCATGTTTGAATCGTTCACGATTTAAGAAAAAATCACTCAACTATTTGGATAGCCGAGTATATACAGTTAAATTTCTCTTATTTGTTCCTCAAGTGCTCATAGTATTCATTTTTAAAAAGCTGTGTTTAGTCAAGTATTTTATGCAACATGCATCATGTAGAGCTTTTTTTTATTAATTGCATTTTTAAATTTTTTTTATAAAATTACACGATAAGTTCTAAAGGTTTCATGAGTTTCTCAGTTTTCTGTACCTTACCTTACCTTACACTCAGCATGTATGAGTGGTAATATTATTACACACCAACAGAAGCATTGCATTTTATTTTTTTAACTAGGGGCCAAGGCCCCTAGACTCGCTACGCTCGCTTTTCGTATGAGGCTTTCGGCCCCTAATAAGGCTTATTTGTAAAAAAAAAGGCATAATTTCAACAAACAAAACCCAAAGGTTGGATCAGATAGAATATTACCGAGCTACACATTGCTTGGTTCTTGCATGTTCCTTGGAACATAAAAATTTAAACTTCACACTATTTTTAATCATGTAAAACTTATGGAAT
Organism: Cheiracanthium punctorium; assembly: GCA_038373885.1. Taxonomy (NCBI): domain Eukaryota; kingdom Metazoa; phylum Arthropoda; class Arachnida; order Araneae; family Cheiracanthiidae; genus Cheiracanthium; species Cheiracanthium punctorium. The sequence continues at coordinate 14,683 of JAWZYV010004077.1, forward strand.
GAATTGCGTATTTGAGACCCATGGCGATTTTTTAGAATTTGGCGACTTACGTATATGTATAGCTAATAATTTGTTTCGAGAAAACAGTACTTCATATGTTTCCTTTGATAAAAATTACCGATTAGATAGCTTGCCACCAACAGTGTCTTTTCGTTATTTGCTGATTTACACATGCTCAGAACCAATAATTACTGCTCATGTAAGGTTACTGGGGAAAACCGTTGTCCATATATTCATATACATAATCTTTTGCAGATTGGCGTATTTAGCACCACGAAATATATCATTTCGCCGCGCTGGCAAATAACAAAACTGTACTATATAGCTGATAAAATGGCATAGTTAACGCGCCAAATATTTCTACTGGTAGCAAATACCCAAGCTGAACCTAACCGGCTTTACTATAATCTGCATTTTAATTATTTTCCATTTTCAAGATACTGTTTGCTAACATTTTGGAACACGCGGTTTACATTCACCCTGCTTGAAGAGATAGCCTTTCGCCAGATCGTACCTGATGCCAAAATGGCACTTTTTAAATCAATTACAATTAGTTACTCTGTTTCAGAAAAACGAATAATCGGTAATTCTAAACTCCTGTTACCTAAGAGATCTTACTCTTTGAAAATTGACAACTTTGTGTAACACACTTTGACTTATTTATTTCATATACTTTTTAATTTGGCATAAAATTGATGTAATTCTACTTCATGATTGTCAATTTCACGGGATTCTGCATGCTTGGAATTGCTTTGTTGCAAAGGCATGAACGATTTTATGCCAGCGAAAATTGCCAAACCTGGCAACCATTATGCTTATTTTTTCGGTTTTTTATAAATATATTCTAAAATAATTGGAATTTCGAAATTTAAATAAGCTTATCGACTTCCCCGGAATTTTCCGAATACGTGGACACCTTGTCGAAACTCAAATCCCCACGGTTTCGGAGGAGATGGCGAACAAGCTTTTGACAACGACGGCGGCGGAGTCCGTTATTTATTTATTTATTTATTTATTTTAGAATAGAGAGATACAAAAGTGTCATTTGTGTGAAAAATAAATACCCAGGTAAATATCCGTTTTGGGTATTTACCTTTATAAATATACCCGGGTATTTTTTATCAATATTTTGCACTGTAAATATTAAGCTATTTATTCCTTAGTAATAATAATAATTAAAAAAAGTATGTGCGTGTAATCTTTAGGCGCGATTGAAGTAAAATTTCTTCGGCGTTTACGACACATATCACTGAAATGATTAAACTTTAACTTAAAATAAATATCATATTATAATTTAATTATATTTATTATTCATGTACTTTACAAAGATTGTATAAATGTTATATTCATATTATTCATTGGAAATAGGTACTTGAATGTCATCATAATTTTTTATGTACGAAATTATAGGTTTGTGGTAACTATAATGTGAAACAAAAATTTTACTCTCTAAATTGGCTAATTTTCTTGAAAATACAGCATCTATTGTTGTACCGAAACGCGTTGTTGATTGAAGTCGAGAAGTATTCATAGTTAGATCAAATTTTCCTTTTAAAAATTCTACTTTACAACATGGACACTGCCTGTATTCTAACCCAACATCCATACGTAAAAAAGGTTTTAGAACAGGGGATAGAACACATAAAAAAGAAAGGGACCCTGGCTGAAATCGAGCCCAAACAGTAGTCTGAAACTTCAGTTTAATATCACGATTACAGAATAATACTTCGAAAACCACGGTCTAAGAGCACGGGAATTTAACTGCACGAAGAGATGGATCCTGCCTTCAATCGAAATCGAACCCTTATTGTAAAGTAAATAAAAAACTTTGTAAAAAACACACATAAGATGTTATAGGTAAGTAGATACGTACGTTTCGACCAAAAATTGTTTTGGTCTTCGTCAGTCAAAGCCTTTCATCACAAGGAACACAGGGAACTGAAAAGAGATTTTTGGTCAAAACAATTTTTGGTCGAAAAGTACGTATCTACTTACCTATAACATCTTATGTGTGTTTTTTACAAAGTTTTTTATTTACTTTATCGTTTAACACCACTATTTTGAGTGTTTTTTCCGAACCCTTATTGTGTTCTTAAGCTTAAGTTTCCATGTACTATTTGGATTCAGTTACAGCCAGATACATTTTTCTTTGTGGTGTTCATCCCCATGTTCTTAAACCGTTGTTCCGTCTGGAGGTTAGGTTAGAATCCAGGAATTGTCCGTGTTGAACTATTATTCTTTCACTGTTTTCTTAAAACGTTTTTCCGTAGGGTTTGAATCGAGAAAATGTCTATGTTGTGGTAATTTTCTTTAACTGTATTCCTAAACTGGTGTTTTCTTCTGTCGGTTGGTATCGAAATCACGTAGGGTCTATTCGAGGCCGTCGCTAAGCAACGGGCCTGCGCATGAGTTGCCATCACTAAAAATGAGTTTATCATTGAGGCCTGTTTTCCCCATTCACAGTGTTCTATTTTATTATTCTAAGTATTATAAATGTTATATTATTTTATTATTTTAAAACAATTTTTTTATTCTTTTGTCGTACTAAAGAACTTTAGATGTAGGTAATCGTTTTGTGAATCTTGCGCCATTTCCTTTCATGAAAATTTATCATAAAATTCGAACATTTTGCTCTGAATGTAAAGGTAAGTGAACACTTTTATAATATATTTAGAAATATTAAAAATATGTATGTAAATCATGTTTAGTGAATAATTACTCATTTGTTATTTATAAATAAATTATTTTAATCAGAAATCGCATTACTTGAGTAGTTTTTATTCTTGTAAATAAGCATGACGTTGTGATACTAGTTAGACAATTTAATTTTCCCAGTTGAAAATGTTATTTATCAGTGATATATGCCTTGATTATGGGATTCAGACTTACATCTGATACAGTGCAGAAATACAGTAAATTATAAATTATTGATTTTTGCCCGTTTATACAGAAACTTAATATTTTGTACAAGCGTTCATTATGCTTGCTCAATTCCAAAGTTCGATTGAGAAAGCGACAAAAGAATAATATATACTACATGAAATGTCTTTATTAAAGAATAATTAATTCAGGGATCGCGCTACAGAGCGTATTTTATCAATTTTCTCCAATATACAGGATATCCCGAAAACACTGAAATGCGCTTTAATACATCATTTGTTAAAGATTAATGTTGAATTGTTTAAAATAACGTAGGAAATACGACTACGTTCATGAAATATTCGTTATAAAAATGTCTTTCTCATTTGTGTATTTAGTTATTTTAAACTAGATTAAATATCCACTTGTGAAACTAAAATAAGCAATCGTTTATCATGAGAGTAAGCTCTACTTTTTTTTTTCCTTCAAATTATATGCATCTATTTTCTTAATGTCAATATGTATCATAGCAAACAAATTAATCATGAGTTCGTACTTGAATTAGTAACACAATTGCTACTTAAAACTACATTAAATAACGTTTGAAAGCACTGGGAAGCTTAAGAAATGCATGATGTATACGTGAAGACTCGAGCATCCATAGGCCTCTTTGGATGGCTCATCAAAATACACGCGCAGGCCCGTTACTAATTGCGAAGGCCCAGTCTATTATTGCGTTTTTCTATGGCAGTGTTCTTAAACCTTTGTTTTCCTCTGCTGGTTTTGTTGGAAGTATTATTCTGTTTCCGTGCTCTTACAAAGAAGTTTTCGTCTGCTAGTTTGGCTCGATTGCAGGTTCCATTTCTACATGTTTTTCTATCACCGTGTTCTTAAACCGTAGTTTTCGCCTGCGTCACTTCCTTTACAGAGCGTTAATTCCGTCAGAAAAAAATGCGAGTTACTCCCTAGTTGCGCTTAAAGAAGTTTTACTTCAATAATAACAATAATATGGAGTGTCTCCACTCGAGTTACCGAACACTTGATCTTTACCAAGCGTTTTGATTCAACTCACTCGGATGTGGTGTTCAGACGCTAGTGGACTTCAAATAATTTGAGTACATAGACCGCAATGTAAGAATACTTTATTGCAGCCCTGTGAAAAACTGCAAGCCCCATTCACACGCCAAAATCTCATCGTATCAGTGTGATATGCCAACTGCAGTTCGAATTTCTGCAGTAGACGCAGTACAATGCACCATAGCCATACGTCGAATAAGGCGGTCTTCCGTCTTATTCGTAGCCCTTGGCAGACAGAGCCTTATCTTCTTGCCTTCGTAGCAGTAGTGTAGTCCTAATAAAAAAAGAGCGGGGGTGGCGCTGATTTTTTAGAAATGTAACTTAAATGTGTGTAATTAGTAAGAAATGTAAGTATCGTTAAAAACAATTAACATTATTAACTAAACTATTAATTGCGATAGTAAAAACAACATAATTTTGATCAACAATGCCTTCAGAAAGACATAATACTGGGAATTTATTTTTTTTATTTCAGCCCTTCCTAAGCGAGTATTTTTTTTTTTTTTTTAACCATTTGGGAAGACACTTTTTCATCAGAAAATTAACTCATAAAATGTTGGCTGCAATTATATATATGTAATAACATCAAGGGACGGGAAGATTGATGTCGTGGCTTGGTTAGGGTGGAACAAGACTTCGCCGACCGTGTTGCTGGGCAGGAGAGGCTCTTATAACATCACGTCGGTTTGGGCTCAGCATCGGGGTCTCGTGGTCGGAGGACCGCCGCTGGAGTCCGCAGGGCGCTGATGTAGGACGGTTTGCTCGGCTGGGGCTGTTGTACCGAATGAACACTCCGGGATTACGAAGACATATTTTTATTTAGTTTCACACAGTTTTACATGGCAACTAAAATTACGTAAAAGCCCCTCTCCAAGCTGCGTTTCAAACTATATAACCTCGGATCACGTGTTCTATAAAGTATTACATGTTCCAAAAGAGATGCATTTATTGGTTGTTAAACTGCGCGGGTCGGCTAGCCTTGGGAAATTCTTGCGAGGAGGGGCGCTAGAAGACCGTGAGAAAGAGGGGAGATATATTACTTGCGTTTGAATTAGATTTAAATCCTGATACAAATCCTTTGTTTAAAACGAAAGTTAGTACGCCCTAGAGAACTTTGAAGCAAGCAAATAGATATTTTGATTTTGAGACGATGTTTAATTCTATATGTTATAGAATATCCCTCCCGTCTGAGAAGAGGCTGACCACCAATGCCTGCATTGGAGGGCAGACTCATTCAGCAGAGTGAGGAAAAGGGCGTAGACAGAAATTTGGAAGAAAGTTTTAAAAATTTAGTACTTATAAAACACGTGCCCTGCGATAAATTTTAGTTACAATTGTGAAATAAAACTGAGCTCAAAAAAGAAACATTACAAAATATACAAAAATCTGACAAAATTACAAAAATAACACAAAAGAAATTAAGCTAAATGTAACATCATGAGAATCCTTAAGCAAATCTGGCCAGTCTTTGCGTTCAGTCTATTGCTCTTAATGTCTCAAAATACAGCTTACTTATTTACATCGAAAAAAACGCAGAAATTACATGAAGTTTTCTGAAACAAAATATCAGCATATCGTTCTTAAAAATGGAAAAAGTTCTTTGAACAAAATATAGTAATACTAAAAATATTAACATTTAAAAAATGACTATCAATTTTCGCAATAACAATAAATTACAAATTATTCCATATTCTCCTTTTTCAATATTATGAATTTCTAACATATAAAATATTACATAATACAAAAATAATCAGATCGCCTAAAATACAATAAATATTACATCACATGAGATAAATGAATATCAGATTGATCAAAATACAATAAATGTCATAAAATAAATTCTATACACTTTTCAATCAACTACTCCAAACTTTTAACACCTGATTTTCAATATTGTTTCTCTAATTTTTTAATTAACTTTCTTTTCTTATACTCAACTTCAGTATTATTTGTACTTCGTTTATTTATTTCTCTTTTAAGTTATTCTACTCAAAGTATGTCATTCATTATTTATTTAAACTCATCAAATTTGATTTGGGTACCCATGTTTTTTTTTTTTTTTTTTTTTTCCGAGTTATGTGTTTGTATGTGTGTGAGCCTAACTTCCTAATTTCGAGATTCTTTCTAACCTCTCTCTTCCTTCTAACTTCTAACCTCTAATCTAGCAAATAGGGGGTGTATCGTTGTTTGTGAAAAAAAAAATGGTTAGCTTTCTCCCTATTGTGCACCTCGACGAATAGGGATGAGAAGCCGTGGCCGTGTAGTGGACCAACTTACTCTTCCAACAGGATATGACACTCCAAAAAATGACAGCTTGTGAAGGACATGATGCGAAAAAGGAAGGGGGGACATTCGTCATGTCTGTGGAAGTTTTTTCAAAAAAGGAATAGGGGGGTTTAAGGAGTGGCCATCCCAAAAAGTCTTTCGGCATTGTCAGGTTCTCTACATTTTTTTTTTGTTGTTGTTGTTTTTCAACAGCAATGGTGAATGAAGGTTTTAAAAAAATGAGAAGCAAAATTTACAGCTACTTGGGATGACTTGCAAAAGCTAAGTTTAGAGGTGGGTGATAGGACAGAGGCTTCGAGAAGGAGAGAAATTACGAAAGATAAAAGAATTAGAATTTGTCAAAATCGGGAGTTTAATTCTCAGATCAAAAAAAAAAAAAAATACAGACACACAATTTTTCTTTCATTTTATATTTTTTTTCTCATTTTATATTATTGATAGACGAAACGCAATGTTTACTCACCTAATGTGAAGTCAAGTGATGTTAGTCATAAAAAAAATTGTTTTTCAAATAAATAGGAATTTGAGATTTTAAAATTGTCATTCTTCATGATATAATTTGAATTTATCAGGTGAATTATAATATCGTAATTTACATGCATGCACAATTTCAGAATTTTGTTTTGTATGTAAATTCGGTTTATCTATTTCATAGTTAACTTTAGAAATTTGTTTTAAAATAGTATAAGGGCCTGAATATGGTGGTGCTAATTTTCGCGTATTAAGATATTGAAATTCTTCGTACAGTACTAAATACCCAACATTAAATTTAGACTACATGAATCGCGCATCATATTTAACTTTGTTTTTATTATGCTATTTAATTGTTCTTTCTTTCGCGAGTTTTCTAGCTTCATCCAATGGAGAATAAAATTTTTGTTCGTTTACAAGTGGTTCACAGTGTAGTACTCCCCAAAATAGGTATGCCGGAGTAAACTGCGTTACAGAATGTGGAGTATTATTGTATTCATTAATTACTTCATTCAATAAAGCAGTCCAAGGGATTTTACTTCATGCATTATTTACTTTACACCGGATCTAGTTACAATAGATTGATTAGTTCTCTCTACCTTTCCATTTGTCTGTGGGTGTTGAGCTGTGGTAAGCAATTGTTTAACATTGTTACGTTCTAAAAATGTACTAAATTTAGATGAAGTGAAAGCTGCATTTCGGTCGTGTCTAAGCTTAAACGTTCAAAAAGTTGGTCTGTCGGATGAACCTCTTGCAGCAACCCAAACCTTTTTTGCCTCTTTTTCTTATTAATTTGACAAACGTGGCAGTGTTTTACATAATCATTTATATATTCCGTAATTTTGGGCCAATAATATTGGGGAGTGATTAATTGTACTGTTTTATTTACTCCGGGGTGTTCGAATTCTTCATGAGCTTTACGTAGTATCTCTAAACTTAATGAAAATGGTATTACTATTTTTAAAAGACCCTTTTTCTTAATATAAATCACATCACTTAATTTTATGTAGCGAGATCCTCGAACATTATTTTGTGAATTAATTATTGCTTGTAGCTCTAGTAAATGAGAAATTTGTTGGGTGGTTCTGAAACAGGATTTCGGGAAAGCATATCAGCCTCAATGTTTCTTGTACCTTTTTGATATTTTATCTCATAATCGAACATGCTTAATTTTAACGACCATCAAACTAATCTACCCCTGAGATTTTTAACAGATTTTAGCCAAACTAAAGCTGCATGATCAGTGTGAACAGTGAATTTTTTCCCATGAAGATAGCGATAAAATTTGTCTAGACTGTCAACAATGGCAAGAAATTCAAGTTCTGTAATGGAATAATTTTCTTCATACTTTTTTAGAAAGCGAGAATGGTAAGCTATTGGGTGTAAAATACCGTTTCCATCTGCCTGTTTTAAAACTGATCCAATTTGTTTTTTACTAGCATCTACAAACAAATGACAATCTTTGTTCGCATCATAGAGTTGTAAAATCGATTTAGAAATAAGTAAACTTTTAAGAAGATCAAAAGTTTCTTGGCACTTATCTGTCCAATTCCATTTAACCCCTTTTTTCAATACTGCATTTAACCCTTTGAGGCGCAACCCTTTCCCAATGCTGAAAAAACGGCAGCCGTTGCCATCGCTCGACTTAACTATCAGCAAGATGGCGGACGATCGAAACGTTCATCGCGTGCCACAGATCTAGAGACACTTTTTTGGCGACAGCGCACAGCCAGCTGTCGTCAAAAAAGTGTCTCTAGATCTGTGGCACGCGATGAACGTTTCGATCGTCCTCCATCTTGCTGGTAGTTAAGTCGAGGGATGGCAACGACTGCCCTTTTTTCAGCATTGGGACATCTTTCCAGCTGTTCTCGCGTTCTTCCAGCAGATGTCAGTGCTGTTAAAAATAATCGTGACAATTTGTTTACGGGAAATGAACGTGCTAAAAAGTAAAGGATTCTCATGGAGCTATGTCAATCGCAACTATTTTTATAAAAATCAAATCTATTCTTCTTGACTGGCAACAGTCAAAACGTCAGAGTTTGGTGTCCTCACCGCGAGGACACCGCGCGTTAAAGGGTTAATATATGTCGAACTTCAGCATAATTTGGAATAAATTTATTAAACATTAATTGCGCCCAAAAATATTTGGAGCTCTTTTACATTGCTTGGTGGTTGCAAGTTCTTAATTTTTTCAATGTTGACATTATCGGGAGAACTAGTTCCTTCATGAATATGATAACCTAGAAAATTTATTTGTTGTTGCAAAAAAGTACACTTAGCTAATTTTAATTTGATATTTTCTCTAGTCAATAAAAAATTTTCGAAAAAAATTATACCGTCGAAGTGTGGCATGCAAAATTAATTTTGTACTTATCTAGAATTCTCCTAGTTCTATAAAGATGGCAGGCACATTTTTTAACCCAAAGGGAAGCCTAGTCCATTCATATAACCCAAACAGGGTCGCAAACGCTACATTTTCAGTATCCTTAGGATGTATAGGAACATGCCAATAGCCTGATGTAAGGTCCAACGTAGAAAAAAAATTTGCCTGGCTTAATTTATCTAGAATATCATCAATCCGAGATAGCGGTTCAGCATCAGTTATTGTTATTAAATTTAATTTTCGAAAACCAATGCAAAGTCTTGTTATTCCTTGGTAGGCTCTATAAGCTCTTAAGCTTACAGGCAAATCTGAAGTTAGAATAATTCTTTGAGGTTCCATTCTTATTTTACCTTTATCATATTTATTTACTGAAAAATATTTGTATATTTTTTTGTAAAAGAGCCCTTAATTCCTCATCAACATTTAAATTTCTTATGTCATTTACAAGATCAATTTCCTTAGAATTATGTAAGTTCTTAATATTTTTATCATGAACACTTATATTAGTCATTACTCATAGAAACAACATGAACACTGTCATCATCATTCAAAGAAATATCATCAGAGTTATCATAATTAACTTCATTACTGGTATTTAAAATTTCTGAATTATTTCCATCTTTATAACTCATTGTTAGACATTGTTATTATCAAAATCATCTAAAATGGGTAATGAAAGAAACTCGTCATTTTTATTTCCTAAATTAACTTTAACACAAGTCCATTTTGGGAAACACTTGGTATTGCACAATCAATTATCAACTTGAACTTTCTATATTCCGGAAGTCCCAGTATAAGATAAGCAGTGATGCTACTGTGGTTTAGGGCTTTCGTATCAGACAAAATCGGCTTTCGTATCAGAAAAAAATCCAATTTTGTATCAATTTTAGACTTTCGCATCACAAAATTACCTTTGGATCAGTTTTTCAGACTTTTGCATCAAAAATATCTGCTTTTGCATCAATCTTGCAAATTTTTGTGTTTAAAAAGAAAATTCTATACTTATCAATTTTGCAAGCTTTTGTATCGCTTACATATTATGTATAATGCCCTCCTCTCCCCCTCAAAAAAGGTAAAAAGAAAATATTGTTATTAGTAAAGCTGGTTATTATATATATATTTTTCAAGTGGACTATTTTAAATCCGTTATACTGTTGTTTAAATTTGTTTAATTATTGGGCTGTATTTTAAAGTATTGACATTAGCATTACACTACATTTTTTTTTTTTTCCCAAACAATTACAAGCCAGGAGATATGTATAAGTAATTTAGCAAATAATTTAATAATATTAGGTTGTAACGAAAGTTTCCCGCCACCACAAATATCGTCTGCAAACAGTTCACGTTAGTGTGTTTGCTCATATTTTGTCATTTGAAAGAAAGAGACTCGTTTTAGAACACTGTGTTGTTAAAAAATATCGTTATCATTAAGTACAAGGTGTCTGAAATGCAAATGGAACTATCACGTTAGTGGATTAGAACTATCAGTTACTTCCACTTATGTTGCAAAAAATCAACTACAGAATGTCAAAGAATTATGTGTGTAATTTATTCTACTGTTGTATCGCATGACACTCTGAAGGTTTGGTACTGAAAGTTAAAAAACAGGGCTTTTGACATTCAATGAGCAGAGCGTTCTGGCAGGTCTACTGATGTTGATGGGGGACACCTGCGAGAACTTGTGGAAGAAGATCAATATTTAACCACTTGAGAGCTAGCTAAAGAGTTAGACATTATTTCCTTGCCCATTAGTCAGGCTATGAATCACATAAACTTGATGCACAAGCTCAATTGCTGGGTGCCGCATGAGCTGACTGAAGCAGATTTGGCGGAGAACTTTCGTTACAACCTGATATTATATTTTAAGAAAATATTTTTTCAGGCTACAACTTTTCAAAAATTATTTTTTTTTTCTTTTTGTCAAGGCAGCAATTCTCTAAGAAAGTAAATCTTTTGTCCATAATAGGAAAAACCAGATGCCTCGAATATTGGCGCACCCAGGAGGGGGGGGTGCACCCCAAAATCTGACACTTAGGAACCTTTAGTTTATACTAGCATTATATTCAAGATTCATTTATACTTTAATGTAACTAAAAATTGCTATTCAAATTATTATTCTATCATAAGTATAATCTAATTAGGATTAATAAACATTTTAATTTATCTACCTATTGTGATGATAACCGACCCCCATACCCGGAAAAATAAAAGGAAAAAAGAAAGAAAGTGTTGCTTGCGCCATTGTCCTGGAATCGGGAAGTCAGGACGATTCCCCTCTCCCTTGTCATGTGTTACGTGACGCTACACATACTCCCATAAGGCGCGACCGTGTGAGCTAGATAATCCGTTGGTCCATACACTCCCAAGCACTTTCATATAAATAAAATGAGTTTTTTAACACATGGAAAAAAATAAGTACTTTCCATGAACTCTACATCCGAAATTAGCAAATTGTAAAGTCCTTAAAAAAATCCTATTTAAGCCCTTTTCAAATTGCGTAGTAAGCGTGTGAATTTCATGTTGAACTATTCAATATCATAATCTAGTCTTCAAGTTAGTATCAGAATGATTTGAACATATTAAATGTTAATATTGAATTTTAATATTAACAGGGATGTGCCAGCTGAAATTAAATTTTGGAGCAATTTGTGGTGCAAGAAAAAAGACATTTTTGGAGCAATTTGGAGGAAGAAAAAGTCACTTTTGGAGCATAAGAATGTCAATTTTGAAATACAAAATTTATTTTTGGAGGGAAAGAGAAAAGTCATTAAGGAATGCCAATCAAAAAAATGAAAATTAAGGAGGTTCTTAAAAACTCTTAGCTTATAACAAAAACCAGTTTTATCTTTTTCTTTTCTTTTTTTTTGGGGGGGGGGAGAATCAAAAGCTTATGAAATACATAAAAAATTCAGTTATTTTATACATTGCTATACAAAATATCTATTTTAAATCAAAAATACAATATTTACTAAACTATATTAACCCTTTTATGCCTAGTGTCCCCTTTTTTGGGACTGCATTTTCGCTATCAGTCGAAAGCGTTATTTATTTTTCCTAGCCTTTATTCACGAGTATAGAACCTCAACTACACATAATATTTTAACATGACTCAGTAGGATGTTGACATTTCAATTTTTATACATAATGATTTTAAAAGAAATCATACCTTGCTCAAGAAGTTGACATCAGAAATTTATCTATGATTGCTGGTATAAGCAAAAATCAAATAAAGTCTCAAAAGGGTTAACTACCATCAGCAGCTAATAAAAAATTGGGTAACAAAAAATTACAAATTTATATAAAATTAAATTTAAAACAGAGGTCAATTTTTACTCTTAAGGCACTGGAGGTTTAAACAAAGGGATGCCAAAGAAAAAATATTCATTTTTAAGATTAATAGAGGTTGAAATTAGAATGCTTATAATGTGTGATGACTTTTGTAAAAATTCGGGAGATTTACAAACGTTTAAACATATATGTAAAAATTAAAAATGTAGCAGTTTTGCTGAATTTGGAGCAAAAATGTCCAAAAACGATCTTTTTGTAGCAGATTGGCACATCAGGATTGATTTGGCATAATTTGGAGCAGCTGGCACATCCCTGTATTAACTTTATAACATAAGTTTTAAGTCTAGGTTTTTGGATGCGATGGTTAAATATGCTTTAAAATGTCATGCTGTCGAAAATCTGCCAACCATGCCTCTAACCAACGTCTACTAACTCTCCTCTACTTCAGTTAAGTGCAAAAAGTGATAAACAGTCTACACAGTTATTTATTTAGATGCGCATTCTAATGGAGAAATGAATAAAAACTATGGACGATCTTGAAAATTTGTGGACAATATGGCTCTGAAAAATACATTTCAAAAAAAGATAACTGATTTTTTCTCCCCAAAATAGTGTTTTTTTGTAATTGCTTTTCATCCCAATGAATGCAACCTACTTGTTGTTTAACAGGAAATCGATATAAAATATAAGAACATCGAAAATATGGTAAGTTTTGTTCTTTTTTTTACGAATCTTTTAACACGAAAAAATATTTTGGTCCCTTCGGTTTTGTGTTAAACGTTTTTTACTGTATATTGTTTGGATTTATTGATTTTGGGGGAGATTAGTTTCGGACTGTACGCGCTTTTTGATATGAAAAAGAGAACAGTGAAAACGGGAAAGTGATACATTAGTACGTAATTTTTGGTTTTATTTACTTTTATGGACCCTGGGACAGCACGGATTTGGGGCAGAATTTGTTTAAAATTATACTTTTTGTATCAGAAAATACCAAGAGATTCTTTTTGCGCAGAGACCTTCAAAAATATGCTTTTTGTATCAGGATGCATCAAGAGATTCCATTTGGCACAGTTTGGTGCAGCCGTAGCATCCCTGAAGATAAGGCAAGTCGTTATGAATAACATAAACAGAAACATCGTTATTTAAATTGCCAATCTTAAGATTAAATTTACAATTGTTTACTATAAAAATTTCGCCATCGGCTTGCCGAACCCTAACCGTGGCTCCTGTGTGACAGATTAAATTATTTTCATCCACTATCTTTTTCGAAATCAGGGAAATAGTGGAGGCAGTGTCCACAACACAATATCACAGTTCTTTTAATTATCAAAGTTAGAAAAATATAAACTTTGAGTGCTCTGCACATTTTGAATAATTTGCCCTCTAACTTCAATTAATTGTCATTGACTATCCTGGGAATTAATAGAAATCACCTGACTTTGATTTGTACATTATTTAATCTCTGTTAAAGAACACACCTGTTCCCAGTGGTACGCATTAGCAATACCGAAGTCCTGACATTTTCGGCATGGCCTAGGTGGTAAATTCGAAACCTGATGAAGATTAGTCTGATTACTGAATCTTTGAGGAAAACGTCTGTTCCCTAAAACATTGTCGGACCTTGTTCGCCACTGCTAAATTGGTTCTGTTGGTCAAAACTCTGTCTCCATGGTCTAAATTGATTGTTAGAATTGAACCTAGGTGTGTATCAATAATATTTTAAGACTTTTTATATGGTAGAGTTTTACCCATGCATCGCTCAAGCTTTAGGAATTAGAAGACAAAATAAAAGAGTGGTCAATACCATGCGACGTTATTTAAGAACTAAGCGAAAAAGACGAAACTATCCTGCAGAAGCATTTTGAAAGCAAACAGATTTGTCTGCAAAACACTCTTTACATTCTGTTTGACCTCAAACAACGCTGACATAATTTTTTGTGTTATCACTTTCCAGTAACGCTAGCATTTCGAGTAAGTATTTATTAAGCAAAAGCCTTTGTCACGAGTAAAAGAATACTTCATATTTTGAAATTTTGTAAAAATAGAACTAGTTTCACTAGCATGAGTAAGAAAAACATTTGATTCAAACCATACGAAGAACGAGTACGCAACTAGTATATATATATATTAGCCGAGTGCCTATTCTTGTAATGGGGTAACATGGGAATTGTATACGGAGTACACAGATACTTTTCTAACACAGGCCACTGGAGTTTATTCAATGAAGTAGAGCTGGCAAATCATTTCACTCATAACTTAATCATAACCACAGAATATAAATATTGATTAATCTCATAATCACTCATAACCACATTATAATAGCTAAACTAAACATAAAAAGAATTAGCTTCACTTTGCTTTGTAGAATTTTGAAACTATAAAACTGTAGCTCAGCTGAAAGTGAATAAAAAATATATCTCAAGATTTAAGAAAGTGTGAGACTGAGAAAAAGTGAAATTGAATAATGTGCCGGTCGCAAGGGCGCCGGCAGGATCATTTCCAGGGGGGTGCACCCAAGATACACATATACATATACAGGGTGTAACTGAATTCATAGGCCAGACTTTAAGAATAAAATGCATATAAAGAAGCATTTTTTGTGTAGCAGGTTAACGTGTGGGGTTAAAAATAAAAAGTGTAGATGGAAATATAGTAAATGCAAAATAAATGAAAAAGCTCTACTGTGAATGCTCAAATGTGCTGGTAGCGCCTATCAAGTGATTGGAGTACCCTTTCGAAGATGTCAGGTGTTCCACGAACGGTTTCAGCGGTTACTAAAGTTTTGGAATGAGGCCCTCATGTATGTCAACTGGAGTCCCGTAAACGAGTGCCTTGAGGTGTCCCCAAAAGTGAAATTTGACACTTGATTAATCTAATGAACGTGCTGGTCAAGCGACTAATTCAACTTGTCCAATCGATCGAGGGTCAAAGATGACTATGGAGTAATTACGCCCATTATTTGTGAAATAGGCTAGAGCCCTATCGTGTAGAAACTATCTACATTTTTCATTTACGACCAAACGTTGCAATGCAAAAAAATGCTTCTTTGTATGTATTTTAACTACCTTCAGGGACATCCTGTATACATACATATAAAAAATTAGACTATTTGGCGTTTGAAGGAAGAATAATCTTGACTGGAAAATGTAGCATCAATATGTGAAATAAACATCGTCATAGTTATTTTGTCACAGCTCAAAAGTACAAAATCTTAAACTATTAATTTGGCCTAATTAATAATACCTCAATTTAAGTACACTAATAATTAATTATTTAAATTATATGCAATTTTGATAACATTGTTTTATATTTAAACAGACGAATTTTTCCATTAAAACTAAAGCGAAATGTATTTCCTCTAGCATCGATGTATATAGCAATTTTTGGCTGAGGGTTCCCCACCATGTCCAGTGCTTATAATGGTAGATGGCTGAAATGTGAAGGTCAATAGTTCTGGCCTGCCGCGCGGCTGTCAATCTAACGGTTTTGAGTTTTGGCCGGTTTTCTCTACATGTTACGTGAATACGCGTTAGAACCTCTTAAAAAATCGTCTGCCCAAGGCACCTCCCCCACCTTCCATGACAGATACCATATGTGCAGGTTTGCCTTAAGTGCATTTGGCAAGGGCATCCCCATATTAAAACAGAGCCCAAGTTTCGAAAGTGACGCAGTGATGCTTTCACTTAATATTAGAAAAATCACCCTGTCAAAAAACTCAAAATAAAAATTTTCATCTAATAGTTTTTTAGTTTAAATCTCTGAAAAATTATATATTAAAAAGAAATGTTAAACTTTAAGCGTTAAGCCCAAAAATAATTGCATTTAATCATGTTCACAGCTAGTTTTCCATACAACTCAGTTAGTGAAAAAATCAGTTTAGCTCCCAAATTTTTATTTTATTTTATTTATTTTAATTTATTTCATAAAAGAAATGCACACTACAGATTGAAATCCATTTACAGTGATGCATAAAAGGACAAATTACAAAAGACAAAATTAAAAAAGATAAAATACTGAGATAAAATAAATACCAGTCATGACTGCAAAAGTTCAAAACACCTAACTCTAAAGACTTTAAAAGACATGTTAAAAATATCCAAATCCAAAGAAAACTTATTATAAATTTTATAAAATTTATATAACGAAAAGTATATGTAATTATATTTTATAATTGGATCCACAAATAAATGGCTATTACGAAGAGACCTGTTCGGTACATTTACACAAATACTTTGAAGAATATCACTGCAGTCTACCATATTATTGACAACTTTATAAAAAAATAATAAACAAAATAGATCACGACGAGAACTTAAACTAGGAAGACCAAAAATACTTCTCAAGTAAGATGAAGAAATATTCGGAATGTAAATAGGATTACTTTTGTAGTATAAATAACGAGTAAACTGAGTCTGCACCCGCTCAAGAATTTTCATTTTATTTTTATAATACGGATCCCAAATAAGACTACAATATTCAAGATTAGAGCGTATCAAACTAAAGTATAAGATTTTTAATGCATGAAGGTTAGAAAATTCTTTAGTTTTGTACTTAAGAAAACCAAGTTTTTTGTAAGCCTTAGAGATAATGCTATTGATATGGATTGAAAATTCAAGTTTCCTGTCAAACACAACGCCCAAATCAGTTATGGAATCCGAACGAAATAAGGGAAGATTATTAATATGATATGAATAAATTAAAGTTTGAGATTTACGAGAATAACTAAGAATACTACATTTCATAATATTAAGAAGTAATTTGTTGTCAGCGCACCATTCATATAAACTATTAAGATCGCTCTGTAAAAGACAAGCATCAGTAACAGACCGTATCTCTTTAAATAATTTCAGATCATCAGCAAATAAAAGATACTTAGAAAATTTCAAAACTGAACACAAATCATTAATAAACAAAATAAAAAGTAAAGGTCCCAAATTAGAACCTTGGGGAACACCAGAAGTAGAGGTAAAATTCTCAGAAACAGCACCATTAAAATACACACAAAGCTGTCTATTACACAAGTAAGAAAAAATCCAGTCAGTAAGATTAATGTGAAAACTCAAGCCAATTAATTTCTTAAGAAGAATTCCAAAGTCAAAAGAGTCAAATGCCTTGGAAAAATCGGTATAGATGACATGAAGTTGATATCCGTTTTCAAACGAAGAAATAATATTCCTATTTAAACAAAATAGATTAGTAAGCGTAGACCGTTTAGGAATAAAGCCGTGTTGAGATGAGGAAATTAAATTTTTAACCTGCTGAAAAACTTTATTGTGCATTATAATTTCAAATATCTTAGAAAAAGGACTTAAAATAGCAATAGGTCGATAATTTTTGCAGTCATTTATATCACCCTTTTTAAAGACAGGAATAATTTTAGTATGCTTCCAAGCATCCGGAAAAGTATAAGTTTTTAAAGAAAGATTAAATAAAATAAGAAGAGGATAAATCAACCCATCAGCACAACCTTTAACAATAAAGGAAGGTACATTGTCAACACCAACAACTGAAGAAGTCTTCAACTTCTTAAATGCCAAAAGAACATCCTCAAAAGTAATATTATCAATTTTAATGAAATCATACAAGGAGCTGTCAATTAAGGGAGAATTTCTGTCATAATCCGAACTAGATTTGTACACAGAGCTAAAGTAGGTGGCAAAAACATTAGCGATATCACTATTGTCATTAAAGCAGACATTTTTATAACAAATATTGTTAGGCAAAGATTTGTTTTTATTAAAATAAGACCAGAACTTTTTAGGGTCAGAGATCAGTTTATTTTCTGTATTCTGCAAGTAAGAAGCATAATCCCTACCAATGCTGATCTTTAATTTAGATCTAAAATACCTAAATTCATCGGAAATGATCAGATCCCCACTTTTTATTAAATGCCTACGAACTTTACTTTTACATTTAATTAATTTAATAGTTTCAGTGGAATACCAAAAGGGGAATTTTTTCCTTGAAGATTTCAGAGGAATCGTATGGTTTAAAACATCATAAAGATACACATAAAAACAATGCACAGCTTCATCAACATTATTAAAAGCATTCAGAAAATTCCAGTCAGTCTCAGAAAATAAATGCCACATAGTAAAAAAATCAGCTTTTTTAAAATCATAACCACCAATGCCACTACTTTTTTTAACAGCCCGAGTTTTAACATAATTAATAACAATAGACAATGCAGGATGATAATTATCCTCAGAAACCAAAGGCCTATCACTGTGCTCAACAAATATATTACAAAAATTGATATTAGCCAAAATCAAATCTAAAAATTTTTTGTGACAGTTAGGTACCGCATTAAATTGGTTTAAATTATAGAGTTGCAAAAAGTTAAATAGTTCATTTAAAATAGGATCCGAACAATTAACATTAAGACACTCTGTTGTTACAGGTAAGTTAAAATCACCACAAATAAAAATATTATCATATGTAGTGAACTTCACAAAAACATCAAAAAATTTTACATATGTTTCACTACCAGAACCAGGAGGGAAATAAATAACACATAAAAGCATTTTAATCCGATAGTTCACATCAATGGAGATCCAAAGACACTCAAAGTTCAAATCAGGAACATCAATCCGAACAGCAGAAAAACATTTTTTAACAGCAACAGCAACACCCCCACCCCGTTTAAAAGAACTAGTTGAAGAATCACGGTCCCTCCTAAAAATATCATATCTGTCATCAAACAAATCCGAAGAGTCAATGTCACTACATAGCCAAGTTTCAGTTAAAAAAATAATATCATAGTTTTCAGAAGCAACTGAGCAGAAAAAATCATTAGTTTTAGTACGCAAACCACGAACATTCTGGTAAAACATAGAGAGTCACCTGCTGGAATCCCGAATAGATTTATCGAACACAGTTCCGGAGTCATCAGAATTCACTTCTAAAACTTGATCTTTTCTCAATCTGCCGAAAAACTCCGACACAAGACATCCATCTGGCCAAACTGAAGCATCCATTAACTGGCAAAAATCACTCTCGTACACTTCAACATGGAAAGATGAATAAGTTTGAAATTTAGTCTTGAGTTTCTGGCATAAAAGAAAGTCTAAATTCAAGGGGCACAAGAAATCTGTTATCTGTTTCACTGTTGTCTCAGGACTTAATCTGGACAAAAAAATTGCTTTTCTACGTGGCAGCCTTTTCACACTACTTAAGTTCGACTCTTTCTTGGATCCATTAACAATAAGTTTACTTTTATTTTTCTTCTCATTTTGCACAGGAATACTTACAGGAATATTTTCGACAATCGGCACTGACGAGACAGAATTTATAACTGAAGCATATGTCTTTTTGGTGTCTTGAATTTTGTAGGTCTGATCGAGTCCTACCGACATATATAAAACTGACGATTTTTTTTTTAATTGCCGGACAAAAATTCAAATACTTGGTGCACCCGGAAGCCCCATCAGAAATTCCTCTCCCAAAGAAAGTGGTTGTATTTTTTCTGTAGATGTTCTCATAGACCAGCGTTTCTCAACCTGTGGGTGATGCATGTTTTTAAAAAATCATCTTATTTATTCTCATTTTTACTCAAAAATATATCCATTTTCACTTAAAATGTTCATTCAAACTTTACTCATAACATTATTTTGTAGAAAATTCGACTGAATGTTCATTGTTAAAAATTAAAATACTGAATGCATGCAGAAAAATGTGAGGGGGGGGGGAGCCACCGTAAGTTCGCCTTTATTGAGAGGGGCGAAGTTAAAAGGTAGAGAACAGCTGTCATAGACATTTCTGTGCAATGTTGACATGCTGCTTTGGCAATGGCGCGATACTGCTGTACGGTAAAGAGTCTACGTGTCAATACAAAATATTGACTATTATTTTCCGAAATTATTAACCTGCTCTAATAATTAATGTGATAATATGTAACTACATTTTTTCATTTAAATATGCACTCAGATCACAAAAATTGCGTTATTTCCATTTATCTGTTTATTAATTTAATGATTTCGATAGTTATCATTATAACATTTGCAAGCCCGGTCCCGTCTACCTCGAATATTATCCAGACTATTTCAAAATATTTTTTCTTAACTACGAGCACATGCCGTGAGGCATTTAACACTACTACGACCGTAAGCGTTGGGCAGTACATTATGAGGGCTCATGGCATGCTCCAACATTATCCCAAAATAAAAATGTAGATGACTTCTCAAAAGCTTAAAATTTATGTACAATCGTAGAAAATATTAAGCCATAAACACAGGTCTTAACAGCTAATTTAACACGTAGAATTCAAAATATCACACCTACATTCAGGCTCTTTTTTATTTTTACTGTCCTAAGGGTAAAACAAATTGCTTATATTTTCAGGTTAATTATACTTTTTTCAAACTCCAGGACACATTTTACTAACGAGAACAACGGTTACAACACACAAGTTACATTTAGAATGAATAATCACTATCTCAGAACATACGGTAGCTGCTACGCGCGATTACACGAGCGAAGAGAGAGATGAACGAACGTTCTCTCGCCGGCAGGGGGAGTGTCGCATGAAAGAAAGATGATATAGGAGGCGCGCTACAAACTCCCCCTCTGGTCCCGCCGACGTCCCGGCAAGGAGACCAGGATAAAAAAAAAAATAGACAAAATGTCTTACAAGTGAAAATAATAATTTTTTTTCTATAACAGACAGTCCTTAAGAAAGTTCGTTAAGGCTGACGAAAAACAGTCATAAACAGTCACTGATTCGTAGGTTTGGGGTTATTGTTTGACCTTGGGCGGTCGTCCTCTTCTTCGCATGTGGTTTGTGTTCCCAGAGGTGTGATGACCTCCGATGGTCTGCTTGTTCGTTTGAGGTGAAAATTCTGTCTGTGGTGCTACCTTGGGAGGCCGACCTCTTTTGCGAAGTGGATTGACCAGGGAGGTGTCCACTCCATGATAAGGGGATAATGCTGACGTGTGGTACATAGCTATGGGCACTGTTGGCTGGTCTAGATTGGCTATGACATAAGCGGTGGGAGACTTCTGTGTAAGTACCAAATATGGTCCATCCCGTTTGGGCATGAACTTTGCAGTCTTGGCATGGCTTGCTTTACTAAGCGGGTGCTTTGTAACCCATACTTTGTCACCAGGTACAAAGTATTATTGCCGCCTATTTTTGTCATAGTAGGATTTACGTTGATCCTGTTTTATTTCCACTCTCTGTCTAATGTCCTGTGTAATTTTGGCAAATCTCTTGAGATACTGGGTAATCTCTGGTACGAAGTTGTCGTTCTGTACCACAGCCGTGAAATCTTGCACTACATCATCGACTGTTCTCAGTTCGCGGCTGAACGTGAGAAAAGAAGGGGTATGGCCAGTAGCGTCGCATACCGCCATATTCATTGCAAATCTGATGACTGGTATTTTTGATTCCCAGTTATCATGTTCGTCTCCAACCAATATGGCAAGTCTTGGTTTTAAATCTCTGTTTTTGCGTTCAACAGGGTTGGCTTGGGGAAAATATACCGGTGTAAGATTTTGATCAATCTTCAAGGTAAAACATATCTGCTGTAACACTGCACTAACAAACTGTGGGCCATTATCACTGAGAATTCGTCGTGGAATTCAATGCCGCATAAAAACTTCTTCTATGAGAGTTGTAGCACATTCTCGAGCTGTAGCTTGTTCAAGAGGAAAAAGCTCTATCCACTTGGTTGCACAATCTTCTATTACAAAAATCCACTGTTTGCCGCTAGCTGTCTTGGGCAAAGGGCCAAAAAAATCAATTGAAAGTATCTCAAAACGTTCTGAGTAGACGGGTGTTCTAAGTAGACCTGATGGTTTCTGGTTACTTGCCTTGTAGCGACTGCATTCAGCACACTTTTTCACGTAATCCGATATAAACTTCTTCATTCCATTCCAATAGTATCTTTTGGCGATACGTTGATACGTACCCTCTTCGCCATAATGACTGGCCATGGGGTCATCGTGATGTTTTTTAAGGATTTCTTCCCGTTCTGATGGCGGTATGACTAACTACGCTTCTTCTGAGTCTGCATCCGGGATATAGCGATACAGAACTCCCTGGTTCATAAGAAAACCTCTCTCAGTCCAATTTGCATATGCTTCTGTTTTTTGGACATCTTCAAACGCTTCAATTATCTTCCTTAGTGATTCATCTGCAAGTTGAGCTTCTCGCATATCTTTAGCATTTCTTGCTGGCATATCAGCTATGACGATACTATCAATTTCACAAACAGTCTCTTGTTCTGGACACACTGGTCGAGAAAGCATGTCAGCTATTACGTTAGATTTTCCTGGGATATAACAGACTTCTACGTTAAAAGATTGCACTTCCAGTGCCCATCTGGCGAGGCGACTGGTTGGTGATTTGAGGTTAAGAAGCCATTTCAATGGTTGGTGGTCGGATGCCACAGTAACAGGTGTACCCTCGATGTATCCGCGAAACTTCTTTAACGCCCACACAACGGCCAATGCTTCCCGTTCCGTTGTAGAGTAGTTTTTCTCTGCTTGGGTAAGCAGTCTGCTGGCATACTCAATTGGATGTTCTTCAGCTCCTTCGCCTTGAAGTAATACGGCTCCGAGCACGTAATTACTTGCATCGGTACATATTATATATGGTTGGGTACCATCCGCTTGCTTCAGAATCGGTGGGGAAATGAGGCATTGTTTTAGAGTTTCGAAAGCTTTCTGCTGCGGAAAACTCCATTGCCATGATGTGTTCTTTTTTGTTAAATTGCTTAAAGGCCTCGAGATTTCTGCAAAATCTTTTATGTAACGTCTGTACCATGAGCATGTTTGTAGGAAAGATTTAACTTCCTTTATGTTTTTGGGTGGTGGTATATTCTGGATGGCTGATGTCTTCTCAGGATCTACCTCGATTCCGTTCTTCGTAATCCAAAATCCTAGGTATTTTACTCTAGACACAGCAAAATGACATTTTTCTCTATTTGCACGAAGTTTAAATAAGAGTAATCTTTGGAAAACACTTTTTAGATCTGATATATGTTTTTCAAAAGTTTCTGATAAGACGATTATGTCGTCTAAATACGTAAGAGTTAGGATGTCGCCGAGGCCATTCCTGAAACGATCCATAAGGCGTTGAAATGTAGCTGATGCCGTTTTGAGACCCATTGGCATTCTCAGAAATTTGAAGGTCCCAAAAGGACACACGAAGGCTGTTTTGTCCTGATCATCCGGATGGACTTGAACTTGGTGGTAACCTGCTTGTAAATCTATTGTTGACATAAATGACGTTTGTTTGGCTTCATGGAGAAGCTCATCCATTCTGGGTAATGGGTAAGAGTCAGCCACTGTAATTTCGTTTAACTTTCTATAGTCTATGCAAAGACACACTTTACCATTTGGTTTCGGTATGAGAACCACTGGTGAAGCATAAGGAGATTCACACTCCTCGATGATTCCATCTTTCAAAAGCCTATCAAGTTCTTGCTTAAGGAGTTCTTTCTTGACTGGATGCATTCTATATGGCGGTACCGCTACAGGTGAGTGGTTGCCGGTATCTATTTTGTGTTGGATGAAAGGGGTTGGTTCTCCCCCTGGACTAAAGATACCTGTAAACTGTTCTAACAATTTACATAATTGTAACCTTTCCTCAGTAGATAAGTGACTGCCTTCAGTCTCCTTTAAAACACTGTTCAGTTTAGGGGGTTCGATATCTTTATCAGATGACATAGTGCTACAGTTTTGTAAAGGTGAGTCAAAAGTGTCTTTACGACCAGGTGAGTCAAAAGTGTTTTTATGTGGCTTACAAGGTGGTACAAATACATCTTTTTCAAAATTGAATCTTTTCCTAAGATTACAGTTGAAATACCATTTTTTGTTTTGGGTATCTAAGCTAATACCAGCTTTGGATAAAAAATCAGTACCAAGGAGGGTACGATTATCTTTAGCTGTCGGTAACCCGTATATTGTAGTAGGAATTCTTTTCCCCATTAGTTCAATGTCTACATCGGTGTTATAAACTTCAGAGAACTTCGACATTCCGTCCGCGAGTGTTACATTTAAATTTACTTTATGAAAATTTATCCCTTGTTCTCGGAGGAGATTATACAGGGTTTCACCAGCAACAGTGTGGCTAGCCCCAGTGTCAGCACATGCTAGACCCCACATACCATTTACTTTAATCTTCATTAACATTGCCTGGGGTTCTTGTATTGCACACGTTTGAAATTTCAAGCAGCTAACCTGGGCGAAATCAACTTTAGCATTCGGCATACACGTAGGACATTTTGCCTTTACGAAACCCGGTTTCCCACAGCCATAGCAGCTAATAGGTCTTTCATAATTTTTACTAACAGTTCTATTTGTTGAGTATTTATGATTAACACCATTCTTACAATTTTTAAATTCATTACTGAACTTGTACTTAGAATTTTCCTTATGTTGTTCTTGTTTTATGTTTCTACCTTTTGGGTTTCTAATTTCTTCATAAGAATCTAGTTTATCAACTAAAGAAACTGGATCATTCCACTCGCTCCAGTGGTCTAAAAAATGTTCTTTGTAATCAGGGGGGCACTTCTTTTTTATTTGATCTGAAATTATTAGATCTTTCAACTGATCAAACGTAGTGACATTCAGCTCATTGAGCCAACCTTCAAAAAAATTTCTTAAGTCAAAGAAGTAATCTCTCCACGTAGAGTCTGGACTTTTCCTGTGTTGGACGAAGGATTGTCTAAATTTTTCCGCACTCATCTTGAATCGGCGTAATAAAATCTTTTTTATTTCCGCATACTCCTGTGGGTTATTCTGAGAATCCGATTCTATTGCAATTAACTTTGAAATTTCAATAGGTAAAAGCCCGATCAGGTATACTACCCATTTTTATTCTGGTATTTTCAAAAAAGTCAATTGTTTCTCAAAAAGGTTTAAAAATGTACTAATGTCATCTACTTTTGGGTCAAATTGAGGAATTAACCCCTTAATTTCAAATTTAGATACATCTGAATTACTAGGTGTAAGAACGGTTTCTGTTTCTGTAGCATGGGTTATATTTTGTAACTTAAGTTTCTCTAATTCAAACATACGGTCATCGTTTTCCTTTTGAATTAATCGCGCTTCATTTTCCTTTTGAATTAACCGCGCTTCATTTTCTTTCCTTTCGGTTATCAAATTATCGAGCAATTCTTTAGTGAATTCTTCATCATACCCTGCGCTTTTAAGAATTGCATTCTTTAAATCTATTATTTAAATCTATTATTATTTTTTAAATCTATTGATCAAAAAAAGTAAAAATCACTTATCTGTAGATATATCCTTTGTCATCGCGTCGTGTTTCGGGCCCCACGTTGGGCGCCATTTGTGCCGGTCGGCTAGCTTTGGGGCAGAGAGCAGAGGGCATAAGGAAAAGACATAGATCATTCCATGAAAGCAGACCACTTGAGACAACAACACATTTTACTAACGGGAACAACGGTTACAACACACAAGTTACATTTAGAATGAATAATCACTATCTCAGAACATACGGTAGCTGCTACACGCGATTACGCGAGCGAAGAGAGAGATGAACGAACGTTCTCTCGCCGGCAGGGGGAGCGTCGCATGAAAGAAAGATATGATATAGGAGGCGCGCTTCACTACCTATGTAAAAATAAAAAATAAACTTGGAAAAATCAATTACTCTAACTTTGTAAAAGAAAATATTTTATTCATGAGAGATGTTACATAAGCTCTGAAATACTAATATTTGCACATAAAGTTATCATCTAAAGAAGGCACTATAATCAACTCTCGAGATAACCTGAAAAAGAAAAAAAAAATGAATTTGTAATGATTTATTATTGCTATCTACATAGATTTTTTTTAAAGTATCATTCAGACAGATATTGAAAAATCTTCCGTATAACATACTGCAACTCTAGAGCAATATATATATATGGGAACATTTTTCATTGGTGTAAAGCTTTACTTTATATAGATTGGAAAGAAAAAAAATGCATATTATTTATATATATATATATATAGTTTATGGTTGTATAAGTGGCTGATTTGCATTTCTTTTGTATTTAATAAACTACTTTTAGTTCCTGAATTATTATGCTGCTTTCAGTCTATATATATGTATGCAGGGGTCGTGCTGTTGATCGCAAACGTCAAAAATTGCGATAATAAAATTAGTTTGGCGAAAGAAAATACGATTTGGTGGCAATATTGGCAATTGCATTTCTTAATGATGTCCAGCAAAATCTAATTTGGCGAAACTTTAAAAGAAGCCAGCACGACCCCTGTATATGTATAAAATCATAACTTTGAATTTAAATATTTAAACAAATCAAACAGACACAAAATCGATGAGTTCTGAATTTATACCAACCATATAATTTAAAAGTAAGATAATGATCTTAATATTACTTGACCCCAACACCAAAGATAATTAAGCTTTGAAGCTCTCCGATTTTAGGGACATGGAATCTTAAAAAAAGACATCTCTCTCCCTCTCTCTCTATATATATATATTAGCTTCAGTTAAGACATCAAATAACCCATTAACCCCATGACTGCTCAATTTGTGGACCAAAATCGCTTCAAATCTGTATACTTGGAGAATTGAAATCTGCATTTTGTCTTTCTAGAAAAGATTTTTTATATAGATTTTTATCATGAGAAACTAACCTTCAGAAAAACCATTTCAGATGTTATTACATAAAAAAAATTTCTTTAAATAAATCTCAATTGAATTACAGTTAATTTCCGTTTATTACATAATATGAGAAAATGCACCACCGCCTAATGCTTTGCAGGTTTATTGAATCATTACAATAATTTAACAGGGGTTGTACTCATTGCATGAAATTTAATGATATAAGGACTTTTTAAGGACCAAGCACAAGAAAAATAAGGACCATTAGAAAATTCATTATTAATGAATTTATATAGATAACACACTTAAATCACAGATAAGTAAGATAAGCAAATTTAGGACTAAACAGTGTGAATATATTTTTGATATAAAAGCTTAAAAGAATCAGCTGTTAATGTTGCAGTGGGTAAGGTGGAATAAAAGAAACTTAAAGAAATAGCACTTGAGAGATTTTTAAATATTAACATTACTTTAGGTACTGAAATATTAGTGGAAAAGGATGCAAATCTGACAGTTTAAATTTGCAAATTGGACCCACCACACTTCAGTTCATCTAATTCTTACTTTGGATGATGCATATAGTCAAGTAAAACCGTGAAAGTAATATGCAATTTTCACACATATTGAAATATGACAGGAGTATTTTTATTTATGCATATTCGCCAACTTTTAAAATTCCCAAGGTGCAAAATAATATGTGAATGACATTTTTGATGATTTTTGTGAAATAATGTGCATTGATTTTTGTCAAATAATGTCAAAAAAGACATTTTAAATGACTTTTTATTAAATAGAACACAAACAGAATTTTTAATGCTTTTCATCAAAACACGCATGAGACATTTTAGCAATTTACATATTTTAAATAGCAAAATATTAGCAACATATTTACACAATACACAGACACTTAATATATTTTACTTCATTATTATTACTATTATTTTGTTATCAGCCTTCATTCATATTTGAATCCGTTCTCTTCAATGAATATTTGAGGGGGGGCAAGGCCTTAACCAGAAAAAAATTTCAGAAATTATTCAAACAATGGAAAAAGACTAATTTTTCTCAAAGACTTTATCATTTTGTTAACAAGAATCAAAATTTTGTCCGGAAGAGGAGGGGGGGGGGCAAATGCCCTGGACCACCCCCATGGGGTGGGGGGGAACTGGCAATTAAGTAATCTTAGTAATAAACAAAATTGGGGAATTCTGCTGAAAAATGTGATGAAGATAAATTTTATGAGATTATTTTCTAAAACAAAATATGAGTCGTGATTTTATTAAAATAAAACAAAATTGATTAAAAAAGGAAAAATGGGAGTTTCGCATAAAATCGTAAAAATCCGCGAACAAGAGTAAAAGTTCACAAATATGAAAGTATATTTAAGCTGCCTTAATGATTTTACTTCTTCCTTCATGCGTTGAAAATTTAATAGTGTGGTGGGGGGAGAAGCAGAGAATTCTCAGTAATATTAAAATAAGCAAAACATTGGAAAACTGTCATGAATAGATAAACTTTAAGGGATTAATTTTTTAAACAATATCTGCGCCATGATTTTATTAAAACAAAAATAAATAATAAAACTTCAAAATTCATTAAAGAGGTAAAAAAACTGAGGATTTAGCATAAAATTGTAAAAATTGGTAAAAAAGGTTTAAGTTTTATGCTGAAAGCATAAAAGTTGGCAAGTATGTATGCCTCACATGAAATTGATTGAGTATTTATGCAAACAGAAGCAAAAAATGATAATAACAATGACCTGTCCACTCCACAGCAAAGAACTTATACACTACAGCATAGAATAGCTCTTCTAAATAAATTCTGTTCGGCTTTTTTTTTTTTTTTTTTTTTGGGGGGGGGTGGGGGGTGGGGTGGGGGGTGGGGGAGCGATAACAGGGAGCTCTATGCTCTTTGTTATCGCTAAAATCTGATTGATCCAGCGTGATTTTAGACAGGCTGGAACCGAGAACCAAACCACTTTAAAACAAAACTAGAAATTGAGAAATATGCAAAAACACATGGTCGAAGGAATGGGGGAGAAAAAAAAGGGACTTTTGGCTGTTTTTTGGCAAAAATAAGGACTTTTAAGGACCAAATTTTAAATTGCATAAATCTAAGGACTTATAAGGACAATACTAACCCTGTTTAATGTACTCTTGAATTAAAAAGATTAAAACATCAAATATAAAGAATTTGATTTGAACAAAAGTTAAAAAGTGCATTTTGTGGCATAAAAAATAATTTGAACGTTTTCTGACATAATCGACTAGATTTTTTTCCATGAATCTTCCATTTCAAATGTCTGAAGATATGAAGATGAGATTTACAAATGTAAATATAATATGATAGCATACCATACTAATATTGTGAAACTAATAATAGAAATTTCATAACTGTTTGAATAACTGAAGCAAAATACATTATAAATTATGAAAAATAGCAATTTCATTTATTTTTGACGTCCACGAAGCAAGGGGTGCAGAATATGTCCGAACGCACGAACGAGGTTCGGGGGGAAATTCTGTAGCGCTGGGGAAATTTTTGTCCCAAGTGTGTTTAAACAATATATATATATATATATATTTGTAGAGATGCAGTTGTTATCAAAAGAAGCTACAGATAGATAGATGGTCACTTAAACTAGAATGAAAATATGCTTTGGAATTTTGGACAAAAAATTCCAAAACATTTTTTGGAAATTCATTGGTTGGGGGAAATTTTGGACAAAACAAATTATATTCTGGGGAAATATTGGACCCTGAACATTTTCTGCACCCATACATCAGGCTAACAAAATTCTTTTGGGAGAGCCCCGATAATGTCATGGTTCACACTAGACCATGGGATTGCAAAATTACAGCAATACCACACTAAATACCACTCAAAAAAAAAAAAAAAAAAAAAAAAAAAAAGACACTCGTGGGATTTTTCCACATGCTGAGTTATTCAATTTTGATGAAGCAGATAAAACATTTAATGGAGTAAAGAATCAAAGACATCACTAAATTGTATTGTTATCAAATTCATTTGTATATTATATTGCTAATTTTGATATTTCAGGGGTCAGTCCAGGTTTCTTTTCCAGGGTCCTATTTTTGTGAAATTTTACCTAATTTTGTGAATTTATACCTAATTTTGTGATTTTTTTCTATTTTTGTGAATCTTCCCTTATTTTGTGAACTTCTTCCAATTTCCTATTTCATTTTTGAGCAAGAAAGCAATCACGAAATAGAACTGAATATTTTTTAAAAAATTAAAAATAAAATGTGAATATGAATTAGTATAGTTAGTTCCCTTAAAAAAAGTTGGCCAAAACTGAATAATTCCTGTTCACTGAACATCCGGAATAGTCATACCCTGGAACAATATTTTTTAAAAAATCGATTCAAATTATAAAGATTTAAATCTTTTACTTTTAATGATTAAAAAATAGATTTTATAATAAATGTAGGCCATGGTAGTTTTGATTTTAAATTGCAGGTACTAAACACTTTTATTTACACCCCAAATTCAAACTTTAGTAATTTTTAAATATTACAATGTCTGTTAGTTTCGACTGGAAATACTCTAATACTAACAATGTGAAAAATGCATTTTTTAAATCTAGTTAAATTTAAGCAATTGAAGGGAAATCAAAAATAAGTTGCAGATAATTACAGATAGGAGAAATTAGCTAACATTATATTTTTAAAAATTAATTTACACAGTGTACACAGAATATCCCAAGAACACTGACCTGAGGTTCTATTCCTTAAATATTTTACAGTAAATCACAAATTTATGTTTAAAAAAAAAAAAAAAGGGGGGGGGTACAGAATTTTACAGTAATGATTATAATTTTTGGAAGATTAAATCTAAATAAATACAAATGTACATTTTTATATGGTATCCAAACAGAAAATTCCCAGTCTGTAAGATGTGCCCATACATTAAGTTAAAAAAAATTTAATTAAGTTATAAATTTTCAGTCTTCTATCTTTTTTGCTCGCTACGGCTCTGCCTATGCCGATAGCATTTCTCTGTAGTGTACCCCTATGACTGCTCTTTAAAAAGACATTAAATCCCAATAAAATCACTCCTATGCTTTGTTGTTCACTCCCAAGAAAAAAAATACAGCATTACACTATTTCTACCCCCCCCCCCTTTTCCAGCCTTGAGCAGTGATTGACCTATATTTATCCCATTTCACACTCCACAGTGTAGATTCTCGACCGATTAAACAGGGCGCTGCACCCAGCAATCCTTTAACGTCTGGCAGTCCTTTTTCTCCCCCCTATGCCTTGGTATGTCGGTCCGTTTTTCCATTCTTATTTGCCAAAACTTTTTCTCCTTCCTTACCATACAGTTTTCCTTATACAGGAGACAATACAATGAAGTCAAAATCCACGTTTAAACCACCATTTACAAAACAGGAGGTATAACTAACTGTTCCTTCACAAAATTCCAATCAGGCTTTTTTTTTTTTTTTTTTAAATGCAACCAGATAAAATTTCCTTTTATAAATAATTTTTTTCTGTTTTCTTTCATTTGCATGATCTGAAAGATGCCCTTGGAATGTTTTGTTTTTTCAGCAATGTAAAAGGGCCATCTGGCACATTACGCTTTCAGTTGGGGGGGAAAGAAGGGAGTTCAAAATGATTTCACCCATAAGGATGTTACTTTGATAAGTATGCAGTTGTGAATTAGTAAACAATAAGCTTAGACTTAGCCACATAAATGATGGCAGCTCCCATTGTTTTGAATTGGATATTATGCACTCTTGCAAGTTGTTCTTAATCATTGCTTTTAGTGTAATCATTACATGGCCTTTCTACTTCAGATTATTTATAGTTATTACAGATATTTACTAAACATTAGAGAATTAGGGATTCATTTCAAAATGCAAAACGACTTATTGGGAGTTAGAAAATTTGCGCGATTTTGAAACATGCATTGGTCTGAATTTATGTCTGTCTTTAGGAATAAGATTTAGGACTAAGTTAATCATTTTGAGATTGCATCAAACGATTTCTGAACATTTACTAGATGGTGCATAAATGTGCCAGTTTGGAAAACAAAGTGCTTTCTTTTAATCCCCTCCCCAACCTGGCTGCCCTTTTTATATATGCCACTGGCTTTATTCATGAAGAACGTTGTAATTTTCCGAGAATGACAGCTGTCATCACCTTTTCTTCAGGCAATGAGCCTTATTAATATTATAGTGGAATAAGTCTTGATGTTTAAATTTTTGGCATAAACACAACTCACATGAAAATAATTAATAAATGAGCGCTCGCTACTAGTCCGATTTTTATTCCCAGAGAGCTCCTACATTGCAGGTGGGGGGAACTTAGGAGGAATAAGAAACAAGTGCAGGCGTCTGCTTCAAACTGCAATCGTAGGGGGAGTAATTTAAGGTCTTATGGTCTCCAATCAACCTACCTCCCGTCATCATCATCAACGTTGCATTGTTTACATTTAGGCCAAGATATTATTGGGTGACGATCGGCGATTGCTAAATGATAATAATTCTTAATTGAAAAGTGCAATAGTTATTTTGTGAAAGGGCCGTTTTGGTCAAACTGAATTTTGTGAAGGGTCTGTTTTTCCCGATATTGAATTTTGTGAAGGGTCCGTTTTTAACTTGTTGAATTTTGTGAAGGGTCCGTTTTTAACTTGCTGAATTTTGTGAAGGGTCTGTTTTTAACTTGCTGAATTTTGTAAAGGGTCCGTTTTCGGACCCGATTTTGGCCTGGACAGACCCCTGTATTTGTAATCTTAAGAGTTGCACTGTATTTTTGTAGTGATATTAATTTTGCTTGTAAAATATTAAAATAAATAAATAAGTAAATTTTTGAAAATAAACAAAATTCTCAAATTCTCACTCAGATTTAAAAAAATCCCCCTTAATTTTGAAGCTAAAGTGGGAGAATCGCAGCCAATTTTTTTTCTTAGTGTGAACCCTGGATATCTAATTTTTTTTTTTTTTTTTTTTTTTTTTTTATCAGGGGTTCATAATAAAATTTACTGTAAAAGCACCCTAGAATAGGAGAACATGTAAACAAACGTAAGTAATAAAAAGGGAAAAAATTACTTTTTGAATTCTTCAGCAATTTCATTAACTTTTGATGGGTTACAAGTAACAGTGCACCTTGATAATTCTGGATTAAATAATGGTTTCAAATAACTCATTCCAGCTTGCTCCATATCTGTAGTAGTTACTTCTGAAACTTTCTGCAGTAACTCTCTCAGTTCACCAATAGCATCAATAGTAGGATCACGGCAAAATGCCCGTAATGACACAGACACAGTATCAGCAATTGTTTTTATTCTTTCAATCAATTCAAACATCACAGAACTACGTGCTGATTCAAGAAGCTCGGTATCCCATTTAGTCGTTCCATTAAAATGTGAATCCTGAAAATAATAATAATATGCATGACTTTCACATGAAATTAGTCACTTTCAACGAGTATTAATGGAATTGGTGAATAAATTGTAATTTTACACAAGCTCAGCTGATTAAAAAACCGTTTTGCATTTTTTATTTGGAGCACAATTACACCTATTCCTCAAATTATTTAATAAAGAGCTTTTCCCTGTAGGCTTTTTGTAGAACCAAAACCCTTTTTTTTCTTCTTAACCTTTTCTGATTTTTTTTTTTTTTTTAAAGATTGAAAAGCTAGTAATCAGGAAACAAAAAAAATGTGTAGTACTTTGGACATCACAAAATTTGAATGTAAATGAAATAGCAGGTGAAATAAATAAAAACAGGCAAATTAGCAGGGATGTGGTTGAGTTTATAAAGTGCATACACAAAGAAAACTAAGGACTGTATGTGTTCAAATCTAAGGCATATGCTGGATTCCAAAAGTGATTTTACTATTATATTTTCAAGTAGCAAGCCAAAAGTGAGTGTGGAAAGACAATCTTACACTAGCATAAAAAACCCAGTGCCAATGGAAAGTCTGAGGGATAACTGGGATTCATAATGAAAGGATAAAGCATTAGAAAAGCTGTAACTTGTGCTAAAAGTTGCGTCTTCAAAAATTTTATCTGTTGTCACATAGTATCTTTTTTAGATCTGTTCTATCGTACTGTAAAATTTGTACTGACTGCAGATAATTCATAATAGTGGGAAACACTAACTAAATCTTTATGTACAAATTTTCATTCAATTTTAAAAGCAGTTTCCCAACAAATTTTAAAAGCTTTATATCACTGAACAAAGGTATTTCTAAACTGACTACCTCAAATTTTCTATGTAAATTTTGATTTTTACTTATTTAGTACTTATCTACTATATTTTATTAATGCATATGATTTTGCATCTAAATTTTGATATACATCCATGCTGGAACAAAAATAATTTACGGCATTGTGAACCTTAAGTTTCAACCGTGAATACTGAACATTTTGAGTGAAATTTCTTTTGTCCCATCACTGCAAAAAGTCCCTTTTTTGTGCTCAACACTGCTTCCGTTGACTGGTCTTTGTTGTCACATTTTTGTAATAATGAGTTAAACAGGTTGAAAAGAAAATTTTAATGAAACATACATCATCAAACCTCTCAATATCAAAAGACTAGAAAGAAATTTGATTTATCAAAAATCATATGCTATCCGTAGGAAAAATGAAAAAATTATGAACAGAGCAAATATATACTTTCTGCAAAGTGTAAACCTAGATTTTATAGCCCAAGCACTTTACAAAAATTGATCATAATTATATTAATAAAAAGTAATGTTAAAATATGTGGTTCCTAAAAAATCTGATGAGCTACTTGACTGATTTACAAGTGGTTTCTTGCAAAGTGATCCCTGTCATCCATGATGGTTTAAAGCTATTAAAATTTGAAATCGTGGAGAATGACAGTTCTAAAAATGATGCAGCCTACACCAACGAACCGTCAACAAACTGCGAATCTATATATAGGGCTAGAAATGGACTTTTTCGTGTCCCCTTTTTATTTCGGAATCCACTCTAACAATTTTTAAAAAATTAATATACGATTTAATCGGTGCTCAAATTGGTGACTGATATTGCCCCTTTATTTAGGAAAACTTCTTTTATTTAATGCAGTTTAAAGAGGGGACTATTTAACTCCCGCATGATACTGAAAACATCTTCATTTCAGTTGTGATTACGCTTGGCGAACTGGTGGGAGTGAACCTCTACTAAATTACTGAAAAAACACTCAAAATACTGGTGTTAAACGATAAAGTAATTAAAAAACTTGTAAAAAACACACATAAGAAGTAAAAGGAAAGAAGATACGCGTTTCGTTCAAAAATTGTTTTGAACTTCTTTGAAAGTTCAAAACAATTTTTGAACGAAACGCGTATCCTCTTTCCTTTTACTTCTTATGTGTGTTTTTTACAAAGTTTTTTAATTACTTTCTCAACTAAATTAGTTTATTTTAGTTTCTGCTCAAGGGATGTGAAGTAGGTTTCAATTTTTAGACCGACAGCCTTAAGGAAATTTTATTTTAAACTTTTTTTTTTTTTTTTTACAGGGGGTTCAAGAATAATTCTATTTTAATTCATGTTACAAAACTTATAAACAATATAACTGAAAGCAAATTAATAGATTACATTGCATTAAAACAATAGAATGAGCAATTAGATTGTCATTAATTAAGAACATGATTACTTAATAATTTTAACGAAACTTAACTTACAGTTAGTGTTAAACTGAATGCAAATTAATGAATTACGATACATTAAAACAATAGATCCAATAGTTATATATTGTTGTTCTTGAGGAATTACGGCTGATTAGCTACATGTAGGCTCTAGGCCGAGGGGTGGGGTGCACTCCGTGGTGGTCTTTCAAAGGGGTCCTAACCCGTATGCGTATTTATGCTAAGTTTTGGAGAAAACACAGAAAACTCCGAACTGTTAGGTCAGGAGACGTGACCTGGTTTTGGACCAAGCATCTTCCATTTTCCCGCTCGCAGCACTAAACGCTCGGCCACTGGTGGGGCCCAAAAGTTATATAATTATAATAAAAAGTTAACTTACGTTTAGCATTAAACTGAATGCAAATTAATGAAATAAAATCAAAGATGGAAGCCAGGATACAAATCTGCACTCGTCCCAAATTATAAATAGAAAATTACTTCAAAAAAAGTATTGATTATAATCTGTATTATGCCTCTTTTTATAAAATTCTAACAAAAATATGTCAATCTTCTGTTACATGCTATAAAAAGCTTGTTGTGACTTTAATCAAATACTCTGATACTGCATGAAAACAGATTTGTATATTTGCTTGACAATAAGTTATGTAAATAAACTTCTGAAATTCGTTTGCAAAACTAATTAATTATCTTCTGACCATACCCCTAAAAAGTAATGATACCCCCTTGCAAAATCCCTTAGCGGGTTAAAAGTTTGTGATGTAGCATTTTACTTTATAGCTATATGAATTTTAAATATGGGTCTTAAAAATAATGATATCAACTTTTGAGTGACGCCCTGCTGTGACTTTAAGATTTGTTTTTAAATTTCATTACAGTTACTTTTGTTTCATTTTCTAAAGATTTACGCATTCAAGCAGTGCTTTTAATTATTAAATACGATATGAAATATATCACACTTTCACTGAGTCTATATTATGTATTCAAATGAATTTATTTGAATAATTTAATTTATCTTTTGCATCACACTATCCAAAAGGCAAGCAAAATTTTCATATACATTTCACTTAGTTTGGATACTATGACTCCAAATAAATATTTACATAAATTTTACTTGCCTTTTTGGATAGCGTGATGGAGAAGTAACTTAAATTAATGAAATAAATCCATTTGAATACATAATACAGACTCAGTGAAAGTGTGATACATTAACAGTGTATTTGATAGTTAAAAGGATGGCTTGAATGCAAAAATCTTCTTTAGAAAATAAAACAAAAGTAATATGGCCTAAACAAAAGTAAGTACCGCCCTTTCCCGCCTAGCCTTAAAAGAAAACATAGATATAGATTTCATAAATGTCAAGAAAATATCTAATTACAATAACCACAGTTATGGCTTGAAATGGGAAGCGTTGGAAATAATGACACAAGAAGGAGCTGTCAACGACATGGCGTATGTGCAAATAGAGCAATCGTGGCAAGAATTGATGAAGAAGTGGGGAGCAAGCCAGACGGGCTCAGTTCTGAGGACGGCAGTGGATTGAACTGCCGAAAGCACTCAAATGGTGCGTGTTTTTGGAATTTTACGGAAATTTTAAGGCTTTTAATGTTTTTAATTATTTAACTACGGTATTTCCTTGTTTGAATTTTAACTAAATAATATGCATTATTTTTTAGAGATTGGAAGAAAAATAAAATGACTGATATACCGATTTTAAGAAAGTAGGGTGTTTTTAAGGCAAGTGTGGGTTTTATTTGAGTACATTTAGTTGTTACATTTTAATTTTCAGCGTGAGAATATAACACAGTTATTAAGGCAATCGTAAATGATATATCATCATAATTTTCACCAAATTAAGTAAATTGATTTGAATTAGGAGAATCTCGCCAAATTTCAGAAAATTGACATTCTTGCTTTTTTTTTTACACTAGAGATAACTATTAATAAAACGTGTTATTCTATAATAATAACAGTGAATGTTATCTGTCTATTTAAATAAATCTGTATCTGTGCAACCTACAGACAAATCTACTGCACGCACAGCTTTGAAAATTTGAGCATATAAACCCGTGTGTTTGGTACTGTGCACCTGAAAAATCAGAATTTTTAAACTTTAATTGCTTTTTAATTATTAATTAAAAACCATTTTTAGACTGCCATGTTTGGCGAGTTTCGCCCACATAAAATCATTTATGCTTTTGAAATAAAGCAAAAATGTTATTACTACAATGCAGAACCATGTGCATTTGAAAAACATGAAATGGTATGAGCCAAATTAAACACCAAATTAAAAGCATAAGGAAAAATTAAGTCCAAATGTATTTCTTAAAGTTCATAAATTTCATATAAGATTGCTTGAATAACAGGAGTTTAAAATTTCAGTTGAAGCAGGTTTTTCCTTTTTTTTTTTTTTTTTTCAAAATGAGATAAACAGCTATATTGATGAATTGGCCATTTTCTTCTGAAACTATCATTTTGATGGTGTCATATTCTGAATTATAGTTAAGCATAGTTTAAATTAAAAAAGACAAGTGATTTTAAAAGTGCAATTTCGGCACCTGTGTATCAGCAAACAATGTGGATCTATAACTCATGTTTTCCAAAATTATAACCCAGTATCTTAAAAGTGTAAAATGCTTAATTTGTTCCTCAGTTTAAGCATTTGCCACTTGTTGGCAAAATAAAATATTTGGCAGCGTCAATTCACCATTATAGAAGATTTAACAAAGTAAACATAGGGAGCATGGTTTTATTGGCAAACTTAATAAGAAATAATAATCAATTATACGTAACTGTAAGTCGCCAAATTATGAAAAATCCCTGTATATTTTAAATACACAAGCTGTTGCCAAAAATGCTTAATTTTTGGCATTTGTTTTCAGCCAAAAGGAACATAAAATTGAAAGAGCATCAACCAAATTCCAAAGGCGGCTTCAGACTGAATTCTCGGGAGGGACAATTGAACATTTTACAATTGTTTAAAATGCAAATTTGGCATGTGAAATTGTGAAGTATGCAAATCTAAAATTGTAAAAATGTGTAAAATCTATTCACTACAGTATTTATTTCAATTATTTTAGTCGATGGTAGGAAAGTAGCAAGAATGAAGAAATTTCTAGGGTAGCTATGAATCGTAAATAGGAAAAACAAAATCGAGAGAGGGAGATGATGGGGAATATCAATCTGGAAGGAAAAAAATCTCATAAACAAAGTCATTTTAGCATAATAATAAGATGAATTCTTATAAAGAAAAAATATTTTTTATAAGAATTGTTCCCACTGCACCACAAATATGCATACATATATATATTTATATATATAGGTCATTTTCAAAATTCATTGCCATTTGCTGTCCGTGTGTAAAATATTTTTTACAAGGTATAATAAATTTTAAATGATTTTTCTTATTATTATGTTTTTTATCAGACAGTTTCCAGTACTGAAACAATAGATTAAAAATCATACTATTTAATAAAATTTTTAAAAAAAGAAATGAGTAGTAGAGAAATATAGCTGTCCAAATCATAGAACATGAGGAGTGTTATGCAGAATTACTGTCCCAAAACTAAATTTTCTGCCCTGATATGCTTTAACATTGTGAAATAGCATTTAAATTACATTATGAAAATGTTTTTATAAGGTTAAAAGAAAAATTAAAGATTTTCAATAATTAAATATAGCTATTCAGACGCTGATGTCATGTCTGTTACCGTACACTATTTTCAACTTTTTAAACAACAAAACTGAAATTTGAGAGTAGGAACACCTGTTTACCATTAGAGTGTGGTCAAAAAAGAAATATAAGCACACATCTTGAGCATTTGGCATTAGACTGAAAAAGCAAAAGTCTATTTGTGATAAGTATTTTTATTGCATGTCATGTCTGTAACCTTAATTAGTTGTACAAAATATGTTTATTTATTTGTTAATTCAATTGATTAATTTAGATCATCAGATTCTTAGTCTAAATTGATGTTTGTTTTCATGTTCTTGTGGAATTATTTAGACTCATGAATTTTTTTTCATTGAAATGTCATGTCTGTTACTATAAAAGTAACAGACATGACAAACAAAAATTGCAAAAAAAAATATTTTTTAAATGTTTAAATGGAAAAGTTAACATTATATGGACAAATGGACACTATACCTATGTAATACAACACTTTGCATTATTTTGTGCTGTACATAGGTGTACAAATTAAAAAAAAAAAAAAAAAAAAAAAAAAAAATTCCGGTAACAGATATGACAATTTTCATCAAGCCTGATAATATAAAATCTATGAAAAAAAGAAATGCATAAATAATATTCAAATAATGTGCAGAAACACTATGTTTTATATTATGGGTGGAAAAAACTATTTGAAATTTTATTCTTGCTTCTTAAATTTCCAAATGACACCCTAATTGAAAATGACCCATATATATCCCTGTTTGAGACATTGAAATTTCACTTACTGCAATTTTTATTAAGACAATTATAAAATTTTAGAATTAAGGCAATTTCAAAACAACATAACAAAGAAAAGAATTATAAAATATCTTACAATTATGTTGATAGATTCTTTATAAGCTTTGACCACATGAGAACATTTATAAAGTGCAAAATAGATTAATCCAGTATCATAACTAACATAAATGCTGTAAGAATAAGCATAACCACATCCTCGAATTTGGCGACACATTGGTCCCTGGCAAAAGAAATTTTCATAAGAGACTAACAAATAAATTTGTAATAATAAATATATATGAAAATGAGCTAAAATGAATAAAACACAAAGTTTCTACAAGTATTTGAGATAAAATTTTCAAAATTTCAATAGTTTTCTTCATGTTTTACTTTATTTTTTGACATATACATCCATTTTATGGAAGTAAAATAGGATCTTTTACATTAATTTCTATTTTCCCTGGGGGCGGGGGTCGCCCCCCTCTGCCCCCCCTTAATCGGCCTTGCTTCTAAATTTCTGAAAGTCAATTTTATAACTTTTTTCACACATTTGGAAACTCTTCTCTCTCTCTCTCAAAAAAACATTTATGCATTTTATTTTGGTTAATCTCTCAACAGAGCAGCCCCCCCCTCTTTCTATAGTTAAATATTTTGCAAAAACTTACTTGAAATCAACTTTCAACTGTAATATAATTAACACACTTAAATTAGATAGAAAAAAAATCACTATGAGTTTATATACTACATGAAATACATCAATAAAGTAGTATTAAGTAAGATACTAGTTGTTACAGATTTAACTAATATTGACCAGTGTTGTTTGTGTTATTTGGGTATTAATATGAAATATCTGGCATCTGTGTCTAATCTTACGTTCTAAATTTTGAATGTGAACATTTGGTCTACTACACTTTCAATCCAGAAAGAAATTCTAAAATTGGGAACTCTGGAAAGAGCCAGGAAAATGGAAAATAGGACTGGGAAGTTATCTCCTCACTGCAGAATTTAGAACAAGTGCAAACATTGCACAACCCCACAAACATTCTGTCCCATTCCTTCTCCATAAACATACATCTCCTTTATTAGCAGTTTCCATTCTTTGGAGTCTGACAAAGAGAAATGGGAGGGAAAAAAAAAAAAAACCATGAAATTTGTAGACAGAGGAAAATTTATTTTTTTGGTGAATTTTCCTGAATTATTTGCATTTTCCAGTCTTTTTCTAAACTTTCCCAACCTACAGAAAAAACACTCAAAACACTAATGTTAAAAGATAATTTTGTAAATTATCCTGGTAAATGATAAACAGTATATTCCAGCCTATTACAAGCACCTATAATTTCAAACTATATTTTTTAATTTTTATGTATAACATGCACCCTTTATTTGCAAATAATATTAAGAAACTGATGATAATGTAGTACAGACATTTTGTTAAACCACCTGGAATATCTGCCATATATTCAACTTTTATATGTATGCAATCAATAAGCCATTCAAAGTAATTTTAAAAGAACATTGGAATAAGTGAATGTTAGAGGTGAAAACCGTTTACAAAAGGGGCCCAAGTACCAGTCTAAAAGTGTCTGTGAGTAAATAAAATCACTCAATGAAATTAAACCTAAAATAATTCAAGTCATTTTAAAAATGTGGTATACAGAAAAATCTAGATTGAACAGAAGCTGATTATTTATTTATTATCAGCGAAACAGTGATGGAGATGAAGCTGAATTTGATGATGTACCTGAAAATATAATGGAAGATGAACTTTTAGTGTTGTCCAATAACAGAAACTTTTAAATTGTTGAGGTATGCCAATTCTTTTAAATAAACCACATTATAGGTACATATTATCCCACAATACATAACTAAACCAACATTGGTGCAATAGCCCACTGCAGGGACAAGGTCCCCTAAATTTTGATCTCACTTTTTGTATTGAAAGTGTCTGTTATACACCAGCATATACGGTACATCATTAAAAGTTAAATTCATTGAGCAATTTAGCACCAATAAAAATTTTAATTAATTACTAGATTTGAGACTAAAAAATAAAAAAATGCAAACTTCATTAAAAGTTAAATCCATGGTGCAATTTAGCACCAATAAGATTTTTTAAACAATTAATTACTAGTCTAAAAAATAAAAATATTCAAGCAACAAAACCTTTGAACAAAACTTGAATAACAAACAGAAAGACTTAATAAATAATTTTCAACATGACAAAAGATTAATGAAACTTAACAGAAAAGCAAGAATGTAAACACATATTTAATGAAATTATAGACAACATTTGTATTACAATGACTGAATGCTATGCTTGCTTGAAAAGTTAGACTGTTTCAACTCATATCAGAGGTAACTGCTGAATAACTTTTAACCCTTTCGCTCCCAAGATTTGATTTGGAATACTTGCTCAAAATCCCAGAAATGCCCAAGGAGTGTTTTTGTATGCTTTCCCCCACAAAACACGTTTCTTTTCTACCTGTGTAGATATATTGCTGTCAAAACAAGAGTGCAAAGAATCAGTGGGAGTGAAAGGAGTATCTTCCACCCCCTCCTCCCCCGAAGTATTTGCAAAGCAACGCTTCATAAATACAGCTGATCACCAAAAGGGAGAGGAGGGTTACAATAGCAAAAACGAGAAAGGGGTTTTCCACACTTGACACTTGTAAATGGATATTGCAAAGCATGGGGGGAAGAAGCATAGTCCAGGAGTAAGGCCGGTTCTGGGAGCGTGCATTTTGAGCCATTACGGGGAGATTGAAAGCAAAAGGGTTACACAAAGATTCTAGTGCCCGAATCTGAAAAACTAAAAATATTATACTGTGTGATGTTTGACTTTATTTGGTTAAAATATGAATTAACAGTCATGTATAAGTTAACAAAATTGAGAAAAAAATTCTGTACATGAACTAGTGCATGTAAATTCAATATTGTTTTTACAGTTTTTAAGTTAGCCAGTTTCACTTTAAACAAGCCATATTCTATTGAATCAGTAGAACATTCGTCCTCTCCTCTTAATAGAAAAAACACACACACAAGGACAAACAAGAATATATGAATTAGATATGATTTTCATTGAGAAGAATCACCTTTTCAATTATAATCAAATAATGCTCAATTTTATAGCTCAACAATCAAACAATTTTTAAAGCAAGAGAGAAAAACATACTTTATTTTTTTAATAATTCAACAATTTACACATTTTTGTATAGTAAAATATTTTTACATTTTACAGTTAATGAGGCTTCAAAGGTTTTATAATAAAACCAAAGGAGCAGATGAGGGATAAAACTTATCCCTCCACCCTGCTTCTTTGTTATGTTAATTGTGTATTTTATGCTTGTTGCTATTTTAGAAAGCAAACTACTAATTTATTTTTTTAGTTAAGATCTTACTATATACTTAAAGAAATTGCTTTTTTTTTGAGGGGGGGGGGGAGTTGCTTTTCATCACAAACCAAATATCCAACATTTAATACTAGGAGATGACACTCAAAATTAAAATTTAACAAGGTTCTACATAGTCAGCATACAAGTTAAAGATGAGTAAAATAAGATACTTACTTCCAACTGAGTAAGATATTCATTTAAAACTAACAGAGATGCATAATCAGATATATTTTTAATTGAACAGGCAGCAGTTTGCATTAAGTATGAAGACTCTACAGAACCTATTCCAGCTATGAGACCTTTTGTATCACCATCAGCAATAGGTTGAATATATTCCGAACATTTTTTGAGATTTGATCTAAAATAAATATTTGTTTGAGAGGTAAAAATGTCAGTAAAGTAAACTGAATTTACATAAAAGGGAACATACAGGTTGAATGTACATATAATCTATTTAAAAAAGGTCTGGCAGAAGAACCCAAGTGAAGTCCATACTGGGGTTACTACAACTTCAGGTTGAAACCCATCAGCAGGAATGTCAAAAGGATTCAGAATGTTATTTTGATGGAAATTGATATTTTTTCTTTTTACTGTAACTATCTACTGTAATTTTTTGCACTTGCAGTATATGCACATTAAAAAATTTATGTAGTTTT
The DNA here is from genome assembly GCA_038373885.1 of Cheiracanthium punctorium. Taxonomy (NCBI): domain Eukaryota; kingdom Metazoa; phylum Arthropoda; class Arachnida; order Araneae; family Cheiracanthiidae; genus Cheiracanthium; species Cheiracanthium punctorium. The sequence continues at coordinate 58,740 of JAWZYV010004077.1, forward strand.
AATTTTGAGTCATATTTAATAACATTTATAGTTAACCCTTTCTTGATTGAGGCTGCATCTCATGCATTCAATATTTTCATGCACATACAGTAAGCATTGCATACCATATGATGAAGAGTTGCCAATCTTTACAGAATAGAATTAACCACTTTTTGTGAACCGTAATTTTTATCTTACAATATAACAAAAATTCTCAGTAAAATGTGTAGGTTTGTTAATATTTTGAAAATACACTGTTTTCAAAAAGAGTTAATTATATTCCATAAAATCTGGCAACTCTAAGGTAGAATTCTTTTTAATCAAAAAATTATTTAAAAAGATGTTAAATTAAAGTGTTCAAGAATTCTTGCATTTACCCACCTAACTATTCAAGTTTGGGAATTGCCAGTTTTCACATTGTTGCCAAAAGATTCACTTTGGGCCAATAACGCCAAAAGATTAACTTCATTTATGTCACATTAAAAGGAAAGAGCTTTTTTAAATAAGAACTAGCTGAAGTACCCGTTCTTCACACAGAATGGATATTGTTAAATCAAAATATACAAATGGAAAATAAATAGATATTAAACATATTTTTAAATTTAATCGCCTTAAAAACTGTTTTACAGTATTCATTAGGCATATTCTATCTATACTTGATCTTTCTAAATACTGTTTGGAATGTGCATCATATTCCGCGAGTGTGTTGTATTTGTCTTTCTTGTTCCATAAAATACTTCTTTAAAATCAAAATCTATATTAAAACACCTGCTAAAACTGTTTTAACTCTCGCAAGGCATATTCTAAGTAGACTTGTTGTATTAAGTAGAGTTGTATTAGTTAATTAGCTATATTTTAAAGCAAGAATTTTACAGCTATCTCAGCTATCTAAAATATTTCTTGGTGTTTTCCATGTATTCTATTCAAAGTTTTTTTTAACAAAAAGCCCATAATTATATGATATTAAACAACAGGTTAAAGAAAATGTACAATCCAGAAAAAAACAAGTTGAAAATTTAAAAAAAGGTCTCTGTCAAGTTTCACATGGAATTCATCAGCATCCATTTTTATGTTTTCCAGTGTGGCTGGGGGAAAAAATACAGAAAATACATAAAATGCTTTACATTTTTTCTCTTTTAGCATGGTTTGTTAAGTAGACACATCCAGACAATGATATAAGAGCAATACCAAAGAGCTACTCAAGCTTCTTTACAGAAGTTTGATTTTTAGTAACAAGAAATGAAGAATTCTAGGAATTACTATTCTATCTGTTTCATGTAAAACTCCTTCACTTTTCATCAAGCTGCACTAATACCCAGGAGAGCTGCAATTAATATCTTCAATATTTACTTCTATATTAATATTGCTAAATCAGCTTCAGAGGACAAAATATGGATTTTCAGTCAATGGCACTAGAAGGTGTTAAAATTGAAGTACATTTTCAGGTTTAAAAATGCAGTATGAAAGGTCTATTCAAAAGATTCTTTAAGAACTTATCTAATATCAGAGCCAGGTAGCATAAACATGGTAAATTTTATTCAAATTTTTAATAACATTAAGTTTTAAGTCAGCAGGAGATAACAAATACACTCAACAAAAACTGGTGTTAATGATGAAATAATTTGAAGTTTGTAAAATAACCCACATAAGAAGATACTTTTTTTTCAGGATGATCATTTCATATCAAATAACCTTAACCTGACACTTTGATACTTTTTAATATGTGCTACTCTAGTAAAAGTTTTAATTATTTCATTTGCAGGAGATATTCTACAGCTACAGCAATTAGATCACAATCCCAGACCTCATTTTAATAAATTTCACAGGAAAAAAATCAAAATAAATGACATTTTATGTAAAGCAGTTACTTAACGAGATTTTTACCAGAAATATTTAGTTCATTGGCCTGCTAGGCAAAAAAGTGACTTTAATAGTCAAAAGATATCTTGCTTGTCAAACAGATACTTGTCGATTGTTTGAGTTTCTCATAAATCCAAGTTAGTGAAAAAAAATCAGTTATGCTTACATAAAGAACACATGAAAGAATTTTTTTGCACCACAAAATTCATTCCTACAGATGCCCTCACAGACATTTCTGTGAAGTGTTGGCAAGCTGCTTTAGCAATGGTGTGATATTGCTTCACAAAAGATGGTCAATGTGTCAATACAAAAACAATTTACTATTATTTTCCAATATAATTAACCTGTTATAATAATCAGTAATGTATTAATATGCATGCACATTTTTCATTTAAATATGCACTCGAATCATAACAATTGCTTCATTTCCATTAATTTGTTGATTAAATTTTATGATTTCGATAATTTGAGTTTTCGATAGCTCGAGGCAAGCTTGGTCTCATCCACCATGAATTACTGAGACTCTATTAATTAGAAAGACATACATTTTCAAAACAAGAACATTCAAACTAGTTATAGAATTTGAACTTCATTTTTATATGGCATTCTTAAAAAATAAATTACTTCATAATGGCAGGAGAAACAGTAGGAGGTAAAAATTCTTGCAACCAAGCTTTTTCAGGTTCAACTTTTTTCTTCATACTATCCAAGTTCAAAGCCAAATGAACAACCATCTTATCTGGCTGTGTAATGCTGTTTCTAATTTCATTCAACTTAGAAATAACCTATAAAAAATAATCATGCATTCTATTATTTTTAAACTGCAACACTGAAATATCAGTTATAAGTTTTAATATATTTTCAATAACAATTACTAGCATGCAAATTAATTTTCCCCTGATGCATTGTACTCTTATAAAAGGGGAAATATGTTTTCTAACAAAAGAGAAAAAGACATTATCAAAAATGATTAAGTGTTCATTGACAATGCAAAATTTCAGATGAGTAACACTTTATAAAAGAATTCCATTCAAGAGGTATTGTAGGGGCAAATCAGGCAGGGCATTCCCATCATCATTTCAGAATTTCGTGAAATTTTTTTCTTGTGTTGCCTTACCCAAGGAAAGAACAAATCTGAAATATTTTTCATTTACCTCTTTTAGTTTTGGAGTTATGGGGGGTCAAAGTACCCAGACGAGTGACGTAGAATAAATTTTATCGCCCTTTTTGCCACTTTATTGTCTCGACTGTGACTATCACAGAGGTGCCTTAGAGATTTTTTCCCTTTTATCCTATACTATACCTTGGATATTAACATCTCATTGAAAATTCATTCGAAAACAGTCATAGTCCCTAAATAAGGGTTCCCCAAATATCCCCAATTTCATAAAAAAATACAGTTTTAAGAATGAATGCTTTAAATCTTGACTCTGACCTGATACAGAAAAAATTTTTGCGCAGAGCAGTTACACATCTTCATATAAAGTGAATCCAATGTTAAAATTTTTTGAAGGGCCCCATGGTACGGGGACCCAAACATGGTCCTTAGCACTAATTTATGCAATTTTGAAGCATTGGTACAGCTGAAGTAAACTTCCCACAGAAGAACCATTGGCATGGAGATGTAGTATCAACATAGTAGTACCATATTATGGAAAAAATTTTTTGAAGGTACAACTGTTTACAAGAAAAATCCCCAAAAGTACCTCCTTATTTGGGACATTATACTGGCACGCATGGGGGCATTGCAGCGTTACTTTTAGAAGTTTAATCAACTGTAGCAATATTGAAAATTAACTTATTCTGCATATATCATAAATATATCCTCCTCCATATATCACGAATAGTTCTTCTACAGGGGTACTCATAAGGATTACATTACACTGTATGGGGATCTCTGCAACTACTGAACCGATTTGAAATGAATTTTTTTTTTCACTGATAGAAAGCTACACTATTCTTGAATATTATAGGCTACCTTTTAGAATGCAGCATAACTAGTTCTTTTATAGGGATACTCAAAAGAATTCTAATACATTATGCTATACGGACATATCTGTAACTACTGAACCAAAGATCTTTTCCCTGAAAGCTACACTATTCCCGAATAAAGTAGGCTAAAATTTATGCATGCAGCATAATTTACAGGAACACACAAAAAAATTCGTAAACATTGTCGTAACTTTCTCTGTTCGCCAAATGAAAAAAAAAAAAAAAAACTATCTAAATTAATTAACTGTACATATACCATGTCTTATACTTCATTTAAAATAAACAAAAAGTAAATAATATTGTGAATAAAATATATTGTCGAAATTCTACATCATTTATCTCTGACTTATATACGATTTTACAACAAAATTCTCAGGATATTTACTTAGTTTTATTATAGAGTCTGTTGTATTATTTATTGTGATCTGCTTTGATAGTTTTTATATTAGCAATCTTAAATGGAGCAAACAGAAGCAAATTCATTTGGACAAAAAAAATATTCTGTCTGTAGTGACTGTGTTTGTGTCATCTCGTTGTGGCCTTTTAATGAATGAGAGTCAGGTATTGTATGCAAATATTTCATTGTTGCAGTCCCATCTACTTCTGATAAAGCGATGACCCTTCCACTGTAAAATAACTTTTCCTATTCCACTGCCTAGAAAGAGTTCAGCTCAATATTAGCAACTTACTACTTTTTTTCACTAGTCTACAAAGAAAATTATATTTAAAAACAGAAATAATGTAAAATGCTGTGTAACAAAAATGTTTTATTTATAGAACATGTACAATTTTTTTATTACTTGAATTATTTTGAGTGTTCCTGTAAATTATGCTACATGCAAGAATTTTAACCTATGTTACTCAGGAATAGTGTAGCTTTCAATGAAAAGATCTTTAGAATCGGTTCAGTAGTTACAGAGATGTCCATATAGTGTAATGTATTAGAATTCTTTTGAGTGTCCCTGTAAAAGAACTAGTTATGCTGCATGCTGAAAGGTAGCCTATAATATTCAGGAATAGTGTACAAAATCAGTGAATCAGTATTATCAGGGAAAATTTTTTTTGAATCGGTTCTGTAGTTGCAGAGATCCCCAGCGTAATGTAATTCTTATGAGTGCCCCTGTAAAAGAACTATTTGTGATATATGGAGGATATGTTTGTGATATATGAAGAATAAGTTAATTTTCAATACTGCTACAGTCGATTAAACTTCTCAAAGTAATGCCGAAATGCCCCCATGTGTGCCAGTGGAATGTCCTAAATAGGGAGGCACGTTTTGAGATTTTTCTTGGAAACAGTTGTGCCTTAAAAAGATGTTTTCTCATAATATGAAGCAACTATGTTGATACTACATCTCCATGCCAAAGGTTCTAATGTGGGAAGTCTTCTTAAGCGCAAAAATTCTTTCTGTATCCTGTCAGAGCCAAGATTTAAAGCATTCTTAAAACTGTATTTTTTATGAAATTGGGGGTATTTGGGGGGGGGGGGGCATTATTTAGGGGCTCTGACTATTTTTGAATGAATTTTCAATATGAGATGTTAGTATCTAAGGTATATTATAGGATAAAGTGAAAAAATTCTCTGAAACACCTCTGAGCCAGTCACAGTTGAGACAATAAAGTGGCAAAAATGGCCCTAAATTATTTCTACGTCACTCGTCTGGGGTACTTTGACACCCCATAACTCCAAAACTAAAAGAGGTAAATAAAAAAAATTTCAGATTTGTTCTTTCCTTGGGTAAGGCAACACAAGAAAAAAAAAAATCATGAAATTCTGAGATGGTGATGGTAACTTTTTTCTATTGACTTGCCCGATTTGCTCTTGCAATGGTTCTTAATTACAATAGGGAGTAGGGAGTATGCGTTAATGTATTTACTGATATATCCGTTACCTTGCACATCCTTAACAAAGCTTTTTTTTTTTTAAACTAATATTAACGACACAAATAACAAACAACTTTAAGTAACACATAAGACCGTAATAAAATTAATTATACATTTTAAGGGACTTTTATACTGTTTTTGAAATGTGCATGTACTTTTTATTATCATGTGTGCATCCTGCAAGTTATTTTATCATTACCATAGTTAAAAGGCCTCCTATATTCTGCCCCATTGGAAATTTTTAACAAGAAAATCAAATTATCTGAACTTGTCTACACCAGCCATTTTCTTTCTCATTTAGCTCATTCAAAGTATAACACACACACTTCGTTGTTTTTGTTTTTTTTTAATGAAGGAACAAAAACGTCACAGGGCAATTGCTACATAAAATGTTTTTTTCAATTTTTGACCTTATTCTTAAGTTTAATACCAAAAAATAATTTAAATGGGCTTCTTTAAAGTACTTCAGTAAATTGGCAAAATCTGTGAAACATTCCTTTGACTAATCGGAAATATACAAATATTAATTTTTTTATTATAAGTCAAAAAGAAGTAGGGAAAAAGAGCATTAGTCCTAGACTTGTCTCTTATTAACAAAAACACTCCAAAAAAAAAAATGGTGTTCAAAGGTAACATTAATTAAAAGCTTTATCACAATTTAATGCATAGATATATATTCTATGATTGTATTCTGTAGTACTAAAGTTTTGCCCTTCTTCAGTTGTGAAACATATCTAGCATCAACAAAGGCAGAAGGTTAGAGCTTTAACCTAAATCAGGGTTTCTACAGATTTCACAGCTTTCGCTTCCCTGACTTTTCCCTGACATCTATCACGTTCTTCCCTGACTTTATCTAGTGTGCTTTCCCGAATTTTGTGTTTCTATTTTTAACATTACATCCTTTAATTAATTATTTTTTTATCTATTTTGCCCCCTTTTTTATAAATAATAATAACAAAATTAATATATACAAGAATCTTATTTGACATCACTGGATTCTAACAAAAACCATGTTTGATAATAATTTAGGATAAGCGTATTTCAACTGCACAGGATATGCTTATAAAGTAAACATTTTAAAATTATTTATAAGGTTGAATGAGAAAATGAAAATAAAACAATTTCTATACTTAGGTTCAAACAGCAAATATTTCCTTGATTTTACCACAAAATTCAATTTTTCTTGCATTTCCCTGACCTTTCTTCAATTTCTGCTAATTTCCCTGACTTTTTTCCCAAATCCCTGACTTTCCAGGTCTGTAGAAACCCTGTAAATTCTCTAATCTTTTAAAGTTCTAACCTTCATGTTCTGCAGATAGTGGAGCTTTTTTGCAACTGTGGAAGGATGGACCATTCGTAACACCCGAAATCATCGTACAGCAGTATCTTTTTTTAAGCGTGTTATTTTATGAAGTTCTAAATAAATTTCACCTTTAAATGTCAGTTTTCTGGAATGGTCTTATGATTTATATATTGTTATATCAGATACATAACCTTTTACGCTCCACATCACACACAAATTGCAACTAAATCATAAACACCGGTCTAAACAGAATACTTCTTGGGTTAAGATCCCCCTCCCTTCCTCTCCAAATTATATAATCGCAAACATTTTTCAGAACTTCCATTATGATATGTACTAGAGATGAGACTGTTAGCCTGAGTCTAATTCAGGCTTGGGCTAAAAAGAAACTTCCCATTTATTGAACTTATCAGTGCTCACAACTGTTTTGAATGATATCTCTAGAGGAAAAAGGGACCAAATTCTAGAAAAAAGAGACTAAAAAGAGACCTTGTAAAACACAACCCACAACATTTGCAACATATTTGGTTGTTGTTTTTTTTTACACTCGTGAAACAGAATTTCACCTTAGCTGATATTTTTAAATTTGTACCTAAAAAGATTAGAAAAGGGAGGAATAAAACAAATTTATGAAATTCCCTCATATTTCCTGCTGGCTCTGTTACCACTCTGCATGAGGACCTAACAAAAATAAATGAAAGCAGGAAGATAGAAAGAGGGTGAAAAAAAAATAAGTTTTAAGCAAATGTAGACAAGCCAGAACTTTGAAATCCATCTTTTTAATGTTAAAAATTATCCCTTTAAGAAGTCTGTTGCTCTTAATCAGCAATGCATAGTATCCAATGCTTCATATGAATAGAAATATACATACAGCAAAAGCCTGGGAAACACTGAATACCAGATATGTGAAAATTCCGTACAGTTCAGTATGTAAATAAAATGAAATTTGCAGGGAAAAGCCAAGGAAAAGGTAGAGAGGAGGTTAAATCTGATGCACATAGAGGTTTTTTTTTTTTTAAATAAATTTTAGGACTCTTTACATGACAATCTGAAAACTAAAAATATAAAAAAAAGTGTTTCTCTTTTTTTTTAATTTAAAACAACAAATTTCAATTTTAAGTGGCTATAACAAATTGAAGTCAAGGTGGATCCCCATTATCTGCATTTTTGTGCAAAATTAAACTATTCCTCAAAGGTGTACACACACAAACTTAAATTTGAACAAAATATACCAATATATAAAAAAAGTATGACTTGAAAATGGAGGGGGGAAAGGGGGGGAGGGGTTGCAAAAGAATAGAATTCCCGTAGAATCACAAAAAAAAAAAAAAAAAATTAATAACAACTGTATGAACGAAGAAAAATAACACTAAAGAAGAATGATTTTTTTTAATACATTTAAAAAAAAAATTAGTAACTATTTCTTTTTCAGTATTTAGAATTTTTAACTTTTCGGTGCTAATCCTAAAATCGGGAATTATTTGTGCACTTGACTTGGATCCATCCTGATGTTGCCATACAATTGTAAGGATCCCATTAAGTATTTGATATTCATCATGGCACAGAATTAAACATGTTTACAAGTGTAAACAACTGCAGTAATTTAAAGTAGATGCTAAAAAAATAAATAAAATGTGAGACACTTTCATATCTTAAATACACACTAAAGTGCTCTGTATTAAAAGTGTATGATAATTCATGCATCGTCCCTATTTTTCTACCTTGTTCCATAGAACATATCTTTGGAATCAAAATTTATGTTAAAATTGTCTTCTAAAACTGTTTTACAATCTTTGTCAAGCATATTCGAACTGTACTGCACTATTTTAAATACTGTTTGGAATGGTCATCATAATCCATAGAGAGTGCCATGTTTGTATTTCTTGTTCCACAAACACTTCGGAACTGAAATCTGTATTAAAATCGCCTTCTAAAATTATTTTACAATCTTTGCCAGGAATATTCTACCTATACTTTTCCTTTGTAATAAACTGTCAGTGTTTGCCAGTTCCTAGCCAAATTTGGAAGATGTTGCCAAGCTTGGTTCGGTTTTGAAGACTTTTCGATACAAAATTTGGCGACCAATTATCAAAAATTGCAAACCTTGTGCGACTTTCAACATTTTATTCTCCCCCTTCCTCCTTTCTTGTTATCTGGCAAACACATTTGAAAAAAATGCTTCAGCGCAATAAATTGTGTAGGCAAATTATGCCGACACTAAAAAACCTGCTATCACTGAGGTGTTAAAAAAAAAAAATAATAAATAAAAAAAATCTGCATTTGTGTTTCCCTATCTTCTCAAATTGAATCATTAAAAAGTGAGGGTGAAAAGGAAGATCCAGATTCTATTTTCTTTTGCAAATAAGCAGGACCAGTAAAGATTCCTGTATTTGACATTTATGTGGATGGGTTTCTCAGTTGGTTTGCAATTAGGTTTCTTACAAGTGCTGATCATTCGAAAGTTGCCATGGCATGACTTCGGAATTTCTAGAATCCATGGTGAAAAAGAGAAAATAGGGACCGTTTACCTGGAAAAGGGACTTTTAGAGAGCTCTAACTAAAAAAGAGGCTTTTAGGGAAAAAAGAGACTATTTGTGAGCCCTGATTTATTCAATGTAGACAGATTTTTAAAAATGATTTCTTATTTTGTAAGAAATAAACATACTTATACATAAAACTAGTAGATAAAGTCCATTGTGGGTGCAATTACAATAAGTGTGTGAAAAAAATATTTGACAAAAAATCCCATTCTAAGTATCTAAACTTAATACATTTAATCTTTGTCCACTTATTCCACTTTTATAATTATAGTTAACTTAAGTTGTTAAATTAATTAAAATTTCAAATCAACATGTGCTAACAAAAATCTCAATATTTTTGAAAAGCTACTTCAAACCAGGGTTTCCGCTACAGTCGCATTTTGCTAAAAATGCGAAAAGACTATCCAAAATGCAAAAATGAAAGCCATTTTCTCTATTTTGCTAAAGCCTTTGCTTTGAATAAAAATAAAAACATATTTTATTTGTTGTTATTTTCTTTATTGTTGAATTTTTTCTATTATAAGACCAATAAAATATAGTATAAGCTTGATATAATGCAGTTTTACGCAGTAAGTAACATTTCACAGAAAAAGAATAAAGATCAAAGCTAAGACATTTATTTATTTTAAATTTCAACAATATTCAGTATTAATGCAGTACATGTTATGCTGGGCTTGTACTGTCTTATAATTAAACTTTCTCTTAATGATAAGTACAATTATTAATTTTCATCTCAATTTTTTAAAAATGCTTATTTACTGCTGTGTATTAATTCTTTAAAGATGTCATGCCTAAATTTTAATATTTGATTCACAAATGTAAATGCACATTAAGGCATCGAGAATGCAATGGAAATGCTATTACAGTCCTATTGGTATTTTAGCATTTTGCTAAAGCTGCTTTTCTGATTTTAGCTTTTTTGCTAAAGAACTTTTGAACTCAACTTAAACCCTGCTTCAAACGTATAGAAATCATATCGAAAATGGAACTGTAATGCAGAAGCAAATTTTTAACTTTTCCACCCAAATAGAGCAATTTCCTAAAATTAAAAATGGCACAAAATTATTAGAGGAAGAAAGGAGTGGACTCCCAAGTTTTTGGTGTAGTGCATATTATTTTCCTTTTTTTTTTTTTACATACAGAAAATTTTAACATAAAGCAGTTTTCTGTATAACAATATTCTTTGTACTGATAGTTCTCTCCACAATGATGATAATATTATCACTTCCATCACTATAATTCTTTCTATTATGATATTTGTTTTTCAAACAGATGCATGCAAATTAAATGCTACACAAACGAATTATTAAAAAAGAACATTAAGTGCTACACAAAAGATAAAATGTGTTTGGACTGTTGAACAGTGTTCACAGTTATGTCAAAAAACTTCATCAAAATTTTGGTTTCTTATTGCTGATGTAACTATGATAAGGATTAAATTATTATGAGCGAGAGCATTTATCATAATACATTTTACAGAAAACTTTTGAGATTTAATTTACTTATGCATTAAAAATTTATTATTTAAATATGCGATAAACATTTATAGACAATGGCATTTCTAGAATTCTGAACAATGTTGATTAAAACTGGAGGATGTAGTAAAATTTACTCAGGCATCATTGTTATGATATCAATTTGAAGTAAAGTTAAATTAATTATATTTGTTATGATATCAATTTGAAGTAAAGTTAAATTAATTATATTTGTTATGATTTCAATTTAAAGTAAAGTTTAATTAACTAATAGCCTACTTAATTAAAAATCCTAACCTTAATTAGTGAATTTTAAATCAAGTAAAATTAAAATTACTAAACATTTTGTTTATTAAGATGGTTTTGTTTTGTCACCATATACCAGTATTCATAAAGGAAATAAAATAATAATGAAGTGTTTAAAATTTATTAAGGTATATGATAAATTACTATTGATGACTCATGGCTGACTATTTTTTAAAAATTTATTTGTTTACTTGTACTATATTTTGCCGCCAAACACAACGATCGTTGATGCTAGCGATCCTGCTGCCATCATAATAGAATGTAATGGTATATATGTGTTCAAGTAATTAAAATAATTTGTACAACAATTTTCTTTTAAATTTTAAATACATGAAAGTACGTTTTGTGAGAGCTGACATCATTCAGAGGGCTGGTAATTAATTTTTAGAGCTGACAGTAAAATTTTCATAATAATGTTTGTTGGGAAACTGGTAATTTTCCTTAGAAAAAATTAAGTTGTTTGTAATTACAGTTAAGTTTTTTTTTTTTTTTTCTTTCAGTATAATTATCTTTTCTGGAATTCTCTAACCTTTTTTCTAATTTTTTAATAACATCCAATAACTACGTGCATCGATACTAATACTTTGATTTATTATATCAAAGAAGAAAACAACAACGGCGCAAGAATATTGAGATTGTGATCCAAGCATTTTCAAATTTTAAATCGAAAATCGAATTTCTACAATAGTTACAGCAATAAGAACAACTTTCACCCTTTTTATCTTCGTCAAAATTTAAGTTTCAATGCTCATCAATAATAAATCTACAAGTTTTCAGCAATAATAATTGTATCTTCGACCGAACTACTTTACGAGCGGAAAGCGCCAGCAAAGGAAGTAAAAAGGTGATTTAAGGCGAGTGAAGTGTGGGTTGCTCTCTCTCTTGGTTGCTGCCGTCACCGACGGAAGGCTACAGTCTTGATTCCTGACTAAAAAAGAAAAAAATGGTGCACGAGGACAACGACAACGATGATTATCGAGCAACGAGATAAATAATTAATCTTCGAGAGGAGGGGCCCCTCACATCAGCAATGATAAGTTTTTTTTTTCTCTCTTTTCTCTAAATTTTTTCTATTAAATTTTTTTTTATGTGCACAAAGCGTTAGGTAAAATTTAAGAAAATGTCAGCTCGGGGTAAGGGAAATTGTTGCATCTTAACGTATTTAGTATTTTAATGCTTTACGAGATTTATCTAGTTTAAATTTTCAAACGTAAAAGATTAAAGGTTTAATTAAATAAATGTGATTTTGTTTATGTAAAAATGGCTCCTCTTCATTTATCTCACTTCGTGTGAATTTTATTTCAGCAGTTCTCTTTCAGGTTTTACTTTTTTTTTAGCCTAATGGCATTTGCACGTAACGCCGAGAGCCTGCTTGGTATATTGCGGTCACAACACTTTTAAAATTAAGCATTTATTTTTCCAGGTATGAATTATGAAGATGATAATTGGTTAAAATTTAAATAGTAAATCTTTGAGTAGGATAGGTCAGACACAACACCATAAACATGTTCTTGTTCCGATGATCTTTGCTGAAGGAAAGCAGGGCATCCGATAGTGATGCCCCAGATTACAATAATACCGTAATTCCCAGCTTATAATCTGCAGGTGCTTTTTCTCAAGTAGAAGAAAAATATTTCTTTAGATAAACCGCAGCGGTAGATTATCCATGGATAATATGGCGATGCTTTGGCTGAAATTGCTGATTATTTTCTATGTATACTAAAACCACAGTATTAATAAGAATCGACTTAGTGTAAAACATTTCTTACTAAAAAATCTATTGTTATGAATGAGAATTATCAAACATACTTTGACGGTCTTTTTTCAATTAAAATCACAACTGGTACACAATTTTTAATCTAGGCAATCTACCTTAAAGCACTAAGAACTGTATGATGAAATTAATTAACAATAAAAAAGTGAACATGTCTTTCGGAACAAAAAACAAAATGTATGGTAGCATGCAAACTACTTATTGCACATTTTGTAACATTGTAATTATTTAGTCAAGTGGCATTATTATAAGCAAAACAAAATTGAAATGAGACCTACCTTTTTATTGGAATAATATATATCCATATACTGATAGCAAATAAAGAATAAAGTAATCAATACAGCCAATACTCAGCAAAATTTACGTTTAATATTTACAAGTAATTAAAAAAAAAAACTAAAAATTAGAATCATGTTAATCTGGAAAATCCAAATGTAAATCATCATTCAATTCCAAGGAATTATCAGAATCGTCATTCAATTCAATGATTCATTTAGAATTTTCTTACAACAATCCACATTTTTTACAGAACAAACAGAGATTTCATCCGATGCAGTTTTTACCCAGTGGGTTACATCTGCATACAATGCACGTCACATTTTTTCATTCTTTGTATGCTCATGAATATTCTCTTCCATCCATTTTTCCCATGAGTTGCTTATCTTCAATTTCAAAGACTTGTTAATGCCAAAATCCAAGGGTTCAATATTTTTCTTAGTTCTCCCAGTATCACTGAAAGGATTGCACCTGATGCTCTGCAGGCCACTTTAACGTTATCTTTCAGATGAGCCTTTATCGAATCTAAAATCAATAGCTCACAAGGTTTAAATAGAGATAACTTCCTTTTTTTCCAAACCGAATCGAGCTAGATCATAACGTCCTGGTTCATCCAACCTTTCTCATTGCATTTTATTTCTATTCCACAAGGAAAATTTTCTTTAGGGAACATTTTTCGTTTGAAGATAACCATCGGGGGCAATTTTTCTCCACTTGCAGAACAGGTTACTACTACTGTGAATGAATTTTTTTCATTTCCAGTAGTATATATTGCAATGGACAAAGTACCAGCAGTGTCAACAGTTCTGTTAGGGGGAGAATCAAAGCCCACGGGAACTTCATCCATGTTAAATATTTCTGTGGAAGTAAATTTCTTTTCAATCATTACTTTTTTGGTGAAAAAGAAAAACTCATCTTTTTTTCTCTCCCAGTCAATCGGCAGTTTCTGTCCAACAGTAGTGCGATTCTGTACAGAAAGATGTTTTCTCTTCATGAACCAGTAGCACCACGTGGGGCCACCATCGAAACCTCTAATCTGCATTTCTTCGGCAATAAATTTAGCCTTAATTTTTGTCTTAAGTGTAGATACAGGATTCCCTTTACTTCTTTCTTCTGTAATCCAGCGATGTAACATCTTCTGATTTAGGCCATTTTGGCTGGCTAAACCGAAAACTTTTACATTTTTTTTTTCTTGCATTTTCCAACTTCTCTTTTGATTTTCTCTTTAGACGAATGTTAGATTCATCGACTTGAAATAGTCATCCAACTTCCCTATCACCAACTTCTTCAACTTTACTGATTACTTTCAGTTTAAAATCAGCAGAATAACTAATGTGTTTTTTTTGGTATTTCTACAAGTTTTGTGTGAATCTCTTCGGCAATGATCTTCACATGCCTCAATATGAAGTAGTGATGCCAATTTTTTTGACAAAATTACCCTAATTCACACATAATTCATTTTGAGTGGACAGACCAATCAAAAGTAATTTCCGGAAGCATATGACATATGAACCTCAAAGATCCCTGCTTTTCCCATCTTCAAGAAATCTACTGAACAACTGCAGTGTTATCTAGTGTCATGTAATTGATTAACGGACTTAATTCTTTTTCAGGGTTTAAATCTACTGGAAAAAAATTAAATGAACTTTTGTTTTGTTTTTATAAATAAAGTTTTTTGTTGTAAACTAGCTGCGTGCCCATTCTTCGCACGGTAGGAAACGAAAATTTTTTTTACATGTGTAATTCCAATTAATTCCAGTGGTGTGAAATCTAAATTAAAGGATAAATTATTTGACTTATGATGTAACGTTTGTGTCATGAGTACTAACCAGTGGCGGCTCATGGGATACAGCAAGTACTGCCGGGCTGCATTTGAAATTATCAGCACATACTTTTAATTTATTCTATAAATTTTCTTAAATTCAGATTAGAATTATGGAATTCCTATGGTAAATTTTAAAAGATCTCAAAAAAAAAAAAAAAAAAAAAAAACCGTATTGTAATAACTGCCGGATTGCTCATTCAGAAAAAAATCCCTTTAATCTTACCGCAACTCAACTGCGAAAGTCGTTGGTACAGCCCTGGGAGCTGTTAGAGAAATTGGCAGCACTGTTGCCATGGTAACGACTACGTAAGCAGTCTCTCCTGGATAGGATAGCATAGGGGGTATGTAGCTAAGACTCAGCTGAAGAAAGGTTTTCTGACTACGGCTGCGCTTGTGAATTCGACTAACAGAGGCTCGGACAAGAAGTGAGGGAGAGAATAAGACACAGAGAATATATGTTCTAGCCCAGCGTTTCTCAAACTGAGGGGGACACGCCCCCCGCAGAACATTTGCGGGGGGCGCAAGAAAAACTAAAAAGAAAGTAGTGATGCGTGTTTTTAAAAAATCATCTTATTTATTCTCATTTTTACTCAAAAATGTATACATTTTCGCTTAAAATGTTCATTATTAAAGATTAAAAAACTCAATAAATGCTGAAAAATGTGAGGGGGGGGGGACACGACTTAAAAGGTTGAGAACCGCTCTTCTAGCCCATTCTAACGGAAACAAGAGTTTTTTTTTTTTTTTTTTTTTTTTTCTGTCAGGGAAGGTTGAAAGTTTTTAGCTTTATTTGTTACTGTGTCCATGTGTTATTGGAATCTATGATTTAACCGTTTTGAAACATGGAGCCCCGTTATTATCCAGTTTGCGTCTTGCTTGAAACTCCGTTTAACATATGGAAAGAAGATGATAAACGACAACCACTAAAAGAAAATAGACCGACACCAAAATTGTCCATTCATAAGAAAAAAGCAGGTTCGTCTCAGCATGGTCGTAGTTTCCATTCATCATGATATGCACTATTCTCGTGGCTACGTGGCAGTTTTTATTTGCAAAAAAAAAAAAAAAAAAATGTTTTGTTGGCCGTGTTTAATCATTGAGATAAAAAAGAGCGTTTGGGATGGTACTGGATAGGATGGATTAACCACCATCACACGAGCATGTAAAACACATGAAAGCTCAATCGAACATTTAAAAAATTCTTTAAAATTTAAGGAGTTGATAAGAAGTGGGAGCTAAATTGCTGACGCATTAAAGGAAAACTCTCGACTTTATATTGCTGAATTTATCAAGAAGGTAAGCCTGAATAGACGCTTCATGCAATTACCCATCAAAGCAGTATTCTTTTTAAATAATCAAGAACTGGGATTTAGAGGACATCGCGAGCGAGAAAATTCTTTAAACATGGGGAATTTTAAAGAGCTTTTAAAATTAATGATATCTGAATTAAAAATACGCCTTTTTATGAGGACATTACTGTCTGATTCGCAAGTTTAAAAGAAAGGAGGATTGTAAAAAATACGTAATTTTTTTTTTTTTTTTTTCAAGTTATCATTACAAAAGAAAATTCTCAGGAAACTTCGAATCAGACACGGATTAATGCAATTTTGAGGATAAGAGTGGCTGGTTGAAATTTATGTCCATTTTATGGAAGTAAAATAGGATCTCTAACATTTTTTATGTAATTTCTTTTTTTTTTTCCCCCCTCGGTGAGGGCTTGATCCGCCAGCTTTCGAATTCAGAAAAGATTTTCCATTCCTGTCCGGAGGAGGGGGGGGGGTCATATGTTTCCGGCTGCACTAACATTTTTGACCACAGGCCGCCACTGGTACTAACCTGGCATCATTGCAATATAATGACTCAAAAAACTACGTCAGTGTCATTCATGATCAGAAAAGTGAAAAGCTTAGTGGTTTGCAGAGAACTCCCGACTTTCAAAATGTGTTATTTCTATATCATACTGTTTTTTAGGTTCAAGTTGTAGCATTAAAATACCTCAGACACTACATGAAATGGACAACCGTTTATTTTAAAATAGCTGCGCATCCGCTCTTCATATGAGAAGAAGCGAATATTTTACTAAAATCATATCTGCATGTGACAAACAAAATTTCCTTTTTAAAAAAGTTCAAGAAAACTCCTCTGTTGAAATTACTGTGGGATATATCAAAGCAAATTAGAATTATTTATCGTTCTGTTGGTTGTAAAACAAACCTTTAAAAAAGATAAACAGAACACTTTTAATTTCATGAAATATTTATTAACGTGGTATATTGTGAATTATTCATATTATCCTTGCAAATCTACGAATACTACCTATTATGCATATTAATACTATATATCTTCGCTTCTCCCTCTTTAATGCTCAATTTAACGAAACAGCTTACATTATTTGGCACAAATGGGACCTTTTTATTCTATGGTGATTCTTTGCAATTTACGCATTACCATAAAAATTATTCATTTCACATAATAGTTGCTATTAAGGAAGCTCTCCATACATATTTAATTTATGCCTAGTTTTGTAAGATTGGCGTATTTAGCACCCCAAAACATTTAATCTCACTGTGGTGAAAAATATTCAAACGTTGCCAACATAAATATCCATGTATCCAATATAAAGATATCTTATAAATCCTCCATAGTTCTGTCTACTGAAAACATCAAACTTTGCAATCTCGAGGAGCTATTTAGAATCGCCATAACTGTGATAAGACGTTAGAGTCACAGAGTTTAGAAATTTCACGCATTTTTTAAAATTCATGACGTCACTGTTTAACTACCGTAAAAGATACCCCGGTTGTTTGAGGGAGTTAATTTGGATATTGTGCTCAATAGCTTTTAAACGGTATCATTAAAATTTACAATGACGTTGAAAATTAGAATAGAACACTATGGAGGAACGTAATCCAACGTTAAAATAGAACTATACTCGCAACATGCATATGTTAGGAAAAATATGCTTGCGACATAATTAAATGCAAAAAATAAAAAAGTAAATAGAAAATTTTTAATATATCCCGCTTTAAAATGCATTTTGTAGCTTTTAAAATGAACATTTTCAGCCGCATTAAAATATTTCAATTTTTAAATAAGCAACAGATTAAAATACCACTTACAATAATAATAATCATGAATTTTTCAGTGTATTTCTAAAGTAAGTTTTAACCAAAATATTGCCTCCTTGTGTTAAAAAAAGAGCAGGGATAAATGCGTTAAAGTTGTGGCGTATTTTTTTTGTATTTTAAAGCATTTGACGTCATAGATCCTCACTTGCGAATTGAAATTCTGATATCCCATTTAAAATCTCGATTGGTTGAAAAAAAACTTTTTTTCTAATCCTTTTTGTGGCAACGCAACAAAATTATCGCGTGCCATGATCAATTAATGTAATCCCGTAAGCTCTCTGCGTTGATGCTATTAAACTCTAAACATTAGGTTACATTAAAATTCGTAAAAAATCACCTAATTTACATAATGTTTTTGTTTTTATTTTAAAAGAGGGAGAAAGGAATGTTTCACGATCTGCCAAAATATCAAAAAGTTATGATGGATAGAATTCAAGATGCGACAGTTTTAAAATTATTTTACGAAAAAATTTGCCAAAACAGATGGTTACTAAACAAATTCCTAAAAATCGGTAAATCATGTTACGTATTCAGAACAAACTGTTTTTAAAAGAAAATTTTCTCCTCTATCCGATGATACAAATGCCGTTTTGCTACGAGCGTAATTTCTGCCGTTATTACGAATTAGGTGAGAAAAATGCCAAAAATCGCATAAAACAAAAAAAAAAAAAAATTCTAGGTCAAATTTTGAAAAAATCGCTTTGAGGTGCACAACTATATGTTTAGATCTTCCCATGTACCAAATTTGGTGTTTCTAGATATAGTCATTTGTCCGTAACGGCGCCGACAGACACACAGACTTCTTTTATAATAAGTAGAGAATATGAAGGATTCAGGAAAATTTTCAGTAGATAGTACGCAGCGATGAATATGCACTGGATAAATTTTCATCATATTTAGTAGAGAATCCGCAGATTATAAGCTGGAAATTACAGTACATGAAAAACAAAATTGTTTTCATTCTAGTATTGATTCCCTCTATAACGATAATTCTCTTTAGAACAATATATTATTTTGACTCCCAAAATATCATTACAGAGGAATTTTACTGTATTCAGTATCAATAATGAATAAGTATTTCTAAAATATGTATGAAAACATGAAAGGTTCGCATCTGAAACTTTTTTACCCCTGGGCATTTAGTGAAAATCAACTTTATTATGTGCAAAATTAAGATAAAAATATGGAATAATGCACAAAAATTAGCAATGCCAGTTGGTAAATGTATTCTAAAATAATTATTCATTTGATATCGCAACATTCCAAAAAATTCATGTTTTCTTTTATTAGTTTTAACTTTATTTGTATTACACCAGCTGTGTATCCGTCCTTCATACAGGAGGAAGCAGATGTTTTTCTAAATTTCATGAACACATGATTTAAATAAATAGAGCAAAACCATCAAATCATTTCACTAGTAACCTGGCATCACAATAGTTAAAAAAAAAACTTTGTGGAAATTTATAATAGTTTGTTTCGCTAACGTTTAGAGTTCTACACACAACAGACAAAATTATTTAAGTATCAGCTCGTGGACCGTTTACCTGTCTTTTTTACCCAAAACTCTGTGATTAAGTTTCAATAATGCACGAAAACAATTTCATTGATTGCCAGATTACACCCAACAAAAGGAAAATGAAACATGAAATTTTCGGCATTTTATATCCTGAAGACGATATTCGGCTTTCGCTATTGAACTTCTGAGAGAATAAGTATTTTTAAAGGTTTTTTTGCACCGAAAAAAAAAACTTATTTGAAATTTAAATTAAAAATATTTTTTATCATGGGTTAAATTGAATGATAAGCATCATCTATGTAACTATAGCTCTTGAAACGGTCCCAATTTTTGGATAACAACCTACCCTTAAATCGCTACCTCTGAAAGGGGACAAACGCATATGCGCCTCTAAATAATTTGGATTTACCAACGTTTCTTTAATGGGCTTCGTAGAAATGTTACCACACATGTGAAGGAAATAAATTGCAAAGTAGAACAGAAACAAAACTCAAATTCCTTTTAAAGCACCATCAAGTTAATCTTCTATTTATTTTATTTTGATGTGTCTAAGAACTCCTAGAGTGTGCATTCCCAGCATATTGGAATTCGTAATCCAATAAGATTCGGCAAATATGACAGAAGGAAAAAATTTCGCACTGTATTCCATTTTGTATCAGTTTGTTACTCCTTACCAAACCCCAATATCAACAGATTTCTGAATACACTCAGATTCCGATTTGCTGCAAATAAACACCTGTCCTTGCAGAAAATGGTATTAAATCTCGTTCATTTCCACGACATTTTTAAAGCTAACTTAAATCAATAAGTTACAAAATTATTTTGCATGTAGTGTAATGCTTACCCAATATATGATTAAGTTAAATTGACTTTGACAGCAAATCACTATACTCGTGAAAGATGTTTCAAACTAACATTTTTTTGCCAACTGCATAGTTCTTACGTGAAAGCCTTAACAACTTGATCGGGTTTTTATGTTTTAATGCATCTTTACAACTCGTGAAATCAAAATGATGTCAATATCACAAGCAATATCTAACTTGAATTGTTGAAAGAAAAAAATAATAATCTCTATTTGATCATTGATCTCCTTTTATTGGATACTGTGGAAGCTTATTATTTATCTCATTCATAGAGCAAATTTTATGCCTAAGACTGTTAAACTAAACAGATTTCTAATGTATTTCTAAACGCATGGAATTAAAATGACGTCAGTTTCGCTCTTGAAATCTAACTTAAATTATTAAAAGGAAAGTAGTTAATTTAATGTTCTTCACTGATCTAATTTTATCGAGTATAAACACCTTCATATGTAGATGGTGAGTCACAAGACTCTTTAAATTACAAAGATTTGATAATCTGATCGCATGAAGAAACCACTTATAACAATTATAGAAATTTGTGTGGTTTAACCTGAAAATATTATTGTGTAGGCATAAATATTGCCTTTTTCTTCGATACATGCGCATATTATTGTTGTACCGTGATGTTATACATATATAAATCTTCCGTGACAAATTATCTAAAAGATGATGAAAACCATCAAAATCCATTGTGCAGTTTAGGAGTTAGCAGATATACAGACAGACGTGAAAAGCAACTTAATACCAAGTAGAGACTTAATACAAGTAAATGTCAATATCTCACAACTGAATAAAATATGACATTTACTAAATTACTGTTTTAATTTCTGAAATTTACCTAAGCCTTTACTGAAAATTGTTAAGAATGGTATGATTTTCACTGAAACCATGTGTACAAAGTTCAGATCTCCTCAAGTCCTCAGGAT
Organism: Cheiracanthium punctorium; assembly: GCA_038373885.1. Lineage (NCBI taxonomy): Eukaryota > Metazoa > Arthropoda > Arachnida > Araneae > Cheiracanthiidae > Cheiracanthium > Cheiracanthium punctorium. The sequence goes on from JAWZYV010004077.1 coordinate 80,386, forward strand.
TAAATTTAAAAAATTGGTCCAAGTTCATCCCTAATATGTACTGCAAAAGCTGGCTAAAGTTTATACCCCTGTATTTTTTTTTAGTCACAGCTACTAAAATCTTTCAGTACAGAAAATACAGAACTAATTTATATTTACTAATTTGAACAATTTTCTTTGAAAAATTACACCTATAAAATTTTAAAGGGAAAATTACTGACAGTCAAGAAATTACAAATACATAAATATGTCATAGGCATTAATTTACCTCATCGGGATTATTCTTTAGCTGTTTCTGAAGCTTAGTTAGAAATGCATGCTGTCTGAAAACACTAGCTGCCCAGTGATTACTATTATGCTGGTAACAAAGATTTTTCATCATAGACTTCACAACAGAACTTCCACTTTGTTTGATAGAAGGAACATCTGTCACCATCTTATTTATAGCAGATTTGATTCTTGGAGGCTCAATACAAATCTTATAGAGAATTTCCTGAACCCAATGAACAGATCTCTCATACTTTTCTTCTTCCACCTGAAACAAAATAAATAAATGCACTGCTGAAAACAATTGAAGAATATTGTGAGTTTTATATAAAACAACAGTATAAGAGGAATTTTTTTGTCAGAAAATTGCAGAAGACAGTCAAAAATGCAAATTGTTCACAATTTCAAACTTTGGAGAATGCAAATTTTTAGTTTGACATCAAAAACGATGCTTTAATGGCAGCGAACGAAATTTGACCTTCAACTTAATAAAGTGGAAAAAAATTATCAACATTCCGTAAGTGCTTTGTTTTGATGAGTGCGATGTCTCAATGAAGGATTTTAATTGAATCAGAAGCTTGGAGAGTTGTTGGTCGGTTAGAAGAGGGCCAAACACAAATCGAAGTAGCAGAAGAATTGGAGTTGCACAAAGTGTGTGATATCTAGGATCCGGAACTGTTTCATAGAGACTGGAAATGCAAGATGAAGACCAGGACAAGGCCGTAGATTTGCAACAATGCCCAATGAGGTTCGATGTTGAACGATGATGGCTTTGAGGCACCTAAATATGAATGCCACTCTTCTTCAACAAAAACTTCATTCAGCTACTGGCACAAGAGTTTCAACTCTAACTGTATGGAACCAGGTCTATAGGCTCGCCTACCAATGGTATGTGTTAGGTTAACAGAAAGGCATTGTAGGGCCCGCAGGAAGTGGGCAATAGAGCATGTCAACTGCACAAGAAGCAATTGGTGCAATATTGTTTTCTCTGGCGAGTCCCGCTTTTCTGTTCATCCTGATAATAGGCATACGTTTATCTGGAGGGAACATGGCACTAGAGACATCCCTGTGTTCGTGCTGGGAAATGTCAGATTTGGCAGTGGGAGAGAAATGGTCTATGCTGTTATCTCCATATCATTGAGAATGGAGCCCTGACTGGATGTCAATATAGGGATGAGATTCTCAGACCTTTTGTAGTCCCTTACGCTGCAGCAATTGGCGATAACTTCATGCTAATGGACGACAACTGCAGGCCACATCGTGCATGCTTGGTAAATGACTTCCTTTTCAAGGAAGATATTGTACAAATGGAATGGCCAGTGCATTCTCTAGGCATGAGCCCAATAGAGCATGTTTGGGGCAGTCTAGAAGACGAGTTGCTGGCTGCCTACCATTGCCACATACTCTCCAAGAACTGGAAACAGCTCTTCTGGAGGAGTAGGACAGAATACTGCAGCGCCTCATTGACTCCATGCCTCAAAGGTGTTCAACATTGTTAGCAGTTTGAGGAAATCACAACCGCTATTAAAAACATTTTCTTTCAAGAAAAAAAAAAAAAAAATTATTCGTTTTTTCTCACATGCACAAATTGTGTGTTTTTTCTTTTGTACCCAAATGCTCAATAAAATGCATTATTTTCTGATAAGCATGTGTATTTTTTTTTCTCATATAGACTACCACGTCTGTCGATAATATATCAATCATCTAAACAATTGTCCAGCCACAAGATCCACCCGTAACCTCAATATCCTTCATATATTTTGAGCAGTGAAAATAAATAGTGCAAAACTTACAGTCAGATTTGCCAACCTGGGAAAATCAAAATGTGTAAAACAGTGCGCGAACAGCCATATATTGTCATCAATCAATAATTAATTTGAATAAACTTTAGTAGTATACAGCCGGATATCCAGAAGAGCAGTCGGATATCTGGTAGTTAAGATTCGGATATCCAATGGTATTTCGGATATTGGAAAATCAGACGGATAGGCCGGTAACCAAATACGTACTTACCTTTATAGCACTTTTAATTTCTAAAATCGCACAGAAAAGGTTAAATATAATTAACTACTTATTTGAAGTTTAATTATTAAAGCTAAGAACAATAAAAGAAAACAAAGTTGTTGAATAAAAGGCAAATCAATTAATACACCATTATCCAGATTTTTAGTGAACTGACTTAAAAAACTATATCATTTTGACTGTGCTGACTTCAAAGAAGCAGCAGTTGCTTTTTTGGCTTTATTCAGAAAATCTGAAGTAAAAGTTTTCTCGAAGCAAGATTTTTCGCTGTCGGATTTCATAATAAGAAGGCTTTCCAAAGTCTTATTAGACAAGTTGCACCTCAATTCATTTCTGTTTTCCAGAATAATACTGAAAACCCTCTCACATTCAGCATGGTCAGCTGCTGAAATAGGAACATTGTGATCGATCAAGAAAGTTGTAAATAACAGTTCTGCACGAATAACGTCCGACTGTCCGTCCTCTTTGAAAAGCGTTTTTAGACTTTTGTTGCTGTTAGAACGTTTCACATTTTCACTGTGTTTTGACGAACTCACGTGGCGAGAAACGTCATACTTCCCTCCGTGAGAAATGCTGAAATCACTCTGTTACAATAAGCAAATTTCACACACCTTTGACAGATGATACTATACATTCCTATTCTTTGCTATAACTTTGTTTATAAGTTTGAAAATGTGTTGTTCTAGTGGCCATTACAGGTCATTTATCGAAAATAATCCTCAGAAAATCAATTGAAGTATGCTCATACTACCGTCTACCACTGTCTCTTAACTGCAAAGCTGGCGCTGAAAATGAAGCACTCCGTGTGAGATGCACATTTAACTGCATTTTAGATGTTGGTTTTTAGAAAAATTTAAGGCTGTTTAATCTGAAGAGCAAATCTCGACACACAGTCAGGGGAAAAATCTGTAAAAACGGGTGCATGTCATGCTATCTTTATTCTTTTAATGGAAACAATTACTAGTTGTTATCTGTAAAATGTCTCTGAAAATTTTTAGAAATAAAATTAAATAGCAGAAAGGCTGTGAGTTAGATAGGTTAAGATGATGGAGTAGACAGAGACAGCCTTGCTGGAAACCAGCTGTAGAGTGAAAGAAGAAAATTCTTCAAAATCTTCTTCAGAGATCATGTTAAAATATCTACAGTTAAACAAATAAAAGTTAGTGACAAGAAAGAAAATTACTGAAGTGAAGTTTTGCTGCACAGTAGGCAGCTACTCAATTTAAAATATAAGATTTGAAATTTTTTTAACAAATCTGAATGCTTTTTGAGGTAAGTCAAACTTTAAAAAAAAAAAAAAAAATGTATCAAGTGGAATCACCTAAATATAACAAAATGTTAATTTAGAAGAGTTTTCTCTATTAGCAATTTGACTCAGCAATTTCTTTCATTACTATCTAGCCAGTATTCTTTTTAACAATAAAATACACATAATTTATTACTTTGCTTTCTTTTACCTTTGCTATTCTATTCTTTTATACTCCAACAATGCAAAATGGAAATTGACACTGTTTTAAAATCCGCAACACACGTTGACCCTACAGTGCATACTGTAGCCAATTGGCTACACTCTCATTTTAGTATCAGAGCTACAGTGCAAACATTTTAATTTTTTGAATTTAAACTTTTTTCATGATTTTTCTAGAAAAGTACATGATGAAATTTTTTAAAAAGATTCTTATTAGCATGGAAAGCAAAGATGAAATTATGAATTTTTTTACATCCATTAAGAAAAAAAAATCATGCATTTAAGGGTTAAACCATCAACAACTGGACTTCGACTAATCTATATATATAATGCACAGGGTGTCCCTAAAACACTGACTTAGGCTATTATCCCTTAAATATTGTTAAGTAACATATACATCAAATTACAAAATTATGTAGAAGAAGGTACAGAATTTCATTGCATCGATTAAAATTTTCAGATTAATCTAAATAAATACAAAATTTAAATTTTTATAGAGCTCGTTCAAAAAATTTCCCCATTGTGCCACAGTAATAGATGACTTACAAAATTTGAGCATTTTATCCTAAAAAGTGTCAGATATGAAAATTAATGCAGGCTGACTAAATTTTTCAATGGCTCAATGGGGAAATTTTTTGAACGAGCTCTATAAAAATTTTAATTTTGTATTTATTTAGATTAATCCGAAAATTTTAATCGATGCAATGAAATTCGGTTTGAAGGCATTTGAAAGGCAATATACAAATTATGAAAGACAACAATGATTGTGTAAATATGTAATACTTTTGCCATCATCAATATTGTGTAGCTCCAACATCAATTAAACATATCTCTGAGCCTACCTCCCCAACCTCTCTCTCTCTCCCCCTCCCTCTTTTAATGAAAGCCTCAAATTTTATTTATCAACTAATCAATGTATGGGGCACAGTTTACTAATTGGTTACTTTTTTGTAAGAGGGCTGTGTAAAAATTTTAATTTTATAATTACTTACCTGAAAATTTTGACCGATCCCATAAAATTCTGTACCTGTTTTTTTACATAACTTTCTAATCTATGGTATATGCCTATGACCAATATTTAGGAAATAGAAACTATGATCACTTTTTTTTTGGGGGGGGGGGCAGCAAAACAAATAGAAGCGGGATAAAAAGAAAAACATTTTTCAAATTACCATTAAATTTATAAACAATGTTTGAGCATAAACTGAGCAAAAGAATCTGCTATAACCAATCCCTAGTGAAGCAGATATAGAAATTGTATCTTCAGCTAACTGCTTGACAACATCTTGATATGGCACAACCTCTGAAAATGAATAAAAGTAATATTAATGAATCTACATCTATGCTACTACATAATGTTATAAAAACACATTAGGAATTACTTTTACATAACTACCACCAATAAAAACATTGATGCACACAAATTTTGATAATTTTTTAAAGATATTTTTATGGATAATTAATTAAGTTTCTTCATAGCATACTAGGCAGTTGATTATACCAGTTCTTACACTCGTAATGAACCTTTAATTTTTAATTCTGCAGAATTTTGGCAAATTTCAACATTTAAAAAAAAGCAAGTAACAGAAGCTTACAAAATTCATAAAATCAGGATATTGAAAAATGAGATTAAATATAGTATTTTAAAGTTGAATAATTTGTTGCCTTCTCTCTCAATCCAATTCACTCAAAAAAGTTTGAGTTAAAGATGTGTAAGCTTTCAAATATTATAAAAACCCTGAACAGAAATAAAAATAGTACATGTTTCAAGTTCAACAAAAAATTCCTCCTTCATCAGCAAGAACATATTCACCAAACCACATGTAGGGAGAAAGAATTTCATTTATTCAACCCAGAACCATTTATTGTAAAATTCTGTTAATTCAGCACACACACATATTGGAGATAGCATGGGCTCAGATCAAAACTGGTTTGGGCTCAGGCTCTATATATCATGATTGTGTTCGAGCTCATTTGAGATTTCTCATTTATAGAACATACTCCTGGTAAATAGATTTTTAAAAGTGATTCATGCGAGAAATAAAGAATTATAATGTGCAGTAAAAGTTTGTTACTATATTTATCTTTATTTTGCACAAAACAGGAAAACTTATGATATTCAATCAATGAAGTATTTACTTTTATTTATTTATTTATTAAGGTGACATTTCAGATTTGGGCTCTGACTTGAATAATATAGCTCAAGCTTTGGCGACTAAGATTAAGCATCCTTTAAAGAAATGAGCCTGAGCTCATCTTTAAAATATACATATTGTTATGTCAAAAAAAAAAATAAATAAATAAATAAATAACATTTAGACAAAGTTGGAAATTAATGGGTTTTTCTTGTATTAAAAGTTTTGAATTGTAAAAAAAAAATAATAAAAATAATAATAATTAAATTTTATATTTAAAATAATATTTTTTTCCCCAGAGAAATTAAGTTTTTGGGTATGTTGGGACATTATGAGGGATTTGTGTCAGTTGGCTTTGTAATTTAGAGATCAATGTGCTTGTCATTATTTGCACGCTAAATGACAGATACATATTTTTCTAAATGAAAAACCTGATATTAATTCTATCATGGTGGTTATACATATTTCGAAATACTACCTATAATGATTATAATAATTAATTTTGTATTTAATAATTTTTGTGTTTTTGTGGCTGACAATTTTTTTTTTTTTAAGTGGCTGACAATATTTTTTTTTAACGATCTTTTAGTTTCCTTTAATAATATATTAACATTAAAATATTTTAACATTTCTAATTTTTTACTAATTTTTAATTGATTTACAACAATTACTACTTGGTAGCGTATTGTTTGGAACAGTTTGTAAAGTCGTTACGATCCCGGCAGCTACATGTGTTCCGGCGTCTTTGATGTTGCTAGATTCAAAAGAAACAAATATCTTTACAGCCATTCACGATGTGTTCTCCAGATGCAATTAATTAATAAGGAGATATTAAATTCAAGTGGATGTGTAGCTATTGTACGTTTAATAAGATACACACATTGTACTTTAGAGCGTAATTTTTGAGGCTGTGGTTACAAAGTTAACAAATGGTGTTGACTAAAATATCTACTTCATGATCGATATTATTCAACGAGAAGCACGGTCTGCGTGCAAGAGTATGAGATCGCTATTAATACCGCACAGCCCTGGAGAACTGGAGAGAGACTGACTCGATCTTGCTGCGATTTTGGCCGCTCTGACTTTCTTCTAGAGGAATGGACTTACGCATGGAGACCATGTGCAATGGACATGGACGAAAAAGGACTTTCAACGCGGCGAAGTTTAAACTGAGCTTGAAGACAATTTGAGAAATAATTTAAGAGGGCCCTCTGAATCTGCTATTACTTGATGATTAGGCCGATTTCTAGATAAGTTTTATTTATTTTTTTATTTTTTTTTTTTTAATTGCATGCTACTAACGTTTCTTTAGCTAATATTTCTTTTTCTTGTTTGTCAGCCACTTATTTTAGTGATATGAAGTGCTAATTATTTGATATGAGGGTTTAGATGAGAGAGTAAAACTTGAGTGAAATAGACACGTTATTAATAGTAATAATTTGAGATATACATATCTAATTGGATAAAGAAATTGTTTAATAGATACTAACCTACCTAATATTTTAATAAGATATCTTAGATAGAAGGATGCTAAAAGACTGAACGTTTTATATGTTACTAGCTAAAGTACCCGTTCTTCGCACGGGAATGAATGGACTTTTTGATATTACGATTTGTTCTGATAACTATTTATTGTAATAAAGAGATATAGCAAAATGGATATCTCGTTATATTGTGTTCAATAATCATGCATACCGAATTTCAAGACAATCGTTTGTACGGTGCAGAAGGCGATGTGGCGTAGCGCAATCTAGTGGCGAGTTTTAGTAAAACAGATACGGCGTAAATATTCTTCGCATTCAGATATTGATGTATACGATCGGATGGACAGTCCTGAAGTTCATGTTTTGACGCGAGACCATTACTAGTGGCAAGTTATAGGAAAATGGATAGCGCCAAACTTTTCCCCGTGTTCAAATATCTATGTATACCAATTTTCATGGCGATCAGTTGTGCAGTCAAGAAGTGATACACTGCAGCGCCATCCAGTGGTTAATTAAAGTAAAGATTTGCTACAGCGCCGTCAAGTTGCGAGTTATAGTAAAATGGATAACGCCAGAATATTCTCATTGTTCAAATAGCTATGTATACGGATTTTCATAGCGACCGTTTGAATGGTCAAGAATTTGTCCAGGATGTCTACCACAAAAAGTAAGCTTGATTTCTTGACCTTTTCTTGACTTTTTCTTGACCTTTTCTTGACCATAACAAATACGAAACTCTAATATTAAAAATACATCGTGTCAGGGATGCAGAATATGTTCTATCCGGCGTTCTAGGATTGGGGGAAATTTTGCAGAAAAATATACAACTAATTTTGATTTTAACAATGAATTACAAAATTCTTTGAGTTTTTCTTTTCCCTGCCCATTTTTAAAGAGTTTTTTTTTTCAACTTTTTCACTGATCAGCCGTTTGCTTTCAGTTAACTTGGACCAATTGCTATTTTGTAAACATGTATGTAGCTTGTACATTGTAAATCTTTTTCCATCTATGGTAACACAGAACTTATGAAAGTCTATATCATAAAACTTTTGGGAAATTGAAGTTATTAGTTATGAAACATGAGGATCAGCGATAATTAGAATTTTAAGTGGAATCCAAGTTATTGTTTTTAAAAAAGAAAATGTGGAAAATAATCAAAACACTGAATTTAACAGGGAATGAAGGGGAAAAAAATTACTCTTAAATTCAACAATTTTAACTTTTTTTTTTGAGGAGAGAAGGTGGATAACTTATATACTTTTCTCAAGGTTTGAAGACACATACTTTCCAACTTTTGAAATTCCCAAGGTGTAAAACAACACGCACTTCACATATTGAACTATTGTCAGTTCACTATACAACTATTTGGCAGACATCATTTTTGATGATTTCTGCTAAATAACATGTAAATGACATTTTAAATGGATTTTATAAAAAAGCAAACGAACAGTATTTTAATGTTTTCCTATAAAATAAACACATGAAAAACTTAATTTTTGTCTGTCACAAAAAATTAGAAACTAAGAATTTGAATGAAATGGAAAAAGCGTAGTTGAGTCGCAAATCGTGACCTAGTGCTTCATTTCTTGACCTTTTCTTGACTTTCGTGACCTTTTTCCCATTTCTTGACTTTTCCGTGACTTTCGTGACCTTTTGATGATGGTAGACACCATGTTGTCCTGCTGCAGCTTCATCTAGTGGGGCGTTAAAATAATAATGCATTGCAGTGCCATCTAGTGGTGAGTAACATAAAAAGGAACCAATTTGAATATATTTTTCGTGCTCAAATGTGTAAGTATAAAAACTTGTATGCCAGTCGGTCGAACGATATAGAAGTTGATGCGTTGCAGCGCCATTTAGCGGCAAGTTACAGCAAAATGGATAGTGAAAAATATTCTCCGTGTTCAAATATCCGCGTGTACCAAATTTCATAGAAATCGGTTGGACGATACTCGCATAGCAAACGGCTGAACGGAATAGAATTCGACGTTCTTCTGCGCCACCTAGAGGCAAGTTAGAGGAAAACGGATAGCATAAAAACCTTCTCCATGATAAAAGACTTAGGTGAACCAAATTTCATGGTGCAACTGTGCTCAATGGTGCTGGAGTTTTTCAACCTCATACACATGTACCAACATTCATTTTTATCTATAACCAGTGTCATTATATATACCAGTTTCAAATAAAATCCAGTTTCAAATCTAAGCCTTGCCAAAGTGCCAACATACGCCATTTTGCAAGAGTTCTTTCAGGGAATCATTCGAAGCATTGACTTAGCAGCAATCGAAATGGGAAATGGTTCAACCGCCAATAAGTAAAGCACGTATTTATTTGAAAAGTGGAATCCCTTAATACAGCTGCATTTTTTAAATTATCAACTATATAACGTGCTTTATTCATCGTTACTGCGATGTACTAAATACGAAGATTTCAATTATCTGAAATTTGGCAGAATTCCCCCAACTTAAATCAATGTGCTCAATTGGTGAGAATTCTGAAGTTAGATCGCTTGAAATCCCTTAATAACTGCATTATTTCTGCACGGATTATTAAAATTTAACGCTGTATTCCAATTAAACCTTTGAACTTGTTTTCAAAAATCTATTTCCTTAAGCTCTCACTAAATTGCGCCAAGCCAAAAACTATGCAAACCGCTAGAACTCACTTTCTCTGCATTTCAGCCATTTTATTTATCGCCAAACTAAGAACTTTTACATATTAGCCTCGGAAATCTTCAATTCTTATTGTTTTGTGTATAAAACATTTCATTCCTGCTCTGATTTCCCATACACACGATATTATAATTTTAAAAAAAATAACCTTACGAATATAAACTAAAAAAAAAAAAAAAAAAAAATCATTATTATTCTTTTATTTCTACTTTGAGAATTTAAAACATTTTATTCGGCAAAATCGCCACACATGGCAACCACGATGGTTATTTCACACTTTTTTCACTACAGGGGTTACAATTACGGAAAGCTTTTTACGTGGAGAACATAAAAAATCTCTTAAATTCCGGGAACGGGTGGACTTTCAAAGTTTTAAAGTGGACTATGATTTATTCTATATTATTTTACATATCTGTGCAAAATTTCAGGCTGATAGGTCCATTTTTGTGGATTTGTATACGAATCAAATCCACAAACAAACAAACAAACAAACAGAATTTCATTTTTATTTATAAGATTAGCACTCTTCAGTCACGTGTAAATATGTTGTAGAAATGAGTATGTACGAATTAAATACCCTCACAATATGTTAATAAACAGGTTTATTTTATTTTATTTAAGTGTATTTCTTTAGAGTTGCATTATTTCTTTCACTCGGGCCTGAATGGGTTTTTGCATTTAAGTATAAACTACAATTGCAATGTACTATCTTTTGAAATCTATACGATCACAAGTAATGGGAATGTTTAGTTTAATTTTATTTGGAATCTAGTTGTAGAATAGATAATTAAAGATTAAAGATAATTTTATGGCACCTCCAATCAGTTACAACTACTAACTATAATCCCAACAATATATACTGCAATGAATAAATTTTCACAACATTGAAATTAATTATTTTAACTCATAAAAAAAATTACATTAAAAGTACAACAAAATTAACACGTACCACCATTTCTATTGATTGCACATTCATCCAGAAGTTCAATAAGAAGAGGTAAATACATACGTGACTCTAATGATAAGTGACTAGTATCAATCAAAACAAATAACTACAAAGAAAACATAATTTTAATATCTAGAATTAAAAACACTATTCTTAATTTTCAAAAGAAATTCTTTGCAAATAAAACTTTATATAAATGGATTTTAACATCTTTACAAAAATAAGGATATATTACAGTTTTACAATTTCCCTTCTAAGATTGCTTCTCAATTTTTGAAATTCCCATTCCCCCCCAAGTTTTACAAACATATTTTCATGAAATTCCAGACTCTCATAACTATGCACATCATCCTCAATAACACTTAGTTACACATTAGCTTCCTAAAGAGTTTATCAGACTTTACAAGCAAAGTGGGCAACCCAATTACATGGAGCTAGGAAATATTGGGTTTGAAGCATTGACACAAAATGCTATCTTAAAAGCAAAGGTGCCTAGTATCTGACAAACCCGAAGAAGATGTGTATTAATGTAGGGGAATTTTGGTTTTATAGATAATACTGTATTTTCTTGCGTATAATCTGTGGATTATCTGTTAAAAACAATCTTAAAAATTATTAAATGCAGATTATCTGCAGCAGTTTTTTTTCTTCTTTTTAATACGCATTCATGTATACATCAGATTTTTACCGGCGGTCATAATACCCATTTCACACACGAACTGCTTTGAAAAACCAATCACAACACATTTCGCACCAAACGGATTCACGCTTCACCTGTCCTTGTGCCCTTTTCTTGCGAAACCAGCCTCAGGCCACTCTCCAAATTGTCTCGAAATCGACGCCACTTGCCAGTGTGGTTCGGCCGGCCCAAAAACGATCTAGCTGGAAGCAAGAGTCCTGGTTGGTCCGTCCTCTCGAAGCGCTTTCAAGAGATTCGTGTGTGTAACGGTAGACGCAATTGTTCACAGAGGTGCTAGTGATTGACTTACATATGATGTGTATGTACTAGTAGGAGTGGCTTTCGATTTTTACGTTATATTTTTCTAGCTTTTTGGCAACATGCTTAAATCAACAATCATTTCTCAAATTTGCCATCTCGTATCATTCATCCTTCAAAACTTCTATTCTACTACAATTTTGCTTGCAGTTTGTTACACGTGTTGTATGTAAGTTACCATGGCCAAGAGAAAACATGTTAGTTACACTTCTGAATTTAAATTAAAAGTAATTAAACATGCTGAAGAGGTTAGAAACACGGAGGCTAGTCACCTTTTTGATATTGATGAATTGAACATTCGCCTGTGGCGAAAAAACAAAGAGAAGTTCAACGACGGTTCGCGCTCAAGAAGATCCTTTAGACGAGGAAATGCAGCATTGCCAGGGTTGGAAAACAAGTTGCATAGCTGGATAACAGATCAGCACCAAAATGTTGCTCCCATCTCCAACATAAATATACGGAAAAAAGCAAAGATATCGGCGATGCAAGACGGAATTGAAAATTTCACCGCCAGCCTCTCGTGGTGCCATCGATTTATGAGAAGAAAAGGCTTAAGCATTCGGAATCATACTACTGTCTGACGAAAATTGCCCGATGACTGGGAAATTTAAAAAAATTGATTTTCTAGATTTTACGAGAAATCTAATTTCATCCAACAAGTTTGCAGAAAGCAAGATTTATAATATGGGTGAAGTGCCTGTCTCGTTCCGACATTCCCCCTAATCGGACTGTGGCAGTGGCGGCCCGTAGTCAAAACTGTTAGTGCAGCCGGAAGCATATGAGCTGCCCCCCCCCCTTCCTCCCCACAGGAATGGAAAATCTTTGTTACTGAATTCGAAAACGGATTAAGCCCTCACCGAGGAAAAAGAAATTTCATAAAAAATGCAAGAGATCCTATTTTACTTCCATAAAATTTACATAAATTTCAACCAGCCGCTCTTGTCCTCAAAATTGCATTAATCCGTGTCTGATTCGAAGTTTCCTTAGAATTTTCTTTTGTAACGATAACTTCAGAAGGAAAGAAAAAAAAAAAAGAAAACTTACTTATTTTTTATAAGTCAAATCAATCCTCCTTTCTTTTAAACTTGCGAATCGGTCAGTGATGTCCTCATAAAAAGATGTTGTTTTAATTCAAATATCAATAATTTTAAAAGCTCTTTAAAATTTCCCATGTTTAAAGAATTTTCTCGCTCGGCATGTCATCTAAATGCCAGTTCTTGCTTACTTAAAAACAATACTGCTTTGATGGGTAATTGTCCATTCATAAGCGTCTATCCAGGCTTACCTTCTTGATAAATTCAGCAATATAAAGTCGAGAGTTTTCCGAACATATATTCTCCGTACCCCTCCCTCATTTCTCGAGCCAATCAGTCAGTCAAATTCACTGCAGCCGTCGTTTGAAAATCTTTCATCAGCTGTACTTAGCTACTAACTCCCTATGCCGGAGAGACTGCTTACAAACTCGTTGCCATGGCAATGGTGCTGCCAATTTCTTGATCGGCTATGAGGGCTGTACCAAGACACAGTTGAATTGTGGGGAGATTAAAGGGCTTTTTTGTGAATGAGCGATCCGGCAGTTACTACAACACGTTGTTTTCTGTTTTTGTTTTAGATTTTTTAAAAATTTATCATAGAAATTCCATAATTCTAATCTGAATTTAAGAAAGTTAGTAGAATAAATTATTTTAAAGTATTTGTTGATAATTTTAAGTGCAGCCCAGCTGTACTTGCTGTATCCCACAAGCCGCCACTGGACTGTGGAGCAAATAGGAACAAATAGCGTAAATATCAACACAACTGGGCATGAAAGAAATTCTTTCACTGTAGTTTAGCCTGGACTGCTGACGGAACTAAACTGCCGCCGATGATCATCTTCAAAAGAAAAACTGTACCAAAGGAAAACTTTCCAACCGGTGTGATAATTCAAGTGAATATCAAAGGTTGGATGAACGAAGAAGTTATGAAGGAATAGTTAAATACTGTATGGAGACTATGAAAAATTAGTTTTTTTCAGCCTCGTGCTCTTCTGATCAAGGATTCCATGAAAGCCCACCTAAAAGAATCTGTAAAAGATCAAGGTAAATCTCTGGGAGCAAAACTCCAAAATTCCTGGAGGTTTAACCAAAATCTTAGAACCCCTAGATGTTGGTGTCAATCGATCATTCAAAAGTAAATTACGAAAGGAGTGGGAAGATTTTGATGACGATGCCGATGCGGAGTCTTCTGAATTAAGTTTGATTTAATCAATCGAATTTGAAGGTTTCAATTAGTTTGTAATTGGGATTTTTAAATTATAAAAAATTGTGTCAGAGGGAGTGTTTATTTTTACATTGTGATTTGCATTTGTTTCTTTAATTAATGTGTCAAGTTCAAGGTAAGTTCAAAACTTTATTATTTTCGATGGACTCTTATTTTTCAGAAATTTAAAAACCTCAAGTATTGTATTATGTATATTTATAAGAAATTTTACGTTTTAAAAACGATTCACTAAAAAGAAAAATCGTAGTCATAAAATTGAAAGAATACAGTTCAAATATCACAAAAAAAAAAAAAAAAAAAAAAAACATTTAAAACCACCTTATTAATTAGTTACAAGTTATAAGGTGATCATGATGCCCTCACATGAGATTCTCCCAATATTATATCTCTCACTTTCACACACAAACACACATACTAAGTGATACAAACACAGAGTCAAATTAAATGTCATGTAATCTTGAAGAGACACAGAAAAAATATATATACACACCTCACTAAATACATAAAGAAATATCCAAATTTTAAAGACATATTCATAATAAAGTAAGATGTTGGTCTTACATAATGTGACATTTTTCTATTCAAAGAATAATCTCGATAAAGAATCAACATTGGATAACTTTGCACCTGGGCAATACTTAATAGATTCACTGCTAGAGGGCAAATACCCAACATTGTTAACAGCATGATTAAGAAGCACATTTGGTACCATTTTTGGTTGGACTGGTATAAATCTGCATTTCTGATCCAAAAATGCAAGTTTCATACTTTATAAACTTCACACGATGGCAGATGCCTCCCTTCTTAGATACCCAAATCCGTTTCCACCCCTCCCCCCTTTTCTTTTCTATTCTTGACTTAAATAAGGTATAACACAAAATTCCTCAGCATGTATATGTGATGAACAAGCAGCAATTCTATCTGTTACACATCTGTGTGAATTGTACCTGCTAACTTTTTTGTTTATGCATAAAATTTAAGTACATTGAAAAATGTTTAACACAAAACTGAAAGGACCAAAATATTTTTTCATGTTAAAAGGTTCATAGAAAGGAGAGCAAAACTCGCCAATACTTTGATGTTGTTACATTTTATTAGCTGAAGTACCCATCGTTGACGGGTTAGTACTGAATGCAAATTTCCAAAAAGCAAGAACTTTTGTCAGCATTGTAGGAGTACACAGAATGGGTGTAGTATACTGCCAAAAGTAAAGAAAACAACGTTATAATTTTTATGTATTGTTAAAATATTACAGGTTAGAGAGTAACTAAGTAATATCATTTCATTCGTTTTAGTCGTAATTATGTGATGCGCGAACGAATATTTCTGCATATTGAAATAATTTTTGCAAAATCTCAAAATCTAATCAATATTTTTCAAAAATTGGAAGCCTACAATTTAAGTTGAGTGGCAACCTATCATGTTACAAAATTTCGTTTGATTCCCTGCAGTCTTTATTTCGTGGTGCTGGAACAAAAATTTCAGCATTTTAAAACGATTTTCACAAAATCTCAAAATATTTTAAAAATTCAACACCTATAAATTAAGATTAGCAACTACCTATCATATCACCAAATTTCATATTAGTCGTTATTTTGCGATGCTTGAAGAAATATAACTGCATTTTGAGAGAATTTTCACAAAATCTCAAAATCTAATAAAAATGTTTTAAAAATTGGACACCTATAGTTTTATAGTTTATGTTGAACAACAGCCTATCATGTGACAAAATTTCATATCATTCGCTTTAGTCGTTATTATGTAATGCGTGAACAAAAATTCACTCAGTTTGAAACGATTTTTGTAAAATCCCAAAATCTGATCGATTTTTTTTTTTTTTTTTAGATGCTTATTGTTTAAGGTGAGTGACCACCTATCATTTCACCAAATACCATTTTTTCACCTTTGCAGTTATTACGTGATGTGCGAACACAAATTTATGCAGTTTGAAACAATTTTTGCAAAATCTCAAAATCTAATCAAGATTTTTAAAAAATTCAACGACAATGTTTGAAGTTGTGAAACCTATCATGATACCAAATTTCATTTCATTCACTTCAGTCATTTTTACGTGATGCTTGAACACAATTTTAAGGAGTTTGGAACAATTTTTGCAAAATCAGAAAATCTAATCAAGATTTTTTTAAAATTCAATGCTAATGTTTCAAGTTGAGTGACCACCAATCATGATACCCAATTTCATTTCAATTGCTTCAGTCGTTTATGCGTGATGCTCGAACACAAATTTATGCCGTTTGAAAGGATTTTTGCAAAATCTCAAAATCTAATCAAGATTTTTTAAAAATTCGACGCCTATGTTTTAAGTTGAGTGACCACCTATCATGACACCCAACTTCATATCATTTGCTTCAGTCATTTTTACGAGATGCTTAAACAAAGAAAGTGTCGTGGACAGAATGACAGAACGACAAACAGACAAACTTTTTTTTGAGGGTCGCACCGGATTCCCAGGTGCTTGAAACGGATAGAAATTGCAAAATTTTTGAATTCCAAGAAATGTACAGACAAAAGTCTAATTTTATTTATATTGATTTCAACTTCCAGTAGAGATAAGAGTATTTTGTATCCATTGGGATGAAAAGCAAGTAAAAAAAATTATTATTTGGAGGGAGAAAAAATGAATTATCTTTTATTGAAATGCATTTTTCATGGAAACAGGGAAAGAAACCTGATGTATGACACTTCTAGGATGACTACTGAGGAAGAAACCGGGAGAAACACAAAAAGAGGGCCGTGAAGGAAGAGGAACTGATTCCCAGGAGTTCAACATTTCCACAAATACATTCCAGAGCTGGGGGTCGAACCCAGGACTACCACTTAATTAAGCGGTAGTCATGGGTTCGACCCCCAGCTCTGGAATTTTTCGCATAGTTGATAAAATAATCAGCCTAAACACTCCAACTTGCCTAATATACTTGAAAGGTTGATACAATCACTTTCTAAAAAATATGTAAAACTTCCGCGGCGTAATGGAGTTGTCGCGATTTAATTGTTTCATCTGTTCCATCTGTGGTTTGCAGAGGAAGATGATAAATGCCAACGATTCTAAAGCGAGAAATTTCATCTGGGAATCGTCCCAGAGTAGCTCAGTGGTAGAGCACCAGCACGTTAAGCGGTAGTCCTGGGTTTGACCCCCAGCTCTGGAATTTTTTGGATAGTTGGTAAAATAATCAGCCTAAACACTCCAACTTGCCTAATATACTTGAAAGGTTGATACAATCACTTTCTAAAAAATATGTATACATTCCAGTCATTTGTCCCTAACATACCACTGAAGATCAAAAACAAACTTTTTTCGTGTTAAAAGATTTTTGTTTCATGATTTAAAAAAAAAAAAAAAAAAAAAAAAAAAATGTATTAAATGTACAGTTAATGGTCTGGACTGCTGTTTCATTTCGTGTTAACCGATTTTTCATGTTAAGCACTTTTGTGCTAAATGTATTTCACTGTATTTTGAAAGCCCTTTATGCTTTTATGTATGATGTGCTTCTTCGTACGTATTTCTGACTTCTTTGCATTTAATCATATTAACTTTTTCTCTACTTATTATAAAAGAAGATGTCTGTGTGTCGGCAGCGCCATGGACAAATGGCTACACCTAGAAAAACCAAATTTTGTACTCACGAAGTTCTAAACATGAAGTCGTGCACCTCGAAGCGATTTTATCAAAATTCAGCCAAGAAATTTTTTTATTTTATGTTCTATGAGTTTTTTACATTTTTTCTCATCTAATGCTTAATAACAGTGATAATTAAGCTTGCAGCAAAAAGACATTTGTACCATCGGATAGAGGAGAATTTTTTTTTTTTTTTTTTTTAAACAGTTTGTTCTGAATATGTAACATAATTTACCGGTTTTTAGGAATTTTTATACTAAGTATCTGTTTTGACGAATTTTTTCATAAAACAATTTTAAAACTGTCACATCTTGCTTTCTATCTATCATAAATTTTTATATATTTTGACAAATCATAGAACATTCCTTTCTCCCCTTTTAAAATAAAAACGAAAAAATTATGTAAATAGGTGATTTTTTACGAATTTTAATGTAACCTAATGTTTAGAATTTAATAGCATCAACACTGAGAGCTTACGCCATTACATTAATAAATCATGGCATGGGAATTTGTGTTGTGTTGTCACAAAAAGTATTAGAAAAAAGATTTTTTTTCAATGAATCGGGTGTTTAAATGGGGTACCAGAATTTCAATTTGCAAGTGAGTATCTATGGCGTCAAATGCTTTAAGATATGTTAAAATTATGCCACAATTTTAATGCATTTATCCCCGCTCTTTTTTTTAACACAAGAAGGCTGTATTTTGATTAAAACTTATTATAGAAATAAACTAAGAAATTCATAATTATTATTACTATAAGTGGTATTTTAATCCATTGCTTATTTAAAAATTGAAATATTTTAATGCAGCTGAAAGTGTTCTTCGTTTTAAAAGCTACAAAGTTCATTTTAAAGCATAATATATTAAAAATTTTCTATTCACTTTTTATATTTTTGGCATTTAATTATGCTGCAACCATATTTGTTTCCAAACACATGCATGTTGCAGGTACAGTTTTATTTTGACGTTAGATTACGTTCCTACATAGCAGTCCTACGTAAAGCAAAAAATTTTTCTACTTCTTTCTAAGTTTCAATATTATACCATTTGAAAACTACTCTGCAAATTCACCAGATTAACTACCTCAACTACCCGAGTTTCTTTTACAGCAATTAAACTGTGTCGTCATAAATTAAAAAGTGCACAAATTTGTAAACTTTACAACACTAACATACAGTCGCAATTAAAACTATTCTAAATAGCTCCTCAAGATTACACTATGTTTATCAGGAGACAGAAAGATGATTTGCTGTAGCAGATATTTATTTGGTACTGCTTGGATATTTCCCACCACGATGAGATGAAATGTTTTGCCGTGCTAAATAAGCCAATCTCACAAGAATTGTGCATAAATTAAATATATATGGCGAATCACCTTATGGCAACTATAATGTGAAATGATTATTGTTTCTGCTAATGCATAAATTGCAAAGAATCATCATAGAATAAAAAGGTTCTATTTGTGCGAAATAGTCTGGGCTGTTTCTTTAAATTGAGCATTAAAAAGAGAGAGAAGCTCTTTCTCTTCTTCACGTATGAAAAGCGGGTGCGCAGTTATTTTAAAATTTAAAAATGTCCATTTCATGTGTCTGAGGTATTTAACGCTAAAATGTGAACCTAAAAAACAGTATGATGTGGAAATAAGACATTTGGAAAGTGGGGAGTTCACTGCAAATGGACAAACTTTTCACTTTTTTGATAGCGAATGACACTGACATAGTATTTTTGTGTCATTATATCGCAATGATCTCAGGTTAGTACACATGATGCAAACTTTACGGCAAAAGTCAAATGATTTTGCTTTTTTTAGATTCCACATCACTGGAATTAATTCGAATTACACATATAAGGAAACTTTTCATTTCCTACCATGCGAAAAACGGGCACACCAGCTAGTTTTTAATATGTTAACATATACAGGGATCAATACACACGAAATTTGGATCTGTTTTACAGTACCTCCAAGTGTTCATGAAAACACAAACTTTGTGAGATCAGCAAGAGAATGTAAATCTTGCTCTTTTTGATTTGAAGTGCATTCCTGGAACATTTGTTTTCATTGTAACACACACTGAGCAAAAGTGCATGACATCAGTTCTATTTAGATTTGAGCAGTTGGATAATTCAAAATGTTTCTGTATCAAATCAATTTTGGGCAAGAGGAACACATTCTTATTAATTTTTTGAGAGTTGTTTGATAATTATATTTTTCCAATTTACTACATACAATAATTAACCCTTTAAGGAATGGAGGTCAAAGGAATGAAATCACTAACATATAAAGAAAGTAAAACCATTTAAAATAGCTTAAATGTACTCTCATTTTTAAAACATTTGAACGTAATTGCATCATCTGCCAAAATAAGAGCAAAAAAATTATATTTATATCTGTTAAAATATATACATATTTTTGTGGGCTATGGTTGTTCACAACTACTTCAGCAATGCCCTTAACTGTCGCAATCAGCAAAAAAATTCATCATAAAACAGCTGTTTGTTATATACTGTTATAGCATAAAAACAGTATATAAATAGTTGATACTTACCCTAACAAAGTTTGTGTTGACACAATCAACCTGGAAGCGACATGGCATTTTTCTTACAGAATAGGGTACGTCATCACCATCAGATTCTAGAACGTTGCAAGTTCTTTTGATTGGGTGAAATTTTATACACTTCACAGAAGGAACATCAATGGATCTCAGAATTTCTTTTGGAATAGGAATCTTAAAATATAAGAAAAGTTATTAATTGCTCTTGTTCTTAAAAATTTTCAGTTTAATAACCAAGGTACTAAAGTACATAGCTTAAATATAAACTTTGTGAAAAAACAAAACAAAATGTTACTTATAAGAAGAAACGATCATTTCGACTGAAAAATTTTTCAGTCTTCCTCAGTGACAGCATTTCTACTGCTGTCTGCAGAGTAGCGTAGAGGATAAATGGAACATTGACAAGCTTAAAATATAAAATCACTTTATTAACACGAACAATACCTTCATCGATGACTTACATTGAGCGTCTGCCAAGAACAATTCCAATAGACAACTTTATAAAGCGTACAATAACTAAATATTAACATAACAGGCAATCTTCTGCTACGGTAAAGTACTTCTACACGGGTGTGTTCATAAAAACAATCCAGATTCCGTTACATTCAGTACATGAGCACCCTACGTCAGCTTGACACAATCTGAATAGCATTGTAAGTTACCAAGTAAACCACTTGGCCAATTTCTCAACTATGTGTCAAGCAGATAAGGACAAGATGCGAAAAATGCTCGTTGTTCTATCAATATTCCCCCTTCCTTGTTTGTTCGACACAATAGTTGAACCTTCGTTAATCAAGATTCAAATTTTTACATACAAGTTAGAGTATATTACTTCAAAGTCCTTGAGCTTAAGGAATATAAACATTAAATTGCATAAAAAGAAAATATATATATATCATGTGCACATTGCTGAGAAACATTGGATATCCAAAAAATATATACAGACATAATTAAACAACGTTGTATCCCCGGGGATATTACTAGCATATTTATACTAGCTACTAATCTACAATAAATATATGCAAAAACAAATACAGATTACAAAATGATATACATTTCAACTTAAAAACACTTGTTATGAATTAAACAGTCCAGTCCCCCCCCTTTTTTTTTGGGGGGGGGGGGTTGGTTCAGACGCAGGAGAGGGAAAGTTCAGAGTCAAATCTTTTCCAGGATTAACAAAATGTGCAGACATAAACTTTTGCAATTCTAACTTAGTGGGAGGTTTTGTAAAAATGTCAGCGATGTTAGCTTTACTCTGCACATATTGTACTTTGAATTCATTTTTATGTAGAAGTTCTCTTATAAAAAATAATTTAGTATCAATATGTTTACTTTTATTAGATTCTACTTCGTTATTTGCAGAATGAATTGTAGCATGATTATCACAGTAAATGATAGCTTCTGTGAGAGAAGGGGGAATGACAGTGAATTTAGTGCATTCTTTAGAAATGCGCTGGAGCCATATGAGCTCTTTTGCTGCTTCTGTAAGAGAGATAAGCTCACTCTCCATTGTACTTAGGCTAACTGCCTTTTGTTTGAATGTACGCCAGCTTACTGGAACTTTATCGACTAATACGATATTACCACCTATAGAAATTCTGTTATCTTTATTAGTGGCAAAATCTGCATCAGAATAAGCGTGTAATTTTATAGCGTCAATTTGAGATAAATCTAGTTGTACACTTTCTGTATACTTTAAATAGCCCAAGACTTTCAGTAAACCTGACCAGTGTACCATTCCCGGATTTTGCTGAAATTGGCTGAAGGTATTCACAGCAAATGATATGTCGGGACGAGTCCGATTAGCTATAAAAAATAAGCAGCCTATGAGGTTTTTGTAAGGAATTTGTTTCTCCATTTCTTGAATTTCATGCTGTGTCTTGGGACACTGATTTTTCGAATATATGGAACCTTTACTAATTGGTAATGACGAAATAGGGTAATGAAATTGTTCAAATAAATTACAAACTGTTTGGATGTATTCTCTTTGATGTATATAAATTTTATTATCGGTCTGAGTAAAGTCAACACCTAAAAGTTTTTTAGTAGGGCCTAAAAGTTTAAGTTCAAATTTAGTTTGTAATATTTGCAGTAAGTGTCTAATATAGTCTTCTGTTTTAGCAAAAATAACAATATCATCTACGTAAACTAATAAAAGTACATTTGTATTTAAAGTATATGTGCATTTACATGTACGAAATTTTTGGAAACCTAGTTTTTGTAGTGTGCTATCAATCTCATAAAACCAGTCCCTCCCCGATTGATGAAGGCCGCAGATGGCTTTATTAAGTTTACGAACTTTATGATCAATTTCAAAACCGGGAGGTTGTTTCATTAATACATATTCCTTTAAATTGGCATACAAGTAGGCATTTTTAACGTCACATTGTACATGTGTCCATTTAAGGTAGCAAACCAAAATTTGAGAAGAAAAAACGTTTTAATGTAAAATTTACGACAGGTGAAAAAACTTCTGTATGAGATTCTCCCTTTTTTTGGCGATGTCCCTGAGCTACCAAGCGTGCTTTGTACCTGATAGAGTTATTGGGATCCTTTTTAATTGTATACACCCAGCGTGAACCTAAAACTTTAGCGTTTTCAGGTTTGTCAATTAAATACCAAACATGTCGACTGTTCATCATAAGTAATTCTTCTTTCATTGCTCGTAACCAATGTACGCGATTTTTACAGCTAATAGCCTGCTGGTACGAGTTTGGAACAAATATGTTAGTCATGCAGTCTCGGAAGTCAAAATTTCAGATTCGAAATTTTCGTCATTTGTAACAAAATCTTTAGAGGTTACTAATGTTACAGGTCCTGAAAGATTATTTTTTGATGAAAAATCAAAATTTTTCTTATTAAAATAGAGTGAATTAGTCAGGCAGTACTTTTTAGCTTGTGGGAGAGATAAAATGCGATCTTTTTTGTCTCCGGGATAATAATAAATATGATATCTACCCGGCTCAAATTTTTTTTCAATCGCTTTTCTTACCCATTGAATAAGCTGTCCAGGTAATTCAGTGTCACTTTCGACATCACTTTCAGCATCAGTTGTATGCTTGGGAGTATGCAAGTCGTGTTTCAAATCACTAGGTGAAGGTGTAATTGTGACAGTGGGAATCTTACAAGGGGGGTTTGAAAGCATAGATTTAGAGTAATTTATTTCTTCGTCAGAGTCCATTAGGGGAATGTAAGCTGGTTCATGATGATCATCGTAAACTTCATTTTCATATTCAGAAATTGTAGATTAGTTTTCATCGTAAGAATGTTAGGGGGCTTTGCTAAAGTTGTCTAATTCAATGTTCTTATAGTTGCCACCATTATTTTTCACAGAATTTTCATCAAAATGAACGTTAATTGTTTCTATTATCTTATGATCATCTGGTAACCAAATTCTATAACCTTTTCGCTGTAGTGCATATCCTACTAGAGTACCTACTTTAGCTTTCATTTGTAATTTGTTTCGCAATTGTTTTGGTACACCGACATAGGCTTTACACACGAAGGGTCTTAAATGTTTTAATGAGGGTTTATACCCTCCAAATTTTTTGAATGGAGTTCTATTATCTTTGCCGTGAACTAGTCTATTCTAAGTATATACAAAATGTAATCCAAAACCCATGAGACATTCTGCTGTCCCTTAGTAAAGTGTTGATACCGTCAACTGCTGTTAAATTAAATCTTTCACACGAATTTTATTCAGGAGTATATGTGTTAGTTAATTCATGAGCAATTCCTAAGTTTGAACAATATTCTTGAAAATTATTGCTAATAAATTCTGAACCGTTATCAGTTCTAATTGATTTAATTTTACGACTCAAAAACCTCTCTGTGCAAGCTACAAACTTCTTAAAAATATGAAATGTTTCAGCTTTAGATTTTAAAAGATATGTCCAGATTTTATGCGAATAATCATCAAGAATAACGAGAAAATATTTGTGTCCGTCAATCGTGCGGTAAGGAAAGGGACCACATATATCTAAATACAATAGATCGAAAGGCTGGGTTGATCTTATCTTTCCTATTGGTTTAAAGCTAGTGCGTTTAGCTTTAGCCTCGCGACAGGGACTACAAGATTTAAGTGAATCTTTAAAATTTGGTAAACCTTTAGCACTATTACGATTAGCAGTAGCTTTAATATATTAAAAGTTTATGTGTGCACAACGACGGTGCCACAGTTCTGGACTTTCATTAGTTACACTATAAGTGGTATCGGATTCTACATTTTGGCAAACATTTTTATTACAGTTAGCGTCATTTGGTCATAGTACATAAAGACCTTCATAGTTCATCTTAACTTCTTGCAAGACTTTACCGGTATCTGTATCTATGATTTTAATTCTTTGATTACTACAAATAAATTTACCACCTGCAGGATCCCGAAATTAAATTCTTACGCAATAAAGGTGTATATAGTACATCATGTAAAATCATATCAAATGTGTTAAAAGTCAAGTGTACTTTACCTTTCCCAAGAATTGGAATGGGGGGGGGGGGCGTTATAAGCTCCAACTAGCTTATGACCACTTACTGGCCTGAAATCAGTCATGAGTTCTTTATTCCTGCAACAATGCAATGTAGCACCTGTATCGATGACCCAAGAATCCGGTTCACTCGCCATGGCTGAACTCTGGAACAAGAGGTTTTTAGTGACTTTGGTGTCATCCCTACTCCGAATATTTCGTTTCGTTTTCCATCTCCCTTGGTGGGGTTTGGTCGCCTTGTATGGACGTAACTCTCCTCCCTCACCTTGACTTGGTCCAGGACGAGCTCCTCGCATGGGGACGTTTTTGCACCGATACGCTTGCCTTTCTCTATCTTCTTGACGAAGCCGGATACGAGCCTCCTCCTCTAATAACTTCTCTCTAACCTTTTCGAAAATGTACCTATCATCTTCCCAATTATTAATATGATTTAGGAAAGCATCGTATTCTGAGGGTAAGTAACGAACTAATTGAAAAATTTTATCTTCTTCATCCAATATCTTGCCAGATTCTCGCAGTTTCTCAATTAATTCAGAGAGCTTACTGGCATACAGTCCCAGATCAGTACCGACTTCTTGTTGACCCAGGTAAAATTTGTTTTTCAGAGAGATTAATCGAGAACGATCACAGGGCTCAAACAATTTTTTCAACATTTTCCATGCAGATGTGCCAATGCTTTCTCGAGCTATCATGTTTTTGTACTTTTCACCACTGCACATGTACATAAAGCTAAGAGCAGCTCGCTGTTTGTCCTGATATTCTAATAAAGGCGTCTGGTCATCTTCTGGTTTTACTGTGGGTTTCTGTTCAGTCTCTTCCACTACTCACCAGAGTTTTTTCTGGATGAGCAAGATTTTGACATCATTCGACCACTCAGAATAATTGTGCTCATTGAGCGGTTTAATAGAAAATGTATAACTTCTATCCATCGTAAATTTGATTAACTTATATCTCGTCACATTCGAAGAAAATATATTGACAGTTCACGAAAAGAAGACAAATTGTCCATTCCACTATTTTACTTTTAAAAAATGGTGGGGGCATTCCTGGGCCCATAACCACCTGACAGCATTTCTACTGCTGTCTGCAGAGTAGCGTAGTGGATAAATGGAACATTGACAAGCTTAAAATATAAAATCACTTTATTAACACGAACAATACCTTCATCGATGACTTACATTGAGCGTCTGCCAAGTTCAATTCCAATAGACAACTTTATAAAGCGTACAATAACTAAATATTAACATAACAGGCAATCTTCTGCTACGGTAAAGTACTTCTACACGGGTGCGTTCATAAAAACAATCCAGATTCCGTTACATTCAGTACATGAGCACCCTACGTCAGCTTGACGCAGTCTGAATAGCATTGTAAGTTACCAAGTAAACCACTTGGCCAATTTCTCAACTATGTGTCAAGCAGACAAGGACAAGATGCAAAAAATGCTCGTTGTTCTATCACTCAGTCCATACAAAATAACAAAACCAATAAATAAATAAGCATGAATAAGAACACAAAGGAAGAAGGGAGACAGTGAGAACAAAAGTGAGTGTTAATAGTCCAAATAAACAAAACTACAGAAAAAACACTCAAAATACTGGTGTTAAACATTAAATTAAAATGCATTACTAACATACAATTTAGTTTAAATCTTTGATCTAATGAGACTACACAGAAAATTTAATCAGCACTGATTTTTCTCAATCAATTTCATTAATTAAATTGGTAGACAAGGTTTCTTTTCTTCATTAAGTGGTAATTTTTACATGTTAGGGGTGTTAAAAAGAATATTACACTAAAAATTTGTCACCACCCATAGATTTTTAAGAAATTCAAAATATTGAACATTTCAATTATAAGATTTATTTAATACACTTGCCAAATAAATTTTGGAATTTGAAATTTTCAGTATTCTTAAACAATTCTTTAAAAAATCTAAGCTTAAAAGTAATAAAATGCTGAAAAGGTTTTTATTTATAAAGTTTTTTTTTAAATGAAAACATTTTTGTGAAAAAGTGAAATGATATTCATAAGAAATTTCTCTATTTTCCTATTTTATGTACCTATAAATGATTTAACTGTAAATCCTCTCATAGACACAATTATAGCTCCTCTAATGTTTCCTAAGTAATATTCAAGCATATTAGGGGTCTACCTGCAATTATATCGAGCTTCCTTGGAAGAAACAGCTTTGTAAGAGAGTTCCCTATGATAATAGCTGACAACAGGTATGGGCAACCTTTGAAAAGTTGCGAACCTAACTTTAGATGTTAGCGAAGTCACGGGATGTATAATTGGGATTTATATGGAATTTTGAATAGTTTAACTTTTATATAGGGTTTCGGTTTTGATATGTTCTGCATGCTGGATCAAAAGCCGTGGCGGGCGAAATTAGGCCCACGGGGCAGAGGCTACCCATACGAGGCTCACAGCTTCCATACTTTCTGAGAAAAAATTTAAATGAAATGCCAAAAAATTAATACTATATTTACTCATATATTTTTCAAAACTGTGCAGCAAAAGCTCTGGGTGTATATTATACACAGAACAATTCTTTAGCCCTGCACATAATCCATGATACATGGCTGAGTCAATTGGCTGAGTCATGGCTGAGTCATGAAATGTATTCAATTCTATAATAAAACTGGAAAAATATATCTCAATATAAGTATTGTGGTATCTTTATTTTACTTCTTACGCTTGTTTTATACAACAGCACTAGTAACATTATTTATTAAAACTTTTTTTTTTTCTCCTATGCCTGGCCTTTGTATTCTTCCATAAAGCAGATGCTTTATATACTATATATAAACAGATTAATTTTACAGTCAAACAAAATAAATTATGCTGAAAAATGAGTTACATTTACATAAAATGAAAATTTCAATAAATTTTCATACTGCAAACAGCCTCAGAAAAATTGACTTTCACTTCAGGCTTTCACTCTTCACCCATGGTTTAAACATTTGTCAAAAATTCTATCCTAACCAAAATAAATCCTCTTACTCCCCGATTCTTTTGAAAAACTAAGCATTTGTTAGTCAAAAGGAAGACCCTTGTATTGCAGGATGCATTATTAAATTACTAGCCATATAGTTCAGAGGCTATTTCCATCCAGCAACAGTAGGCAACAACTAAACAGAACTTTATTAAAGATTAGGTTTTCAAACTTTACTTTGTAGTTGCCTTTGGTCGTCACAGTTATTAAAAATATATTTTTGTTTCAATTTTTTTTCTTTCTTTCTCTTCTTAAATAGAATAAGAAGTTTGTTTACATTTTAACTTTGATTAGGAATAGCCAATTTGGGTAATATAAGTTTTAATTTTCATTTATTAATTAATTTTTAAATAATTTTTGAAGTTTTATTTTTATTTTACACTGGTTATAATTTATTTTTATTGAACTTTAATATAAAAGATTAACTTTAACTCATGGGTGAACAGCATAAACAAAACTTAAGTTTAACTGGCACATGGAAAAAAACTTTATGAAATTTATGGCTGATGCAAAGCCAGGGGAAAACAGTTGGACAAAAATAAATTCCAGGTAATTTAAATTTAAGTTTGAATTTAATTAAGGCTTTAGTTTAACCAAAAAAAAAATTATTTAGCTCCAACACAACAAACTACTAACTAAGCAGAAAAAATTTCTCGACGTTTCATCTGTTTTTACGTTCACTTGACTATAAACTAAGCTGAAAAAATTTCTCAACAGATTTAAGCTCCAACAGCATCGAAAGTGTGTATTTTAGACAAATGTTGACTGGCTGGGTTTAGATGCTTCTATTGCATTTATGATTTAATAGACTTACAAGGAAGTCGTGTGATGTTCACATCAGATTTTTTTTTTTTTTTTTTTTTTTTCTTGTAAAGTACAAGGCGTGAGTTATACATGAGTAAATAGGTATTTAATAAGATAGAACATAATACATTTTTAAAAAATGGGTAAACAGTAGTGAAAAGTGAAAAGTTATTTTATGAAAGGGCCAATTTGGTAAAACAGAGTTTTGTTAAAAGGTCCGTTTTTCTAAAACTGAATTATATGAAAGATTCATTTTTCTGGAGTTCAATTTTGTGAAGGGTCCACTTTTCTGGTATTGAATTTTGTTGTGTCCATTTTCAGATCCAATTTCCACCAGGACAGATCCCTGTTTGGTCACCTTCTGATAATGTTTTCATTCAGGAAACGGGTAAAAAACAAGTTCTTAAACTATTGCATAAAGGGTTCAAAAGTCATAAGGAAAGTCAAATGTTGCCAAAATTGTCCTCTTTTGGCAATTTATTGCTAAGTTCGGCTCCAAGAAATAAATTCCCAAACAGAATCTATCTTGGCAATATCTTTTATATGTGGCAAGAAATTGCCAAACCCTACTATTTTACAATGGTAATAATTTTTCATTATGGTGAAGTAATTTGATGTCAGTTTTCTTTTTTAAAAAATCATACTTGTGTATACCTAGTTGCAAACCAATGAAAATGGCAATTACTGTAAAATCTGCACAAATATTCCAATCGTATGGATAAATAATCGATTTCATGAAGATCTATCTCCATATTTACATTAGATTTTTTTATTTTACAAAAATATACAACTGAAACAGATGGTAGAGCATTTCTGTTATGGAATAGGACAGCTTTCAAGTTAGTTTTCAAGCCATTGATGAACAATCGCAATTGTTTAGTTATATTGACACAATTTAAAGCAGATATTAAACTGCTGATAATTACATAGCATAAATCACTTTTTGTTGGAAAAAAAAAAGAAAAACAAATAAGTAGTGTTTATGTTGATCTGTGTAAATGTACATATTAGAGTTCTTTTGAAGAAAGATTCCAACATTGCAATCTTTATCAAAATAGTTTTTTTTTTTTTTGGTAAACTTATGTCTCATGAGATCATAACTTTATTCAGAAATTAGATATTATGTCAGAAAAACAAAGCAGACAAGTTTCGGTATACATTTCCACTCCTGTATCGCCATATATAAAATTTTCTGGAGTTTGTTTTGGTGTATAAAAATTGCAGTAATTTAAATGATCTTTTGGTTTTGGCACATCATGTTTAACAAGAATGAGGTACCTATTTCTTATCTTGTTCACCTACTTCACACCAAAATTACAAGTAGTCTTTATTAGTGGCATAAAAACACTTAAATTCACTGCACACATAACAAAAAGAATCAGGTTCATTAAGACAACCTCTAGTCATTTTTCATTCATTTTAAAGGAAAGTATGGAATTATTAACAAATTTTGTGTAAAAAGACAAACAGAAGAAGTAACAATTTTCACATGATGAAAGCCAAGTTTCAAGTACTCTGGCTTTAAGTGAAAAAAAAAAAGATTACAAGACAAATAACACCATCTATTCAAGGTTGCACACCTAACATGTGAAAAATCAATCACAGGTAAAACAGACAGTGTATTATAGTTGCTATATATGATAAGCTAAATGTGATATAAAACTTATAAATGAAATTCCTTAAAACTAGAGGGAGATAGAAAATTTACGAACCCATTATTTTCAGCACTTTGAAATTCAAGAAAAACATTCAATGTACATTGAGGCACAGAAATCAAGATTTGTTTTTCAGTGTTATGGGTAATTAATAAAACTTAAAATTACAAAGCGCTTACAGCAAACACATAGCTGACTCAAAATCCGTAGGTAATTGGATGCACTAAAAAAGTACCAAATAACTTTTTTTTTAAACAAAACTCATTGTAACAGAAAAATACATAAATTTACACAATTAGATTTTATTTAGTAAATATAATATTTCATGAATGCATAATAATTAAAATTGCTTTGAATTTGTATATGAAAGTAGTAAAATTAATAAGCAGAAAAAAACTATAAATGCTTCATGCATCAGAAACAAAAAGGAGTCTGATAGAAATTTTTTTCAAACTGTTTTTTGGAATTATGAGATTTCACATATTTCAAGTTTGAAATGGGAGTACGGGGCTAAAAGCATAAATACCCATTATTTTACCTGATTCTGTTCAAGAGCCTTTTTGAAGATCTCTCCTTTTTCTTTCAGTCCTTCTGGGCCTAATTTCTCTTGTTGTAACTTTATCCTAGCTTTTTCATCATTTGACATCTTGATTGAAAGTGCAGAACTAGGTTTACCTAATACCTAATTCAAAAGATGTACATCATAATTAACTTTTAATAAATGAACAAGGCAAGTTATTACACTTTTTATAGACCAAACATTTTAGGTAGATCACTAGCAAACATAAAATGTAACTTATCAGATAAAAGAAAATAAATAGGTACTTAATTATCTAAAACTTGAATGCTCAATAGTATTGATCATAACTAGATTGAAACCAAATTTTAATTTCAGAAGATTGGTTTTAACTTTATTTCTGGTGGCTTTGAAATTGTACTATTTTAGACACATTTTAATAAACTAAAGGATTTTCCTTGGCTGCTAAATAGTTTCCTAAAACATTATAAAACTAGTTAGATTCCAAATTACTGTAAAATCTGCACAATCAGAAGGCACTATCAATTAGGGCTGCCAAAATATTGTAATTTGATGCTCCCACTGAGTTATGTAATATTTGTGTGCTTTTAGATTTATTACGAAAAACAACTTTCATCAATAATTTTTAAATCTTTGATTATCTTGTAGACAATACTTAAAATTTTTCTTTTTAAATCAAAATTTGCAAAAGATGGACTATGACAAATGTTATTAGGGTAGGTGGACTAGTAAATGATACTGAAACAACAATATAAAAAATAACTAGTATTTGCTACTTAGTAAAACTACAGTGAAACCTGCTAAAATGGCCACCTTGGTAAAGAGATCATCGGTCAGCGGCGACCACTTTTATACAATTTCACTTTACAGCACCATATTTTGCCACATGGTGACTATCTTTACAAAGTGACCAGTTTTGTTCTTTCCGAGGGTAGTCACATCAGACAGGTTCCACAGTATACCGAAACAAACTTTTTGTTTTCACAACTGATGTGCCCTTTCATAACTCTTCTAGGAAATAATTTATTCAACAATATTGAAATTTTCTATTTTTCAAGATTTTTAAATGTTGTCATGGTGGAAGAACCAGTAACTGACACGACAAAAAAGATTCTGGCACCCGTAATTGACACTTAAAAAACAGGTAGAAAAACCTACATATTTGTTTTTCAATGACAACCTTATTTTGGAAAAATCTTGAATATATTAAAATATTAAAAGGCTGAAATACACATTAAAACCCGACGGTAGCAGCTTTCAGTGGCGGCCACCACCTTCTTCAGTCTCTGCTGTCTCCAGACTGCTCTGTTCTCTTCCTCAAAGCTTTGCTTCATCCCGGATCGATTTGCGCATGTGTCATATCATTTCAGCGCCATCTGAAGTTATGATTTGCAGGGCCTCCATGTTAAGTGCATAATTGTTATTTTTATAATTGGCGAGTTTTTGGCTTTCATTAAAGTTGATTTCTATGGGTTGTTCTTGGGCTATTTTAGAAAGTGCAGTGCTGGGTTTATTGAATTTAATATCGTTGAAAGTGTTAATTTTTTCTGTCTTTAATTTTTCTTTAGTCATTCCTATGTAGCATCCTGATTTATTTGAATTATTAAATGTAAAGTTTATTTTATATATTCCGGAGGTTTCATTAGAATCAATGGGTCTTTATCGCTGCAAATTTGTTTGAAGATAGTTTGATTGGGTTTTATCGGGATTTTGATATTTTTCTTGGCGGCTTCATTTGTTATTTTTAATGCTGCTCCCCTGCAGCAGGGTATGGCTTTAGTAAATTTCGGTTTCTCTTTTTGATGGTTGTTAATTTGTTCAAGTTTTTTTTTTTTATTCTATTTTTAAAAAGGATTTTGACTAAAGATTTTGGGTAGCCTGCATTTTTACACTGAGTTTTGATAAATTGTAATTCATTATTGAGGAGGTTTTCGTCGGAGCATATTGTAATGACGC
Source organism: Cheiracanthium punctorium (assembly GCA_038373885.1). NCBI lineage: Eukaryota > Metazoa > Arthropoda > Arachnida > Araneae > Cheiracanthiidae > Cheiracanthium > Cheiracanthium punctorium. The sequence continues at coordinate 113,242 of JAWZYV010004077.1, forward strand.
GATTGACATAAGAACGGATGGTGGCAATTTTAAATTTGTAAGGGGTTTTTAAGTTAATGTTTACTATTTCATTATTGTTTGTGGCCTTTCTAATGGATGGAGCGAAGCTTTGAGGAAGAGAACAGAGCAGTCTGGAGACAGCAGAGGCTGAAGAAGGTGGTAGCCGCCACTGAAAGCTGCTACAGTCTGGTTTTAATGTGTATTTTAGCCTTTGAATATTTTAATGCAAGTCCGTCCTTCTATTTTTAATTAATCATGAATATATTTTTTAAAAGGTAATATTTTACCAATATTAAATTCTAGAAAATTAAGGAAAAATAGTAGTTATTAAAATAGTAAAAATGTTGCTTTCAAATAATATTTAAAAATTTTAGTAGAATATTACCCTTAGAAATTAAGGAATTAAATAAAAAGAAAAATGTTTCAATTCTATGAGAGCTACTGTTACAAAAACACTATGAATACTGATATAATTAAACTTGGAGGTTATGTTTTGTCTAGAAAAACTAAATCATCTTCCCCTCTGTTTCACTTTTGGTATTTCATATTCCTATAGAATATCTTTATTTTCTTTATAATGTCACTGTCACAGTGGTGCCAAGTTTTGATTTTCTCTATCAATAATCGAATGCTAAGCAACTTCGGGCGGGGAGGGGCAAAAATGATGACTGACCATTGCTTCACTTTTGGTGTTCTAATGGGAACTGAAGTTGATCGACTAGTCCACTGTCGGACTAAAAGTACAAGTAGCAAACTGTTATTAAAAAACTTACCTTAAAATTGTATCTCCAATCTTTCTCTCCTCATACCTGCCAACATCTAGTGAAGAAAATCTAGTACATTTATGTGGTGTCACAATCATAAAATTGTAATTACTTATCTGTGCCACAAAACACACTTAGCAATTTTTTCACACATTAAATTTCAACATCTATTCTATGCATCATTTTTATTTATTAATATAAGTTGAATTGACACACAGTTATGGTTTATAAAATGAATAGTTTGCTTTTTATTACAATTTATGTTTGAAATTTCAATCTATATAAGATCATGATGTTGAACATGGAATTTGTAAAAGAGCTCTGAAATAAAAGATTTCTTTTCACAGATAAAAATTCAGTGTTTCTTTAGGTCCATAAAAGTTTTTTTTTGTTAATGTTCAAAATTTTACAAAAGATATCTGCTTTTTAAACAAACAAGTAAATTAAGTAATTAAAAAGTAGATTTGGCAGGTATGTCTCATTATTTGATTATTCCTCAACAGTCTGCTGCTCTGTATTTGTTTTTTTAGAACAGTTTGCTGCCCATGTTGCCTTTTTAGCAGCTGCAATTTTGGAATCAGAAAATTTGTTTTCAAAGTTTTCCTGAATTAAGGCATTTTTGCTTTTCCACAAGGAAAGATGTGAGGGTGTCTCTTCCCAAAGATGGTTGAAAATCTGTTTGATTTTTTTGAACCAGACTAAAAACCCTTTCCTTAGCTGCATTGCTGACTGGCACCAACAATAATGCCAAAACCAACTTCGATAAAGCTTTATATTTCTTCACCCCACTACCATCAGACATTTGTGATATTTTGTGCACACTTCATACGCAGGTTCTTTTTCGTGATCAAAATCAAAGACTTCAAATTAGAACATACTAAATTCCATTTCTACATTTTTTTTTCTTCTGTCTCACTCAAAAGCCCAGGAAATTGGGAAACAAATCCACAGGGGAAAAAGACATTTCTTTTTCTCAGGAAAACATCAGCGATTGCAGCATGCTTCACAAATGGATCGTTAAGCGGAAGATTCTCTATAATGCAGTCGGCACTTTTCGTAGAGAAATTTATAGCATTTCTATGAAATTCTTTACTCTGCTCTTCATCAAGATACTTTAAAAAAGGGATAATACCGTAAGTGGGTGTCCATTGCCAAGGGAGATGCGTCGCCAAAGCTTACTATAGGTAGTAAACAATCCTGGCAGCGTTGCCAATCGAGATTAGCTATTCGGCAACCCTTACGGCGGAGTTGTGTTGTTTTGTGATGTCATGAGAAACTATGCTGTTCGAAGGAATTATGTGATTGGTTGAACGAATTTCAAGGAGTTTAAAAGGCAAAATAACTGAACTTGAATTCGCTGGGAATGGAAGTCGTGTCGTCTGCTGAAGTTTCGTATTTTATAATGGTTATTTTTGAAAAGTGGAATGTTTGCTTGGTTTTATAATAAATTTAGATAATTTGTGTAGAGCTGTAATGAAATCGGTTCCTTTATATGCTGAGTTGTATCTTATTTTTCACCAGATTTTCACCCCTTATTTTTCCTCATTAAAGTTACATTTTCAAAGTGAATTTCGAGAAAAATTTGAAAATGTTTGTTGCGAGTTGTGAAGAATATGTATATAGCGTGTGTTGAGGTATAGTTGTTATGCTTATTTGAATGCTTGTGATGGCTTTATTTTGTGATGGACGCATGTTGTTCATGAATAAAATTAAAGGTATGTGGTGCTTTTATTTATTTAAATGTTTATTCCTTGCTTTACGGTACAGCGGTCTTATGTTTTCATAATTATGTAAGGTTTTTAGTATGTTATGTTATTTTTTGTGAATTGGGATGAAAAAATAAATATTTTTAAAGGTTTTAAGAGGGATGGTTAATTTTATTTGTTATGTGGGTTTGCTCGTGATTTACAGAATTCCCGTACAATTTTTAGGTTTAATATGAATAAATATGTAAGGATTTTTGAGTTGTTTGTGATCAGATTGATTCTATTCTGATTAATAGTGTAAATGTTGTGTGTTTTGAAGGTATTAAATTGCAAAAATCACGTGGGGGAGGAAGTAGTCGGTTTATTATAGTGGTTTTCTGTTATTTATAAAGTGTTTTTAACATTTTATGAAAATATTTGCAGAGTATTTTTCTTGAAATCATGTGCACTATTCAGGTTAAATATGATTGAATATATGTATATTTGAGTTGTTTGTGGGGAGTTGTATGTATATGTGTGTGTGGTGGGGGGGGGAGGTAGTTGGTTTATTTGAGTGTTTTTCTATTAATTTAAAACTGTTATTTTAAGGTTTCAATGGAAATTTTGCTGTATAAGTTATGTGCAGAAACATATTTTAGCATTTTGAATATTTTGAAGGTTATGATTTATTTATTTTTTAACGTGCCTAGAGCTAGTGCTTTGTTTATGTACATTTTGTTTATAATTGCATTTGAAATATGTCTACTAATATTTAATGTGTTTAGATAAGTATATTGTAGTCTTGGGTTTCTTTTTTTCCTTTTGTGTCTACGTATGTTTATGTTTTGTTTGGCGCGAAAAACAAGTCGTGTAAGTCAGTACCGAACGGGCAAGTGAGGAAAGGCTGAATAAAAATTATAAAGTCTCAACTAATTTCACATAAGTCCATCAATACTAACTAAAGCTTTTCAGCAGACTTCATGCACAATGGAAGCAGTTTTTAAAAGACTTGCTCAATGTATAAGACAGTGTAAAAACTTGTAAAATGATTAAAAATATTTCCAATAAGATAAAAACAGTTTTTTATTGCAATCTTGATACTTTGAAGTCATTCATCCAGTTACAATCCGGGAAAAAGCAACATAGTAAGTAAAACAGAACTTACATTATCATTTACTGTTACAAATTGAAGTATTCCTTTTGAAAAGGTAAGTGCTCACTTGAGCTGACGATTATAGTACACTTATTATCTTAACATTGTCAAATTAAAGATGCTAAAAGAAACAGAATTAAGTAAGCAAAAAAAAAAAAAAAAAACTGAGCAGCGCTAGCCAGGCATCAAAGCTAGAAGTATTTAGATCTTAGCTGCAATCGGCGAAGTACGCTAATCTAAGGACATGCGTACCGGGAGAAGAACGGCACGTGCGAGGCGCATGGCGTCATTGGACGATCGGCATTAATCTGCATAAAGCAAAAGTCAAAGTTAATTTGCATAACGCAAAAGGAAAGTGCATTAGCAGTTGTTCACATTTGAGAAACCAATGAGGTAAGAAACTTTTAAGAGATGTTTTAAAGCATTACAGATTAAATTAATGCTATGAATTGATTGGCCGATATTGAATTACGGCAAATAAAAGAATTTTAAAGGTTAACTTTTAGAATCAAATAAATGTGAACTGAAACTTGTTTTCTGTTTGCATTTAAACTTAAAAGAAGTATTTACGAGCAAAGTACAGTAACAAGACCGAAAATAACGCTTTAATGCCTGATAGGGCTAACAAGTCGCCAAGGTTAGATGTTGGCGGGGAAAAAAAAAAAAAAAAAAAAAAAAAGGCGCCAACTCAACTGACACCTGCTTACGGTATTATTCCCTTAAATAAGCCCTTGTATCGCCACCAATAACTACATCTGTATCACTTATCAGATTGTTCTTTTTAGTGTAATCAAGGCTTAATAGAGAATCACAGCTGTTGTCAACTGCAGAAGGCTTAACAAACCTTACTATCAGTCCAAAAAACAAATCATAAATTTGTTTATGTAGTTTGTGGATCATAAGCTTTTCTTGCTGAAGAAAAATATTAGCTGATACAAACAAAAGCAAGGTATTTTTTAAAAATAATAGATGAGCCTTTGTAACAGGATTTTCAAAAGTTGATATTATCTGTACACACTTGTACTGTTCGGAAGTTTAGGCACTCGTGATAGATTTTTAGCACATTATTGTAGTAAAGGTTGAAATTGCTTTTCAGGATGATTTCTCCCGAGATTCGGCTTTTAAAAAATAAAATTTTATGAAAGATTTTAAAAAAAACCTTGAATCAGTAATTTTAACTTTCCATCCGTAAGACCGTAGTTTGCACCTTGTATCCGTAATTTTTATGGACAAATCATAATACTTGGCACCTCTGCAACAGTCATATCTATGACACACATACAGACAGACACTTTTCTAGCAATCATCAATCATAAGCATAAATTGCTTATAATACATTACACAATTTTTTTCTGGTCAGTAATCAATAAACAGACAAAAACAAAGTGACAATTTTAAATACATACAAATTTAAAAAAAATTTTTTTTTTTCAAAATGTCATTTAAAAGCACTATTATAAAATGTGTAACTTACAACAACGTGATTTGCATCCACCATGTATGTTTTTATTAAATTTACCCAATATTGTGCATCTTTTTCAAATAATTTATCAATAGTTGGAATTTCTCTTACTCTGTGCTCAAGCTACAAAGATAAAATACAACAAAAAAATTACAAAATATACTAAAATGCACTAATAAAATGTTTAATACAATAAAAGTATTTATAAAGCAAACAGGGATTTCTCAAAAATTATCAACTTCTAGCTATTATCCACTTACACGTTATGAATAAAAATTGTAAAACATAGAAAACAAGGATGCTATTAAATAATACTATCTTTATAAATTAAGCATTATAGGTCCTCTTTGCTTTTGCGTGCAAATTTAAAAATTTTAAACAAATTCAAATAGATAAAGTCAAATCACAGCATTTCTTTTCTTCTCCCTCCTCCCAATTTATGTTTCAAGTAAATGACTTTAAAAAAAAAAAAAAAAAAAAAAAAAAAAGTGTAAGTGTGTGTGTAATCTTTACGTGCGATTGAAGTAAAACTTCTTTGATGTTTACGACACATATCACTGAAATGATTAAACTTAAAATAAATATCATATTATGATTTAATTATATTTACTATTCATGTACTTTACAAAGATTATATAAATGCTATATTCATATTATTCATTGGAGATAGGTACTTAAATGTCATCATAATTTTTTTATGTATGAAATTATAGGTTTGTGGTAACTATAATGTGAAACATAAATTTTACTCTCTAAATTTGTTAATTTTCTTGAAAATACAGCATCTATTGTTGTACCGAAACGTGTTGTTGATTAAGTCGAGAAGTATTCAGTTAGTTGATTTTTTAAAAGAAAAATTTGATCTAACGGCTGAGATTCTTGAGAGCAAAAATTAACATTAAAATCTCCAGTAAGAATCATCGGTAATTCATGATAATCTATACTATTAAAATCTATGTGCGTCTGTCTGTCTGTGTGTAGCATCATCTCCTCCTAAACAGCTGGGAGTTGAGTTTCAAACGAGGTATCCATGAATAAAATTAATACAAACTATTAATTGCAACTAATTGTGCAGATAGTAACATTCAAAAATTGTTACTTAACATGATCATTTTAGGTATCCTTTCTACTTGTGTGAATGGTTGACTTTTTTACGAATTAAGAAGGGTGGACCTTTTGTACCCTCAAAATGATCGCCTTGTTGATAAATATCATTTTATGTTTGCTATACAATTTTTAAAATTAATTTCAAGTTATCAGTGTTTATTATGTTTATCTTAAATTCTTATTTTGTATTTCAAAATTAACAACCTACTTAGGTATATTGGAGGAGGAGGGGGAGGGGGGAGGCAAACAGCTATTTTATGTTTATTTTTGTAACTTAATTATGAATATAAAAAGATTATAAAAACAGAAATACAGAAAACGGGTTTATAAATCCCATATATAAAAAGAAACTTTTTACTCATGCTTTATCAATTCTCTTATAAATTTCTGAAATGATCTCCTGTATATTTTAGAAGCTATTTCAGACTTTATTTATAACATGGTCCAATTTTACAAAAATATGTATTTATTTTTAAACAGTGTATTCCATACACCACACAATTAACACTATGCTATATAACTCAAAATATATGCACTGAAAACTGCTTTAACATCTCAATAAACTAAATTAAATCCTTAAGAAAGAGCAGATAAACTTCAAAGGAATATATATATACATCAGATGCATATACTCAAGAGGGTCTAGGTAACTGAGTAATGGACCAACCTTTTAAAAAATCATTTTAAACAGTTTTGGAAACTTTACTCAATAGTAACAGTCAACCTACAATTTAACGACCTTCACAGGACCTCGATAAGTAGTATGTTAAATCAAATGGTCATTAAATCGAACGCTTACAAAAGGTATTGGAAATCGATCAGGACTTCAGAAGGTCATTAAGTCGTCAAGAGGGTTGGTAATTAAGGGTTGCAAAATTAAACCCTGCAAATATACATTTGCAGGGTTGCAAAGTATATTATTTATACAGTCGCGAGTTGACTGTATAAATAATATGTAATAAAATCTATTAATTACTGCAAATTTTTTTTATTCAAAGCACTTTTTTAAATTCAAGTACACTTTAGTAATGCCTGCTTTCAGCAAAAGCAGGAGCACATTTGATTTTTTTTTTTTTTTTTTTTTTTTTGTAAGGAGTCTGTGTAAAAATATAAATTTTGTGTTTATTGTTTTGATTTACTGTTCTGAAAATTTTATTCAATACCATAAAATTTCGTACCTTTTTCTATGAGAATAATTTATTATATATATATCTATGATTTAAATTTAAGGAATAAAAGCTTAGGTCAGTGCTTTGGGGAACACTGTATAAGAGAAATAATTAAAACTTTGTAAACTAACACACATAAAAGATGCTTACATTTCTGAACATATGTTTCAGATGAAAAAAATTTATCCATCAGCAGTACACAGGATCGGTATGGTTTGCATTGTGTGTGACTACTGCTGATGGAGGACGAAATTTTTTTCGTCCGAAACATGAGTTCAGAAAAATAAGTACCTTATGTGTGTTATTTACAAAGTTTTAACTATTTTATCTTTTAAGCACTAGATTCTTTTGAGTGTTTTTTTCTTTTTGAGAACTTTCTTTGAATATGATTTTTTACATAATTCATAATAATGGATTTACATAATACAGAAATTTGTATAACCTGGAACTAGTAAAGTTCCAGCGATTCCTTATTAGGCAAGTCCTACTGTAAGGGAGAGATGGGCACAATGAGAAATTTTTTACTTGTTTTATAATAATCTCTTCCCATTAAAATAAAAATAGAAATTAAATACATAAAAATATTTTGACAATTTTTAGATTTTATTGTTTTTTGCTGTTATTTTAAGTTATCTGTATTTTATCCTTTGAAATATATATATATACATACTAAAAAGATGTTAACAGGCTTGAATTCTTTATCTATTAGACATAAGTGGGCAGTAAAATTTGAAAAATTGTTCAAAATAAGGTTGGAAGTAAGAATTTCTTAAGAAAAAATTCCTCTTGTACAGTAACTTGGTACTATGTACAGTAACTTGGAATTATTTTAAATTATTATGATCTATGCTAAAAATGAGAATTACTGCAAAACAGCCAGAGAATTCCGAAGACGCTTTTCTAATTCACCTCGGCCTTCTATGCATGTTCAACAATTAGTACGTTGTTTAAGAATACGGTATCTTTACTTCCAAGAAGACATGCTACAGGCACCTTGAGAACAATTTGTGATATGGACATAGACATTCTAGGATATTTTTCTGTGCATCCAAAAACAAGAATATAGACTGTGACGAAAGAACTTAACATATCTTCCTCATGTGTGTGGCGATTGCTTCAAAGCATAATTTGCACCCTTACAGTTTGCACGGTTGTCAAGCCTTACTGCCCACAGATCTTCAGAGAGGGTTAGATTTCTGTAATTGGGCACTAAATCAACATGCCATGAATTCTCATTTTCTTAGGAATGTCATTTTTTCCAGAATAAAGGCATCAACCGCCAAACGGCCATTACTGGAACACTAGTAATCCAATGATAGTTAGGGAAACTCAGCACCAGAAACTATTTTCTGTAAATGTCTGTTGCGGTATATGAGAAACTCAAATTATCGGTCCAGTTATATATATATACAGCACTTCCCTTACTGCAGAAAGATATCGTGATATGATACTAAGTGGTGCTTTTGAGGATTTCCTGATGATGTATTGTTAGCCGTTCATCAAGGAATTTGGTTTCAACATGATGGTGCTCCTCCTCATAGGCACAGTGTAATTACTAACGGGCTGAACGCAGAATTCCCAAATAGGTGGATTGGGCTAAAAAGTCCTGTTGAATGGCCTCCCAGGTCACCTAATCTAACTCCACCAGATTTCTATCTCTGGAGTCGTTTGTGAAATATTATTTATGAAACAACTCCTAAAGATGTACCAGAGCTCTGCACTCGAATTTCACGAGCATGTAGAGAAATTACATCTGCATTGACAGAATACATTGACAGAACTTGGCAGAGTACAAAATGCATTGGTGGCAAGACTGCAACTCTGCATGGGAATTAATGAAGACCATTTTGAACTAGCACGCACTGTTAATTTGTATTGCACTTCTTTTTTATTATTATAGTATATTTGCTATTGTAACTTGTAAGATATGTGTCTTATGAAATGTCTATGTACGTTAAAATTCATGTTTCTTGACAAATTCCTTTAAATCTAGTATTTATGCAGTGCTTTATTAGTATTGCTTTGTTTATTGAATTTTAGAACGATAAGTATTTTATAGCAAATATTTTATACTGCTATTATTACTAGAGTTATGTATATCTACTGAAATAAATGTATAAAAAGTCTGACATGGACACCGCATGACTACCTTGCACATCTACAATGTAATTCATTAAAATTTATTTAATTCCAAATTGAAATACAATCATTTAGTATGGTTTGGCGATTTCTCCTTAAATATAAGAGGTATTGCCAAACAATATTTTGGCAAACTCTTCAAGCTTGGCAATATTTTGCAATTAGCCTAAATAATGACTAGCAGTAGATTTTCACTGTCATTGCAGCTGGCTGTAGATCTTAATGTATTGAAAGTCTTTTGGAATACCCTGTAAATAAACATTTGATGCAATTCATTAAAGCTTATTTAATTTGAAATTGAGATATGGTACTTCAAAAAATTAAGATTTGGGGAAATGTATAAGATATCAAAAAGTGGGGTTTGGTTCTACAAACTTATTTTTGGCACCAAATTTGGCAATATTTTGCCAAACCTCTTCCTTAATATTTGACGTATTTTGGACATGCCCAAAGCAATGACCATCCACATTTGTGTTAAAGTTGGGTGCAGACTTTAATGTATTGTCTTTTTGGTGACCCTTTAAATAAACTACAAAATGTATTTAGTCATAAATGTAGGCAAATATGTTTAGTCAATCGCTCTCAAAAATGTTTCATACAGTAACATCGACCAGTTCAAGTAAACTAAACCTGTTCCTTTCTCAAATTTGAATGCATTTAATTGTCAACAATCGCATCATTATTTAACTTTTTTTTCAACTCACAGTAACTTTGGTTCCCCAAAGTAAAGATTTTTTTTGCTAGAAAACCGACGCCAACACAGCAAGTAAAGTGGTGTAAGTCATCATTTTTTAAAATAAATTTTTTGCTAACTATTTCACTTAGAGACACGGGATTTCTTTTATTAATTTTCTTAGGCAAAGAGAAACATTCTACTAAATATAAAGGGTAGGAAAGGAGGGACTGTATAAAAATTAAATTTCATATTTTAATATGTATAGAACCCCCAGTAAAAAAAAAAAAAAAAAAAAAAAAAAAATGCCATATCTGAAAGCTACTCTTTATTTGAAGAACTTTTCTGATTGGAAGTATGTTTCAATCACTTACAGTTTAAAAAATAGTTGCCTTAAAATCTATTTTGAATCATCCAGTATATGTATACATATATTTTCCAAAGGTAGCAAGTTGTCCCACTGAATCCCTTTGTAGGGCACAATGGGACAGAGATTGGGCTACAGTGGGAGAATGAGTAAGGTACATAAAAAATCAGCTATTATGACAGAAAATTATAATTATTATCATCCAATACAAGTTGAAATATCCAAAGTATTTAACACTGAAGAAATGAAAGTAGTTTTCAAATAACAAGACAAAAAAGTTATAATGATAGAACACATTTAAGAATTCCAAAATAATAAATTAACGTCAAATTAAACAAACTTTAACAAAATGTTTTCAAAAGTTCATTTTATCATGGAATAAGTTAGGAAGTTTAGTGGAAATGATAATTGTGGCCTTTTTTCAGTCCCTTACCAAGCCATAATTTTACATACAACAGGACACTGCCCCTATTCAATCCTTCGTGTATTTCTTATTAGTCCCATGTTATTTGTCATGTAATAGTGTATGTGGTAATACAATTGTCAGGTAAGATGTTATTCCCACCGATTCTTCAGATAATTCATTCATATTTCAAAAAAAAAAATTCACTATTAGCATTTTTCCTGTTTAATGAATATTTCATACAAAATGGTGTAAAAATTAGGGTTACAAAAATAAAGATATTCCTGGCAAAAAAAGCTGATTCTAATACATTTGAAATTAGAATACTTATCGCATTCTGTAAGGCAAAAAGTGGCAAAACTATATGCATAGGAGTTCAATGTAGATTAATATGCAAACGAGCACAACAATGATCAAAATGGGATAGCATAACTTTTTATGGCTTTATATTCATTGAGAGGTTTGGCCACCTACTACATCTATGCAAGCATCACATTAAGCTCTCATAGTGTTAATGTGGCTACTGATCAATGATTTTTGCAGCAACTCCTCTTCTTCTAAAAGCATTGATTTTAATAGAATATTTCGCTAGTGCTCTATGGGATTGGGGGTCTGGAGACCTTCCTAGCAACAGCATTTGGTGAATATCCTTTACTCCATAGGAATATCCCACAATAACAACACCTTTTTCACACCCCCTTTGAAGCACCCCGTTGGAAGTAAATTTTTAACTGCAATATAGTTCTTGATGGACTAGTAATAAGTACTAGTAAGTTATGGAAAGATGAACTAGTAAGTTAGATAGAAAATAATTACTATGAGTTTCAAGTAGGAAACTGATAAATTCAGATTTAACCAATATTGACCAGCTTGTGCTACTGTTACCTGATATATCTAGAGGACACAATTAAATGCAGATGACAAATTTCAAACAAATTTTTATCTTTTGGTTTAATACAATTCAAACCTGTAAGAACACACAGTGATAATAATAAATAGTTGGATATTTTATCCTTAGTCATAGACAGATAGCACTTTGAACCTACTGTCATAAGAAACGCTGCAATGCTGAATGTATAACAGGTATGTGCATCCATACCCTACAAAAATTCTGATCCATTCATTATACCTAAAAATAAATCCAATTTATCAGAATTTTTCACTCTCAGGAGTCAGACAAAAAACAAAAATTTGCCAAGAAATGTTTATATAGATGAAAATTTCTTTTGAAGAATTTTCCTGACCCAATTTTGGAATTTTCCAGTCTTTTTCAAGACTTTTCTAACTTATTTCCCATTTTCCTGACATTTTACAGACTTTCCTGTCTGGTAGACATCCTGTGTAAGTTGTTTAAAAAAAAAAAAAAAAGATTTAGGAAAATGGTTCAGAAAAATATTGGATTGCTTCTTCATAACAAAGACACTTACATCATCCAAAGAGGAACCATAAAGAAAATCCGATATTAAATTGCGTGAAATATGGTCATGGGGATAGTCTTCCACCTACAAAACAAAACATTACTTATATTAGATGTTAAAAAAAATATTTAAAAACAGTGACATGAATTCAAAATAAATTTTTTTAATTTACTATGCGACTTATGTTTTTAAAAAGAACATACATTCCTTAAAGCACTAAATTTTTACTCATTGACTAGAAAACGTTAATCCTTCCATTATTTTGTGTTAGATCTCCATTGTCAACTTTGAGCATGATCTCTGAAAAAAGCCTATTCTCAGGTGATGACAATGAAACTCTCATATTTGTTTTAAGTTCCAGTTTAATGACGTGTGGCCAAAGGTAAGATCTTTTTAATGAGGCATTTATTTCATCAGCACTTGTACCTCTAGTCACAACTGGTAGAATTTGACAAAAGTCACCTGAGAACAAAATAGTACATCCACCAATTGGTGAGTTTTTGCTGTGCAAATCGCACATTGTTCTATCCAATGCTTCCACAGAAGTCTTGTTCGACATGGTGGCTTCGTCCCAAAATATTAATGAGCAATCATGCCTCAATTTTCCCGCACTGCTTTGTTTAGAAATGCAACAGACAATGTTAGTATCATTAATAGCAATCTTTAGCGGGAGTTTGAATGTCGCGTGTGCGGTTTGGCCTCCTTGTAAAAGTGTAGCTGCAATGCCAGATGGCACGGCTAATGCTATTTTACCAGTATATCTGACTTTCGCCAAAAGCAAATTGATTAAAAGTGTTTTCCCTGTGTCTCCTGCAGCATCAAGGAAAAATAATTTCCCTTCATTCTTATCAATTGATGATAGTAACGCAGTGAATACTTTTTTTTTTTTTTTTTTCGATGTTCAAGCGAGGTTCATCTTGAGCTACAACTTGTATCAGTCTTGATTGATCGTATGATATTTCTGTGTATTCGGCACTGGTTAAATCTGAGTTAGTTATATTAGTTGGCATCAGCAGACCAAAATCCTTGAGAGATTTACCTGAAAGTAATTGCAATACTTTGTTCAATTCAAATAATGCTTCATCAAAGATGTTTTGGTCATATTGAACAGCATCGCGCAGTAAAGTACCTTTTATTTTATTTTACGGTCTGGAGAACACCAATAGACGCGTGTGATCTCTTCGAATTATGCAATGCGTGACGTCAAATTGCCATCATCGGAACCCTTCTGGGGAATTTCATTGGTTGATGGAAGTTTATTATTTTGCTGGTAAAGCAAATTTTATTATCTAATACATTTTTTAAGTCGTGACATTAAAATGGCGTCAGTTTCGCTCGTGAAATTTAACTTAAATTATGGAAAAGTAGTTACTTTTATGTTTTAAACTGATCTACTTTTATCGGATATAAACAATTTCATATGTAGATTGTAGATGGTGAGTCACGTGACTCTTTAAATTACAGATGTGATAATCTGATCACGTGAAATAAAACCGCTTATTACAATTATATACAAATTCGTGTGGTTTAACCTGAAAACCTTATTGTGAAGGCGTAAATATTATCTTTTTCTTCGACACACGTGCATATTATTGTCATACCGCGATGTATTATACATACAAACCTTCCTCTTGAATCATTATCTATTGCTGGAAACTGCATTAAAATCCGTTGAGTAGTTTAAAAGATCTAAGCGAACATCGAGCGGAAGCGACTTCATTTTATACTATGTAAAGATATATATATATATATATACTGTATTGGCCTGAATTTAATGAGACCCCGAAATTTTTCATCAAGATAATTAGAAAAATCCTATATTTCGAACTCGAATTTAATGAGAGTCAGGTTTTTTACAGGCAATGATCAGTCAAAAAACACCTTTATATTTGGGCCAAATTCACGCTTTATATTTGGGCCAATACATTATGCACTGTCACTCATTATTTTTAATTTATTTACAGTGCTTACTCTAGACTTAAAATTCTGAGAGTTATGCTGACTTGCTATCAATAAAAGAGTAATTTTTGAAAAATGAGTAAATTTAAGAAGTAAAAAAAAAAAAAAAACTTTTTTTTTAAGACTTTTTAATCTAGAAAAAAAAACCAATTAACATAATCACTCAACATTATTGGGTATAAGTAATCGATATTAATTTGTGTACTGCTTTTAATCAAAAAGTATGCAAAATCAGCATAATGCCAAATTACATACTACCATCAATTGTCAATTAGCATGAAGTCCTTCCTTTCTCTGATGTTGTGGCAAACAAGTGTTAATCTAGTACTACTTATAAAGAATTAGTAAAGTTATCTCAACTCAGTTTATGCACTGAAACTCAATTCTAGTCACCTAATAATTTTTAGTTCAAATGAAAACATTTTAATGTCTTCTATTTACTTTCTAATTATTAATTAAAGTTCAATCTGTAGCACTACAAAAATATATATTGGCAAAATTGCCATAGTGAATAACTGAAGTTGAACTGCTGTACAGTCACAAAACAAAAGTGACATAATCCTTGAGCATTGAATCATACTAACTCCAAGTGGTATGATGATTGGTCGAGTCATCGCAGAAGTTGCACACATGTGCTAAGCAGTCGCTCCATAAAAGAAGACAGTTTCTGATAGATGATGGTATTTAAACTGTGTGCTCCAGCTATACTTAATTTTGGAATATTGTAGTTTGGTGATAGTTTTTAAAATGTGTCTATTGTTTTAGTTTAAAGAGCTCTAGCTCTCAAATGAGTGTATAGGTAGTTTAGAATAAGATGTAGATTTTTTTCTCCCAGTGATTGTTTCTGCTTAATAAGGCTGAAACAAAATATTTTTTTTTTTTTTTTCAAAAGCAGAAAATTTTTTAAGATAAGGAATGAAGTAGATAGACAAGAAATGTAACAAATAAGATTTTTTTTTTTTTTTTTTCCCTCTACCACTGGCATTACAGGACTGAGTATGAAACAATATTACACAAATTTACTTTGTTTAAGTTACATGCAATAACACTTGTCTTTGGTAAATCCTTTATTACATGGTAACATATCTCATATGGAAATGACTTCTGGTGCATTGAATGCAGCTATTTTAAACTGGTCTTTAGTATAAAAGAACATTTCAGTGCTCTGAATTTTTTTTTTCTAATATATTTTCAATGTATTGCATTTAATTACTTACACTGCTCAAAATGTACAACTTTTTCTTTTTAACAAGAGTTTTCATACGCTCCATATCTATCTCTTCTTTTCCTTCAATAATATTCTTTAACAAAGAAAAGAACCTAAGACAAAAATTAAAAAAATTTATCACTGATATATAAGTACATAACAAACATTAGTGAAAGCAGTTCACTCAGTAAGTGTTTTTACTAATCTTATTACTTCACTGAGTAAAATTAATTTTAAAAAAGTTGTTTTAGGTAAATATTTCAAATGTATAAAAAACAAAGAAAAGCTCAAAGCACCATAAACCTAATTCTTTCAAATTTATACTCTCAATTTAATGCAAATTTTTATAAACAAAAACAAGGTGTCCCAATGGGATCTCCCATTTCAGGTATTATCACTGAATGGAAAATGAGGAATGTTGAAGGAAACATAAAATCAAACAAAGCCATTAAAGTTTGGCGGAGATATGTGGATGGTATTTTTGCTATAGTTAATAATAAAATTTAGAAAACCTACTCGAAGAAATAAATGCAATAGACAAAAACTTCCAATTTACCTTTGAAAAAGAAAAAAACCATTACCTTAATTGATGTATAAATCATAAGAAATGAAAAAAAAAAAAAAAAGTAATAAATACTACTGTATTCAGAAAACCTAATAACAATAATCAACTTCTCAATTTCAATTATAATAACCCCTACAAATATAAAATAGCAGCCATTTGTTTATATGTCAACCGAGTTATCAAAATCTTTTCCAACGAAATCCTCTTAAAACAGTGGTTCCCAACTCAACTTAACCCTCAGACCACTTTTCTACTTCCAATTTCCCAAGGACCACTGAAAAGAATTCTTTCTGGGGAGGGGGAATTTCTAAATATATATGTGTATACATAACTTTTTGCACAATATGTAATGATAAAATGAAAAACTCAAAAAAGCGCAGAGAATGTTATTTTCACTCACTCAAAGGTGCTAATAACAGTTAATCAACCCAGATTATATAAACTTATAGCCGAATACAAAAGCTTGGCTGAGATGCTACATGGAATTGTATTTAATACTGTGCCCGGCAATGTATTCTCTATTTTGCAAGAATTATGAAACTTTTTATTTTTTAAATTCTCTTTAAAAAATGACCATAAACAATTAAGCTTCTTGTCTTTTCGCCTCATGAAATTATGAAAATGCAATCATTTTCAAAGACTCACTCCCCTTGCAAACCACTTAGAATTCGTTCATGGAATACCAGATATCCACAGACTGCCAGTTGGAAACCACTGTCTTAACCCTTAGGCCGTTACAAACACGCTAAGTGCATTCATCTGAATCTATCCCTCAACGTTACGGACGCGCTGCAGGCATCCATCTGGATTTTACACTGTTTCGAATGTTACAAACGTGTGTATCGCGTTCAAAAGTTGTTATTTCTTTTATCAATAGATGGCAGCACTAGATTAAATTATAGTGATTTGAATACAATATTTCACGAGAATTAGTTGATGTTTAGGTACAAAATGGCGTCAATTTCAGGTTTTCGAAAGGTGAAGGCGACTCGAAGTGAGAGTTCAAGTGATCCGGAAAGTGATTATTTCCATTTGTTTGATGATATAAGTGATTATAGTGAGACACTGAATCATTTTGTAGTATAAATTCAAAGAGTGAGGATGATTCGGATAATTTAGATAATGCAAGACAATGGACAAAATTATCTTCTGTTCCTGAGAATATCTTAGCCACTCCACCACGATTTCCTTCCATAGGAAAACCAGGTAGTCACCTAATATTTTATGAGATTTTTTGAACTATATTTTGATCAAAATTTGATAGTGACAGTGTGACAGAACTGTGGTAAACACTGGACAAAATGAAGGAATCGTACAGTTATTGGAGCATTGATTCGGTCGTCCACTTCAATTGCTCATTTGCCTCCTCCACCTAAATGAGCTACCACTCAGACACCTCTTGATGCTGATGGACAGAGAACCAATCCCAAGAGTCGACAAGGACCAATTGGAAAATTTCTCATTGCCCGTGAGAATTTATAGATTGTCGACTTTGAAGCCATAAATTTCGAGCCACTTCAAATAAATGTTTATGATTTGAGCACAGATGAAGAATATTTGAGAAACATATTCAAAGTATGCAGTTCAAATAGGCGAATGTTCCAAGCAGTTAGTGCATCGCCAGCCAGGATGCCCATCTCGATGGTTGACAACAGGTAATCAAGGAGTCCGGATCAACGTTTTGACAAAAAATCCTTCTCCTGAATTGGTACATCTTATAACATTTATAATCAGTTTATGCAACAAGCTGGTTCAGAATAGAGATAAACCAAAGCTGTATGCAAGGCACAGAATTATGGCGCTGTGGTATATCATTAATGACTCGCTACTTGGCAGAGAATTTGAAGAAAGTTGTCAATGCCTCATTGCAAGAGACGCTTATTTTGTGCATTCCAAAAACTTATTGCTTTCTATGCTCGGAGAAAATCAAACTGTGTTTGAACTTCAGTTCTGAGAGTAAAAAGTTCAAGAACTGAGCTTGTAAACAAGCCCAATAGGGCATTTGTTGAAACATAAGCCAAAGATAAATTTCGAAGCCGATGATTACTTCAACTTCATTGAATAATCACAAATGTCACTAAAGGAGATTAATAAATCGCCACTGGTCACTAAATTGTCCGTCAAAGAACTCTAAGCAATAGTGAATAATCAGTTGATGGAAATTTTTTTCTTTTAGAAGCTTCCAGCTCACACCTAAGCCACTGAATGAGTAATCAAGCTAGTGATGGAGACTCTTAACAAAAGGTTTGTGGACAAGAGTGCTGTTTCATTTAAAAATCTTTCCTGTAACTTAAATAAGAAATTTTAAGTATTTTAACAGTTAAGTTTTTATATTATTTTTAAAAACGTAATAACTTTTAAATAAAACCCATTTGTTTCCCATATATAACTTACAAATGTTTTTCTATACGCCACATGCTCGGTGAAAATGTAAACAATCTGAAAGGGATGGAGTTGAGTAAACCTTTTCCTCTGCATGTTCAACAGCCGGAAATTAAATTCAGCTACACTGTAGCATAGTTTGCTTTGCAAGTCATTTCCTCTAAAACACCCAACTCGCACTAAATTTGAGGCCTAAATATAGGATTTTTTTAATTATCTTGATGAAAAATTTCCCGGTCGTGTTATATTTGGGTTAATACAGTAGAATTTTTCTGTGAGAGTAACTGAAAACACTCCTTAAAAGTTCTGTCAGTGCTCTGCACCAATGAGATTTTTTCTAGAAATCTCGAGTCCCAGAACACCCACATAGTCAGCACTTCTGCCAAGTATACAGAACAGTTAAAGTATGGGGTTGCAAAGGTGGTCACCTTGGGCAGTTAGTTTAAAAATGATTCCTTCATCGTGTAGTAGCTGATTTTATTACATAATCTATACATATAAAAAAGAGCTTTGATGTCTGCTTAATATAGGCACCTAGACCAGAGGTACCCAAACTGTGTGCCGCGGCACCCTGGGGTGCCGTGGAGATAATCAAGAAAAGTCTAAGTTTTGGGGGAGCATAATCAAAAAAATTCCTTTGAACCGATATTTCACAAAAAAGTTTGCCAATCCGATGATCAAGTAGGCGAATATTTTAGTCAAGTTCGAGAGAGTTCGGTATCCAGTCGCCTCTATTTTACAGGAACTCCCTGAAATATGGGGAGGGGTGGGGCAAAATTCTATATCCCTTTTCCAAGATAGTGTAATAGTAAGCCCAATAAACATTAAAAAAACAATGAAAAATGTATCCAAACGGCTTCATTCTAACCTTCATATTCATATTGCTTTAAAGGTAACCTGCCCCGAAACATTTTCAGACTGAGAAGGTTGCCCCGAAATGATTTTTAGCCTGACAAGGGTGCCCCGAAATGTTTTAGGCATGACAAGGGTGCCACGGGGGAAAAAAGTTTGGGAACCCCTGACCTAGACCATTCATTTAGCTGCATAATACTAGCGATACTGATTAAATAACATAAGAGACAGTTATTGGTAAAAATAAAACAATAATAATCAGTTATTAATGTTTTAAGTTTGTACCATTTTTTAGTGATTTTCTAACAGAAAATTCTGCCTGCTTTAAAAAATAATTGAAAAAATGACTATCCCCCCCCCCCCCCCCCCCGAAAAAAAAAATTAAAAGCAAAATACAATTTTTCTGGAATTCTTCCATAAAATGGGTTAACAGACAGGGATCACACTGAAGTCTAATAAATTGGGTCACAACAGTTTTAATCTTGAGAAATATGGGTTTTTGCACATGCAAACCCATTATTTACATCACAGTCAACAAAATTTGGGTAAATTACTCAAAAATCTGAAACTCAAACCCTGATGGACAGACTTTATCATTCTTGACCTTGACTGGAAAGCAGAATTTTTCTTTCCTACTCAAAACCAGCTTTGAAATACGGATAGTAACATAGATATAAATCATATTAATCCCTGGTGCACAACCCTCTCTCCCACTACCCTCAAATTTTTAAATTTACCAGTATTAAGAATTTTTTTTTGGTTTTTTTTTAGGGGGGTGGGGTGGGTTCTTAGTTGTTGAGAAAATACACTTATTCCAAAGTAAAGAATATGACTAGCTAATTAGCTCACTAGACAAGTAAACATCAGTTGACAGCTGCTTTGAAAAGTTATGGGGTAACACCTACAATAAAGCCGTGCAAAGCTGGATTATACAGCTAACAATCTGTAATCAGTTGCTAAAATAATTTAATAATATTTATATGACATACTTTTCTTTCAGCTCTCCCAAACGAGGAACAGGCACACCCATAAAATGAAGATAAAGACAAGTAGTTGAATTTTCTAAATTTGTATAATCTACCTGAAATAAATAAATAGAATAGTATCCCAAAAAAATAAAAATTCGAAAACAAAATTGACTCTGGTGTTTTTATTGACAGACAAAAGGAAAGTATTGTTTTACTTAAGTAACCATTTTGAATTAAGCCAACACAGTAGACTCCATCTAAATCACGAGGCAAATTTTCAAAAGGTACCCCTGTTTGGGGGCTTCCAATTTTCAGGCGATGTTTTCAGGCTTAATGCTCTTGGTCTCTTCATCTCCATTTTTTCCTTATAATTACCTTTTTTTCTGGGTATGTCTTTATGATAACTTTTTACTTTTTAACAGGATAGCCCCCCCCCCCCCCCGTAGTTACATATTTAGCTTTCTTTGAGCTAAGTAACTACATTGAAATCCTGTTTTGTTTTTTATCTTGGTAGTAAGTATTCGGCTAGTGGGGCTTGACGAGTATAGCCGATGCTTGCTACCCATTGTTTTACTCCATCTAATTCCATTTTAATTTTCTTTTTTGACATCGTTTGGGTTTCCATTTACTGGATATATCTAATTATTCCTGTTTTGCATAAGATTTTGTGTTCATTGTCTATTTATACTACGAAAACTGCTGTAGAATGATTCCTTGATTCGTAAGTTTAGCCTTTTTACTATTATATATATATATATATACACAGGGTGCCCCATAAAGATGGCAACACACTTTTAATACTTTATCTCTTAGAGCTAATTTGCAATGTAAATTGAAAAAATGTTCAAAATGAGGTAGAGAAAAAGACAAGAAAAAATTCTTCTCGTTAATTTTCAAAAAGTGAAATTTTTATATACGATCCTTGTACAAAAAAATTTCCAGTTAGTAAAATGTATACCTAAAAGCTTGTGATGAAGAAGCTTATAGAAGATTAACAATTCCAGTTACTCACCCACAAAACCAGTTAGTATGCTAACAAGGATTTCTCTATCAAGTATGTACAACATTCAAAAACAAGCATATGAAGAAAATCCTGATTTTTAAAAAAGAAAAAGTTAACAACTATGGCACGTTTAAAACAGGATTCTTTCAATGTTGATGCATTACGGAGAACAGTGTAATATTTTTATATACAAGAAAAAAAATACCCACAATTGGAAACTGCTACCTGGATTGAAAGAAAAAAAATTAATTTTGCTTGGTAGAGATACTTTAAGATAAATATTCAGCAAAATTGGATTTACTTGGAAAAAAACATAAAACAAAAGAAAAATTATGGAAAGATCTGACATTACTTTGGGAAAAAGAAAATTTGTAAAGAGTGTCAAGCAATACAGAAAAGAAAACAGACCTCTCATTTACATCGAAGAGACATGGGTTGGTAGTAATACCAGATTTGGAAAGTGTTGCCAATCATCAGAAATTTTTGAAGTAACTGAAACTGAAAATGCATCTTGTCATATTATTGCTTTACGTGATGGTGGCAAAATGGGTTTTTTATCCAATACAAATTACAAATACAGAGGACTATCACATGCCAATGAATTTCATGATTTTTCAGAAATGGCCCCAAGAAAAAATAATACCAAATATTCCTCCTAATGCAGTCATAATTAATAATACTTCTTACTACAACAATTAAATAAACTATCTAATTCATCACAGAGAAAATAATAAATTGGCTTTCTAAGAATAATATTTCTTTTAATTCTTCAAGTAGAAAATTCAAATTGTTAGATATAGTGAAACAAAATACATCAAATGTTAAAAGGTACAAATTTGATTATAAGATTGTAGAAGACTGACATTCAGCATCAAGGATCCCCCCAATCACTGTGATATGAATGTGATAGAGTATGTGTGGGCCGAATTGAAAAGTTACATAAGGAGTTATTACTATGTCAAATTTGTTGAGCATATCCGAAAAAGCTATAACTAGCATATTATAAAATTGGGAAAATTATTGCAAAATAAGCAATTTGATTTGGATTATTTTAAATGCATAAACTGATTCATTGTAAGTTGAAAAATATCCTTGTAGTTAGAAAATCATTATTTCTTGAAAATGCATCTGAATAATTTAGCGGCAAGAGCACATCTAATTGGCACCCTCAAAAGCTAATGAATGTGCTCATTTCTGCCTCTAAACTGTATGTTTATGTTTTTATCTAATCGGTAAACAAACAGTAGAAATGAACAAGACAAAACATGCATTCTCCCCACTTGTTTCCTACCCTCCCTGACCAGTTCATTTGGATTCACCTTTATCGTCAGCTTGCCAATATTCAACACAAAACACAGTCAATCACCATAAAAATAGCATAAATGAATTCAGAAGACAATGTATAAATACATAAAAATCTCAAAGTTGAATTTTTTCATGATTACAATACTTTCCTTATATGGTACATATTCAAAAAGTAAAAACAGAAATTTCATTTATGTTACGTTAGAAAAATACAAATAACAAATAAAGTAATATCTGTTTTAAGCTAAATTATACGGGACTGATACATATTTTCAATATAAGCAGGTGTCCACTGAACAAAGAGGTTGTATTCATAGAACTGGGATAATATTTAGACAAGTTTTTGCTTTATAAATGAATCATAAGGTAGGTTTGACTATAGAACAAATACAAAATAAAATTTTTCTTTTATTATAATTACTTATTTCTTTAAATAAACAAAACTATAACATACTTACATCATTACACAGTGGATCATCATTTTCTACAAATTCTCGATTCAAAGGAGCAACAGAAGTATCGGTTAAGTAATCTAAGAGAACTGACATTGCATTTATCGTAATAAAATCCTGAAAAAATAAAATAAAAAGTATTTTTAAGATAAAACAACAAAAGTTTATTGAAATTATAAATCTAGTTTCTGTAAGTTTTCTTGTAATTCACGTGAAACAAATAAAAACTGTGTTCTCTATATAAAGGGGCAAATCCATATTTATTATCATCATTTTAATAATCATCATCATTTTAATAATCATCAATTTTAATAATAATCATTTATTATCATCATTTTAATAATCATCATCCAAACTATCTAATTCTGAATCTATTAAATTATTTCTAGTTATATAGTCACGGTCATGAACACATTTATATCACATGATACTTCTTACATTTGATGTAGGAAAAGGAAGAACTTTTTTTCCCTCTTAATTCATTGTGTAAAAATTTTTTTAAAGAGGTCAGAGAGAGAATTGGCAGATTGAAAATAATATATATTACACTTGCTGTCAAGTAGCTTTAACCACAATTACTGTTCGGTTTTAGAAAAAATCCTCTCTAAAAAAACCTTAAATGTGAAAAATATAACATTATTGGAATTGCTTAAAATTACCTGTATAAGAAGTTGTTGAAAGCAAAATAAAATATCAATTCATGAGCAAAGGAATTTTACAACCAGAAAAGATAAAATAATAACCAACAAATATCCCTCAAATGAAAAAAATAAATAAGACAATTCTAACTTATTCAACATTTATTTTTATGTATATGTCTCAACAATAAAAGGTAATGCTAGTTTATAAGACAACATTATCAATTACTTAATCAGAGGTCGCGCTGGCTTTTTTTAAAGTTTCACCAAATTAGATTTTGACGGACATCATTAAGAAATGCAATTGCCAATATTTTCGCCAAATCGTATTTTCTTTTGCCAAACTAATTTTTGTATCGCAATTTGCGACGTTGGCGATCGACAGCGCGACCCCTGACTTAATAGCACACAAGGAATAAAATATATTTTATCCTTCTGTTATTCTCTAGATAACGATTGATAATCTCACTTAAAACCTATAAATTGTGTTATTAGTTCTAGGCTTGGCATATAGTCTCTAAAAAAATTCATACAGCTGCATATATACAGGGTGTCCAGTGCTAACGCTGTCCAATGGCTATTTCCTAAACCGTTAGCAGAGACACATAGTTCCAATTGCAAAAATGCTTTAAATTGTGTAATCTATTATGTCAGAAACAATCAAAGTCAATAAATCAATTTCTATAAAAATTAAGAAATTTAAATTTTTATACGGTCCCCCGGTCCTATCGGTTATATTTAGAAAAATTTTCTTTATGCAATTTCATGCACAATAAAAAAAAAAATTCGTCCTTCTACGACCAAAATTCACCGAGTTACAGCTGTTTAAAGTTAGAGCACTTTTCGAGCTGTGAAATAGGGGTTGTATACAAAATGAATTTGAGAACAAATTAATGTACATGGTTTGAGCTTTGTAATATTTATTAGCAATTTCATTAACTATTTTATGAATATAGATTGCAATAAAGAAGATTAACGTTTAACAATGTGTATCCAATCAAGTAACATAAAAATATAGCTTATGCTGAAAGTAGAATTTTTAAAACAGGTTTTTTAAATGAACTGGCATTAATAACTTCCCTCGACTACAATCTGAATATGCACTCGTACAGAAAACTCTTCCTGTACTTTTCGTAGCACACTCTTATGTTACACATCTTCATGCTACCTTTGGCACGTGCTACCTATCTTCTGCTTGTTTCCTAGGTTCGTCGTTCTAAAGTCCAGTTGGTGTAGAAAGTTCTATTAAAAAGTACTTGTCAGGATGAAACACAAACTTTATAGTTTCTAGAACTTAGTTGAACAATCAGCTGTACAAAATTCACAAGCACACTTAATCAGTAATGTGCTATTAAGAGTCCGCTTAGATCAGATGCTCTCACAAAGGCTGTAATTCTCACACAAAATAAAACACTTCCACAGGTAAAATTCAGTGGAAATATACGAGGGATAACACTAATAATCCCTCAAGACTCAACAGTGAAGAATTTACACACAGCACTTTAAAAACAGCTTCGAAAAGAAGTGTGAAACATCGCTTCTATCAAGCGTACTCGCACTGAGAGAGCTCTTCACACACTGGGCGTTCAAGTCGCACTGAACTGGGGCTTCCGAAGCGCTTCAACTTATAGCCGATGCAGAAGGTACAAGAAGCTTCCAGAAAAGTCTATTTCTCGAGGATTCCACAAAGAGCGGTAATTTTGATTATGTCATAGAAGAGAAATGATAGGTTATTATGCGTTTTTAATGCATCAAAAGCAACTTTACAGGCCCCATAGGGAAAATCGTGCCAAATGACCAAAATGTTGCCAAGCTTGGCGACTTTTGGCGAAATATCGCCAAATTTGGCACCAAAAATAAGTCCCCAAAAGAGAAGAGATCGAAGGCCTAGGACCAATATTTCTCGAGATTTCTAGAAACCCCATATATTTGAATGGGAAACCGAAACCTAGGTATCTCCGGTTCTAGTTGACGGATTTTGATGCAACACAAAGCATACTTTATCTATTTGAAGCATAAAATACGAATTTTGAACTATTTTAAGCCCCAGAACAGCGGGTTGCCCCAAAAATTCGTAACACTATGTACGATTTAGTAAGTCTGACCTCAGATAGATTTTAATAGAGCTTGACTATAACCCTCTGCTTGCAGGGCCCGATTATGACCAACAGGGGCCCCCGGGCATTGATAGATTTGGGGGCCCCTGATCTATGAGATTTGTTTCAATTTTTATAAAATTTTGATGTAAAAGAGAATATTTCAGAACAACATTTGAAATTGGGGGGCCCTGGGCAAAATCCCGATTTGCCCATGCAATAATAAGGCCCTGTCTGCTTGAAGATCAGTACTCTAAAATTAGTTTTGCTTCTTTTTCCGTATTACGCCTGAAAATGAAATTAAAACCTATAATTTAAAATTTCAGTATTTATATGGTCCCTTAACGGTTTACCATAACGGGACATTTTTAAACGTGAAAAAGTGACTTAAGTCACAATATTGGCGCTTCGTAAATCGATGAATTTTGGTTGTAGAAGGACGAATTTTTTTTTATTGTGGATGAAATTGCATAAAGAAAATCTTTCTAAATATAACCGATAGGACCGGGGGGGCCGTATAAAAATTTAAATTTCTTAATTTTTATAGAAATTGATTTATTGACTTTGATTGTTTCTCATATAATAGACTATACAATTTAAAGCATTTTTGCAATTGGAACTATATGTCTCTGACTAACGGTTTAGGAAATAGCCATTGGACAGCGTTAGCACTGGACACCCTGTATATATATATATTTAAATCAACAAAATAGTATGAAAAATTCATTTGAAACATTCAGGTTTCCAAAACTATTTAGTTAAAACAAAAACATTTTTAAAAATGGCAAAAACACATTGGTTGGGTTCTTAAATGCTTAAAGATTTACATGTCCTAGTTAAAAAAGAATACCATTAAAACCTAGTTAAATCAATGTTTCGGGGGAAGTGATTTTTTGTCACTTCTCGTATGACCGTAGTCACCACCAGACTACTCTTTGCTTTCTTCATCATTCTTGCCATGTCCTGCTCTTTGCCTAGCAGAATGTGGCAACAATTTTTGTTGATTTGTGCATAATCTACAGCATTAACAGCTTCAGGGGTGGAGATAATTTCAACTGCTTCATGGTAAAATCCATAACTTTATTTTGATAATTAGCTATTTTTTCAATGTTTAGATGCAAAGTTATGTTTTCTTTTAGAGTGGTATGAGATAAGGTTGTGCTTAATTTTCCAAATTTTAAATCGGCAATATATCCTTTTTTCCCTTCTTTATTTTTTCCCTTTAATTATTCTTTACGTTTAAAAAGCCATCTTTTTTTTTTTTTTTCCCCCCCGTTAAATTTTAGACTTATTTTGTAAATGCCTGTTTGTTTGTTTTTTTGTATTAATTAAATCTTTGTCAAGTCCGATTCTTTTGAATATAATCATACTTGGTTTGGCTGGTATTTCAATTCCTTTTTTTATTGGCGGCTTGAGCCATTTTTATTTTTCATCCTCTGCAGTATGGAATAGCAGCGATGTATTTAATTTTTCTGGTTGTCTATTATCAAATTTCTCAAGTTTAAAAAGTTTAGGAACAAGATAACTTACGAAAGATAGTTTAGAACATAATGCTTTTATTATTTTAAATTTACATATGTTCATGATAAAAAGAGAAAGCTCAATCTACACCTAGGAAAAGGTTGTTGGTGTGTGTGTGTGTGTTTTGCTTTTTTTTTTTTTTTCAGTTAAATCTCCATATTTAAAAAAAAAATTCAAACTCTTATGTTTTGTTACAAAGATTATTTGAACCTCTCTCAGTTATTTTACATACCTACACTCATAAATTTCATATTATACACCATTATTTAATGTTTATTCATTAATATTTACATAGGTAACTATTGACTAATTTGTTAGAAGGAAAACCCAAATATGTATAAAAGGAAATATTGATAAATTTTTTAAGTAATATTTTCGTATGGATGGTTAAGTATTAGAAGCTTGTTAGAATCAACAGGCCTAATCAATCACAATTTAAGATTTTAAACTTTAAAAAAAACTTACATTACACAATGGTCCACGAAAGGCAGCCATTATCATACCATATTCCTCTTCATCAGCTGGATATTCCACTTCAACAGTAACAGATTCCACTAATGGTGGAACAGGAGTTTGCCATGGTCTTATGAATTTTGTTCTTTCACCCTACATACATTAAATATTACATTAAAAGACAAATATCAGCATGCTTTATTACACCATTAAAATTCATTTTAAGTCATATCCTCCCATCTTTGAAAAAATAGAAGAGGGTCGGAGGGGGGGGGGGGGGGGGGAGGTAAAATTATTTTATTATTTTTAAAATTACTTTTTATTGCATAATCCAGTTGTGTCAAGTTTCCAAACTTAAAAAAATCTGAGATCTTCTGCTTTTAAAAGTCAAAAAGCCTGAGATTTCTAATTCATATCTTTTCAGCATAAAATGTACACTTGATCAATACTTTTATTATTTGCCATGTGTGTCCATATAAACTTAGTAAAACATTACTTGAGATTTATAATGTTAATTGTACTTCAAAAATTTGCCAAAGAAATATGGTAAAATATAAAATAGGAATACAACACGAGATAAACTATTCATATCAAAATTTATTTAAAGACTAGCTGCTTACCCGTTCTCCGCACGGTGGGAAACGAATGTTTTCCTTAAACATATAATTCGAATTAAACCCAGTAATGCGGAACCTCAAAACGCGTAAAAAATACTTGAATCGTGATTAAAAGTTGACGTCATGAGTGCAAATCTGAGATGATTGCAACCTGATGACACAAAAACTTCAGTGTCACTGGCGATGAAAAAAGATCTTTACGGTATCCAGATGAAACTTCTCTCTTTCGAAAAATCCCTGATTTCTACATCCCACAATTTTGTTTTTTAGGCTTAATTATAGCATTTAATAAATACCATATGAATAAATTGCATGATGTGGAAAACTATTTTATTTTATCTTGCATTTCCAAAAGTGTAGAAAATACATTAGCGCAGTTATTTTGCAGATGGCTTTATTGAATTTCACCTAAATTAACAAAACATTACATAAAATAATAGTTGCACCACGTACGTTAGAAGTCAAAATTGCACACAGTTTTCGTAAAAATCAAGTCGCATTTCAAATGAAAACATTTGTGACGTAACTTCTGCGATAAAATTAATCACCCTTACTAAACTCTTAATGCAGTATCACAGTTGTTACATAAAACTGACGTTGGTCTCACTGTCAGCTCGCACTAAATAAATAACTAATTTCATGTTTTATTTTTAACAATTTACAGTAGTCCCCTTCATAACATGGGTCTAAAACACGAATTCGTAGAACACGGCGAAAAAATTGTGATCGTTTTCGTGTAACACGTTAAAAGAGACTCGTACAGCACGGTAAAATGAAACACATGTTCTGATATTATGACTTTTTAGCTCCTGTAATTAACATAACTTTTGAATGGCAACACCAAACATCATTGAATTTCTACGGAGTGCAAATAAGTTTTGCCGCGATTATTCCGCGCAGTCCGCACTCAAGGTGGAGTATAGCGCAGGACCCGTACAACACGGATTCCTATAACACGGAACGTATCTACCGTGTTATAGGGAATCTAGTGTAGTTGCATAGTGTCAAATTTAAAAGAAAATTCTGGGTTACCGTATTTAGTAATATTTCATCTCACCTTGGTGGCAAATATCCGAACTGTATCAAAAGTAAACTTTACAAAATTTTTAATTATGTATAACCCCTCGAAACAACTTTGGTGTTTACCATCTACGACGGTTTTTCATGACGTGACAACATATGCTTGCGTGCAGTGGTGTAGCCAAGGAGGGGATAGGGGGTCACTACCCCCCATGAGGAGTTTATTGCCATACAAAATGAATATTCTTTACTCCCTTATCACACACGCGTATACATACATATGTGTGAGCTGCAGTAGTCGTAACACCCCCATGAAAAATTTCTGGCTACGTCACTGCTAGCTCCTAATTTATCATTTTTCTTTTCATGTATCAGTGATCAATATACTTCGGGATGAGATCTCCATTGAAAAAAAAAATGGTCTAATAAATCTGACGCCAGAAAACTCTGGTTAACAAAATGGGGTTACCATGGGCCGTACCCAGAAAAAAAATTCGCGGGGTGGGGGGGTGGGGACCAAAATATGAAAAAGGCCCAATTTTTCACAAAAAGCTTCATTATTATTGTTTTGTTATCAAAGTTTTAGATACGTAGCACTGCTTTAACATATTAGAATCAATTATTTAATACACGTGTAGTACTTCAATCGCCAAAATGCCAACATACACCATTTTCCGAGATCTTTTTGTTTTCAGGGAATCATTCGAAGGTTTGATTTAACAGCAATCAAAATGGGAAATAGTTATCTATCATTTATATAGTTCACACGCCAAAATTTAATCCAATAGGCATCTAATTGATTAGTAGCAGTTATTTAAATTATTAACTATAACGGGTTTTAATCACCGTTAACTACCATGTACAAAGTGAGAGAATTTCAATTTTCTGAAATTTGGCGGAATTCCTCCAATTTAAATCAGTTTATTTAATTTGGCGAAAATTCTGTAGATCGTTTGAAATAGACTTAATAACTGCATTATTTCTGTACGAAAAATCGAAGTATAGAGTTGTATTCTAATAAAATTTATACGTGTTATTAAAAATACTATTTCCTTACGCTCTCAGTAATTTGCGCCAAGCCCAGAACTGTACAAATCGGTAGAACCTACTACTTTCTCAAAATCTCCAAATGAGCCATTTTTTTTTTTCGGCCAAACTAAAAGATATACATATTAGTCTCGGAAATCTCTCAGTCCCTTATTCTTTTGCACATAAAAAACATTGAATTCCAGCTCTGATTTAACATACTTTAATTAAAAAATAACCTTGTAAATAATCTAAACAGAAAAAAAATCATTATTCTTTTATTTTTACTGCAGGTGTCTAAATAATTTAATAAAATAGCCAAACATGGCAACCTCGATGCTTATTTCTAACTTTTTTTACTACAGGGGTTACAATCACGGAATTGCGGAGAGCAAAAATTAACGTTTTAGATGGGGTTTTTTATCAATATCTCCTAAACTAATTCGAATTTCGAAATTTAAATTATCGGAGGTTCTTTCTCGAAATCCTCCGAATTCGTGGATACCTCGTTCGAAACTCAACTCCCACCCGTTTAGGAGATGATGATGCTACACACACACACACAGACAGACGCGCACAGATTTTAATAGTATAGATTTAAAGAAACGGTTTAGATATTTGCCATGAATGTAGGCTTTTACTCTTTGGTAATTCTTTGCAATTTACGCATTAGCATAAACGATAATCATTTCAGTTTACGGTTGCCACTAAATCAGCTCTCGATAAATTTTTACGCATAGTTCTTGTCAGATTGGTGTATTTAGCACCAGGGCCCTGTTATCGCATGGAGAAATCGGGACTCTGCCCAGGGGCCTCCGGCTCAAAATGGCCCCCAATTTCAAATGTTGTTCTTTTTAAAAAAAAAAAAAATTATGAAAAATAAAACAAATTTCATACATGCCGGGGCCCCCTGTTGGTCATAATCAGGCCCTCTTTAACACCGCAATATATTTCCTGCTATTCGAAAACGTGACCCGTTTAAAATCTCAATCAGAAATAATGCTGGATAATTAATTCACTTTTGAAAAAACAGCACCCAATTATTTATCTGGCAACTTAAAGTAAAATATAGAATTATTTCATGCGTGGCGTATGTTTTGCTTCTGAGTCCGTTATTATTGATATTTAGTTTCGAAAGAGGTTTTAAACTTATGACATCAAAATCACGCACTTTTCACATGCGAAACCTCAGTTATTTTAAAGTAATTTTTTCTTTTTCAACTGGCAATTTTAATGATTGTTACTGTCTCCAAGACAACCAAAACGCAAGATATCATACCGAAAATTTTAAGCTGCTGCGATTGAAATGAAAATACTTCTTTACTTAAAAAATTCGTAAAAAATCTCCTAATTTATACTTTCCTCTGGTTTTTCTTTTAAAAAAGGGCGAAATGTATGCTCCGTCATTTGACAAAATATAAAAGAGTTATGACGGATAGAATTTAAGATGCAGCAGTTTTAAAAATATTTTACGAAAGTCAGCGTCATATTTAATTTTATTTGAAAAATTCTCAAAAATCTGAAAATTATGTTACACAGTCCGAACAAACAATTTTTAAAAGAAAACTTTCTCCTCTATCCGATGATGTAAATTTCGTTTTCTTGCGAGTGTAATTATCGGCATTATTACGTATTAAGCGAGAAAAATCGCTAAAAATCGGACAAAACATAAAATAAAACATTTTCTAATTCGAATTTCGGAAAAATCGCTCCGAGGCGTCTTAGGATCTGTCCCAGTGAAGCCGTATGCAAAATTCGGTAGGTCTGCGACCAACCGTCTCGGCGCAATGCGATCCAGAGGCGTGCGCAAAAAGATCGGTGGTGTAGTATTCTACTTACTACTGCCGTGAAAATTTAGTTTAGTTTAAAAAAAAATTTAGATTTTTGTCCATTGCGTTGTGACCGATAGTGTAGAAAATAACCCAATGATCTCAGCCTTGCCTGAAGTGTGTGTTAGAAAAGTGGTAAAATAAACACAGAGACATTGCATTTGATCACCAAAAAAAAATATTTTATTCAACAATAACAGAGGAAAACAATTTGTGGCCTCGCGACATCAGAAAAGGAAATGAAAAGTTAGTAAACACAGCGCAGGGGTATTACAGCGCGTGGTAAAATTGCTCAAGGACAAAAAAATACTAGAATGCTTTAATTACCCAATTATTAGCCCTTGTAGATTTAACAAAACAAAAGAAAAAAATTATAAAAATAAAAGAAAATGCATAATAAAGTTGTCATGACAAAAGTTGCTCGATTGGATCCAAAATTTAAGTTAAATGCTCTGCTGCAGCATAAAAAAAATTTATCCTACCAAAAAAGTAAAAAAAAAGAAAATTGGGCAAACAAGTCCCCACCTTTCCCTAGCCTCACAAGGCATCTGATGAAAATCCCGCATTAAATCCCTATCTGTTACTTGAAACCCCACCTTTTATATCCAACAGGTTAGTTTAAACAATTGCCAAAATAAAGAAATACAAAACAAAAAAGGGAACTTTGCAATTTTTACACCAAAGGGTGCAGCAAAATACAATGATGTGCAGATCAACGCAAAGAATCACAGAGATTAGCATAGGCCAAACCAGCATTTAACATAGCATTTACATTTATCATACTAACAAAAGAAAATTAAACATTGTCACTGGAAGTTATACACCAGAATAGCACACCAAGTAGAAAAAGAAAATTTAGCATTTGATATTTAATCCCCCCCCATTAAACATTATAAGAACAAAAGGGATAGTTCTAGCACAGCTTGAAGCATGAAGTCGCTGATCCAGCTCGTGGTGGAGAAATGGAAGATAGAAAAAGGGTAATGGTTAGATCTCACCCACAGATCCAATGGCAGGCCTGGTCTCGGCGTTTCAGGGAACCAACGGACGGTCGCTGATGGCACCCGGAGGCGGCATCTTGGTCTCTCCACTGGTCAGGGAACTCCGGCTGGCTCAATCAGGTGTCGGGGACTTCGCGTTCCAGACAACACTAGCGGCTCCCGGTCTGGGCAAATGGTGATCGTAGTGCGAGACGTCAATTCCGGTAGCTGATTTTCATCGTCGCTAATGAAAAACACAGGGGGGTGGGGGCCTTACGCCCAATTCACATCCAATGGTGGCAGTTGGTGTCGCATCGGCATGATGGCCGAATCGAGGCAGTCGGCCGAAAAAACAAAAAGGGGAAGAAAAATTACATGGTGATCATCGAAATTTAAAAGGATGTTGGCCCTCTGGCCTTCGTGTAAACTCTTCACATCGTGATTCTTGATGAAGTCACGTCTGTTATGCCGAGCTGGCCCCCTAAAAATGCCGAAGAAAAAAAACGGACCAGAACACGTCCTAGCCACGCCACACCAGCACTCAGAATGACGCTTTTCGCCCCACGCTTGGGGAGCTTCGAAGAGACGCCGGCCGCGGGTTCCAATCAGAGCGCGCCATCTCAGCCGGGAAACTTCGAGAACATTCGATCGACGGGGGAAGGAAGCGAGAAAATAAGAAAATGGCGGCCAGCAACTACTGCACGCGGGAAAGAAACGAACTTGGCCGAGAAGAAACACAGGCAAGAACGGCCATCTTGAAATGGAAAAAAAAACTTAATTGATCAAAAGGGCATTAAAAAAACGTTATTAAATTTCCTAAAATTTTAGCGGGAGATAGCTAATCGTCCGAGACAACCCTGGGTAAAATTTGGAATAAAAATTAAATTAGAAGAGAGTAAAACTAATTAAAAACCGGACATGAACAAGAGATATTGCAAGAAATGAGTTAGGCTATTGAAGAGAGAGGGAAACTTAATAGTCAGCAGAAAATCGACAGAATTTACCTGATAATTAAAATTACACCTCCGGAGACCGGGCAAACAAAGGCAGAATTAATTTAAAGAAAAGGTAATTATTTAAAAAAAAAGGTCCCAACAAAAAAAGGGTAATTAGTAGTAATTAAAAGAAGTTAGCTACTGAGTTATAGAAGAAGAGTCATCCAGACCATTATATCTCCTGACAAAAGGTATTTAAATTAAACTTCCAAGTTCATTACAAGTATTAAGAAAATAAATAATTAATGGTTAAAACAATTAAAATAAAAATTACTGCTTTCGATTTGTAAAAAACATTATCCCCCAAAAACAATACAACAGTGGTCACAAACTTACCTACCTACATAGCTACATACAATGTTTACTCTCGGATTTTATTATATAAGATAGCTTAACACTAATATTTGAACTATCCAATTTTTTAACAAAAAATACTTATACAACCTTCATACGATTTTTAAATTTTTGTCATATTTCTAGATAAATAATGAGCTAATATTTAATTAATTTATTTATAAAATTTTAGAATGTATGTATTCTTTAATACAATTTTTTCATACATTTTCAAAATAACACAGTCTAAAAATAATGAAACTCATTTTTTTTTTAAATCTTTATTTTACCAATACATAGCAGTAAAATTTCTCTTTTGAGAATTTGTACACCCATTCTATACATATTTACTAGTACTCAGCATTTGCAGAGTGGTATATGTGAGGATTTCTACAATGAAATCTTTCCTCCCTTATTCTTTATTTAAGCATCCTTTTTTTTATACATTGTTGCACAGAATGTATCCACCGTGTAAAAAGAGAATCTGGTGTAACTTCAGATACGTTATTCAAATCAAATGCTCTCAGGTTGTTGAGCCTGATCAACATAAAAGAATGATCAACAAGAAATTCTTATTAAAAAGTCTGAATTTTTTTTTTTTTTTTTTTTTTTTTTTTGTATCCCGAGGTCCAAAATAGGATAAAAAGACTGAGACTCATGCCAAAATCCTGAGACTTTGCACATCTGCATAATTAAAAAAATCAAAGATAAAATTACTTTCTCGGAGCGTGCTCATGAAGCATATTTATTAGAAACTTTGAGTGGTATGCCAAGTTTGCTCTCTTTTTTTTTTTTTTTTTTTTTTTTTTTTAAATGCTTCAAAGACAATTTTATAAAACACCATTGTTAAAAATTTAACTGAATGAACTTTTAACCTTTATACTTAGAAAAAGTATATGCAGATTTAATAAATTTGTACGTATCAATCAAATACAGTATACCATGATTTAAAAAATACAATATTATTTTCCACATCTTTAACAGCAAAAATTTTGTATTTCAAAAAACTATACATGCAGTATTTTTTACAGTAAACTGCAATATGTGTGCATAGAATTGCTAAATAAGAAGAAATCTTTTAGATATCATTCAATATTTAAAAATAGTAAGAATAAAAAAAAAAAAACTAACAACCTAAGTAATGTAACTGTTAACACTTGTTAATACATATGGGGAGAAGTGAAGGGGGAGGAACAAGTTAATAGTCCCTTCCTTAATAAAAACATAATATATCATACAAGAGTGGTCCCCAGCCTCTAGTCTGGGGATCGGTACTGGTCCATGGATCAAAATTGTATCAGGCTACCCAAGGAACATTAAATTATTTCCCCTGTGGTGTATTCCTCTTGGGTTTCAACATTGTCAGGTTTGTGCTAATTGATATCTTTGTAACAGAAGAAATCTTGCAAGTATTTTAAATTAGTTTATTGTTTATTAAACATTTCAATATTATTGATATAAATTTCAGTCACTTAAATAACTATTGCTATTTCCTAGAACAGCCTATCTGTGTGAAGTGATTTTTTTTTTTTTTTTTTTTTTTCAGTGACAGCAACCAGAATTCCAACAATAAACTCCAGCATAAGCAACAGGCTTCGGGGGTCATTGTTTCCTATTGCCTTCAGATGGAACCAACTCATTGAAAAGAAACAAACTCCAAGTTCTCATTGATTTAGCATTCTAGTGAGTTAAAATGTTAAATTCCTTTATATTCATTTTAATTGTACTTCATTTTGAAGGCATGCTTGAATATAATTAAATTAAAATTATTAAAACACTATCTAAAACATAAACAATATAAAGTAAAATATAAACTAATAACATCCCTCCCACTCAGTGGTAAAATTTTCAAATGTTAATGGGAAAAGTTGGAAAGCACTGTCATACAATATGATATAATTAAATTTCACTATTTTTAAATTGATGATTCATTTAATTTTTTTCTACCACTGAAACCCTTATGATGCAAATAGGTTAATAGTCTGTAACAGACTTCATTACAATAATTATCCTTTTTTATACTTTTATTTTTTATTTTTAAGAGTGTATGAAATTCCATTTGGATATTTTTTCTTAGTTATTAGTATCCACATTATTAAGAATGCTTTTAAGAGTAAAATGCTAACTGTCATGAGAACAGAAATAATCAGCTTCAAAATGAAACAAGAGTTTTAAAATACCTCTTGAAGAATTCTTTCTTCAACAGGAATTAGTGCTTCAAAAATGTCTTGTGCCTTAATTTGTCCTGTAATAATACAACACAAATTCTCTGGTCTGTAAAATTCTTTGTGATATGCACGGACCTGAAATATATTTTTGAATCAGATTAGGAACATTACAAACATTTTAAGATGTGACAAAATTTAGATTAAGAAATGTTACTCAATAATAGGATTGGCAAGTTTTCAATGCATGGCAGTTTAAATCGTAGTTTTTTTTTTTTTTTTTTTTAAAAAAACATGGTTAAAAAAAAAAATATTACACATATTTTTATAGTTGACAAGCTGTGTGCCCATTCTTCGCATGGTGGGGAATGAAAATTTTTCTTGCATGTGTAATTCGAATTCATTCCAGGAATCTAAAGCAAAATTGACTTTATTAAAGGTACTCATTAGTTACTCGTAAAGTTACTATGAGTACCAACCCGAGATCACTGTAATATCATGAAACAAAAACTTTGTCAGTATCATTCGCGATCAGAAAAACAAAAGCTTGAGAGTTTGGAGCAAAAACTCACTTTTAGAATATCTTATTTCTACATCATACTGTTTTTTAGGTTTAAGCTATTGTATTAATATCTTAGGCACTACGTGATATGGACAACAGTTTTCTTTTCATGATTATTTTGTTCTCATTTGCAACAGAGCTTATGAATAGGGATGCACCGAATACCGTATTTTGCCGAATAACGAATACCAAATATTCGGTTGAAATTCTAACTGAATATTCGGCCGAATACCGAATACTTGGTTAAAATTTATTAAACTTATCAAACCGTTATTAAACTTTGATTGTAATGATTAATTTAATTAGTTTTTCTTAAACAATATTTCATATGGTGTAAAACTTCAAAAATTAAAATGCTTCAAAATTTAATATCTAAGTGTGTTTCCTTTATATATTATTAACTTTTTTAAATATTAGTGAAATGCAGGTAATTTTTTTTACCTGCATTTTATTAAAAGAATTAGCAGCTAATTGACTTTACATATTTATGAACACTTAATGTTATGAGTTTTTTTTTTTCCTGGTTACTGTTTCAAATTTGAATCAGTAATAGCAAGGTTAATGTAATGTATCATAAGATTGAAGAAAAATTGAAAAGTAACAAAATTTAAATTTAACATCCGAGTTTTTTCTCTTACATTAATTAAAACTAATTTCATTGTGATATTAGTTTTTTGTGTGATTGTGAAACGTTACATTAGGGCTATCTGCCAAGGATGGGGGTGCCTTGGCAGGAGGACTTTACTTTCTAGGGTTTCTAACGCTTATTCACATGTGATATTAGTAAATAACAACTTGAATCAATTTAGTACTGTGGTACTATACTACATCTTTCATTCATGATATAAAAAATATGTATTTGTGTACCGATTGGTGAATACTTAAATTTGTTTACTATTCGGTTGCCGAATATTTAAGTATTCGGCCAAACCAAATATTCGGTTTGTCTGCCAAATAGGCAGTATACCTATTACAAATACCAACCGAATATTCGGTGTATCCCTACTTATGAAAGTTAATTTGAGATGTTAAAATGATTCCTAGCTAATTGGCATTTCAAACATTTTTCAGAGCTATTTTGCTAATGACGCAACTTTTGTACCAAATATATATATATATATATACCACCAAAAGTTGTCAAACCTTGGAGATGTTTTGCACAATTTTTGGGAATAAATATGACAATCAATGTCAAATCGATAGTGAATACTATGCATTATGTCAATTAGTACAGTTGACTCCCTATAACATGGGCCCATAGAACACCAATTCATAGAACATGGCAAAAAAATTGTGATTGTGTTCTTATAACATGCTAAGAGTCTTGCACAGCATGCTAAAATGGAACACATGTTCTGAGTTTATTACCGTTTAGCTCCTCTAATTAATATAACATTTCAGTGCCAACACTAAACATCATTGTTTCCAAGGAGTGTGAATTAAGTTTTGCTGCGATTATACCGCGCAGTTCACTCTCCACGTAGAGTATAACTCAGGCCCTGTAGAACACAAAGCGTATCTACTGTGTTATAGGGGGTCTACTGTATTTTCAACATTGTGGCGACTTTTGAATTTCCTACGATTTAAAAAAAAATGCAAGTCTCCTTTCGTTATTATGGTTGCTTAAAAGTTATAGTGCTCAAAAATCGGCAAGGGTAGCTCGCGAATTTTACAAAATGCTTTGTATTTTCATAATCGTAAATTTTTATGCCAAAGCTTTTTAATCTAAATTTCTAACTCATTTTAAACTTATGGCATCAAAATGACATTCTCTGTTGCCATATCTAACATGAATTACTGAAGGAAGAAGGGGGGGGGAGAATTTACTTTTCTACAGCATCTGATAATCTGGAAGTTTATTACTTCACTCATGGTGTAATTTTTTGTTACAGCTTGTTAACCTGATAAGGATGTCTAATGCATTTTTAACTTGTGACTTCAAAATGACACTCATATCATTTATGATTGAATCTCCTGACATTGTAACGATGACAATCTCAATTGTGATCTGTAATTTTAATAACTGAAGGCAAATAAATAATGAATCTCACATAATTCACTTTTCACTCCATCGGATAATGTAGAAGCTTATTGTTTCCCCTATGGAGTAATCTTTAATATATTATACACAAATTAATACTAAAGTTTTTATAATGAAAGTTTGCAATTTTAAAAAGGACTTCACTCTCACTTGCAAAGTGTTTGGCACATTTTGGCTTCAAATATAAGGTGATAAATGACAAAATTTCGAGAAAATCTAATAAAACGTTACATAAAAATTTTTCTAATTCGAATTTCGAAAAAATTCCTTCGAGGTATGTCAGGAACCATTCATCCTGGCAAATTCCAAAAGTTTGCAGGCCTACGATCACCCATCTCGGAGCTACAAAACCGACAAACAAACTAACATTTTACACTTTGTTTTATTTATCTATAATAATAAAAATGAATGTTTGTAAATCTGTCTGTCTGTATGTGTGCGGTCTCCAGACAAACCTACTGCACGCAGAACTCTGAAAATTTGAATATATAAGCCCATGAGTCCGATAATGTGCACCTGAGAATCAGAATTTTAAAATTTTAATTACTTTTTTAATTATTAATTAAAAACCGTTTTCAGGATGCCATGCTCGGTGAGTTTCGCCAGCATGATACTGTGAAACAAAATCGCATGCATTGGAAAACATGAAATTGGACGGAAATTTAGTCAGTTTTGCGCCAATCTATATCAATAAAAATGAATGTCTGAAAATCTGCATGCGTGCGATGTCCAGAAAAAACTACTGGACGCAGAACTCTGAAAATTCAAACATATGAGCCCATTCCTTCGGTAATGTACACCTGAGGCTCAGAATTTTGAAATTTTAATTACTTTTTAAATTATTAATTAAAAACCGATTTTAGATCGTCATGTTTGGTGAACTTTGGCCTCCTGAAAAGATTTATGCTTGAAGTGAGTGGTAACCGCAAAAGTAAAAAACTGTTTTTTACGTTGCCATGCTTGGCGAGTTTTGCCCGAATGCTACTATAAAACAAATCGTTTGCATTTGAGAAGCATGAAATGGCATGAAAATTTCATCAGGTTTACGCCAAATCTATCTATCTCTATAATAATAAAAATGAATGTTTGTAAATCTGTCTGTGTGCGGTCTCCAGACAAATCTACTGCACACAGAACTCTGAAAATTTGAATATATAAGCCCATGAATGCCGATAATGTGCACCTGAGAATCAGAATTTTAAAATTTTAATTACTTTTTTTAATTATTAATTAAAAACCGTTCTAAAACAGAAATTTTCTTACCCTGTGTTACGAATTTTGGGAGCAACCCGCTGTTCTGGGGTTTAAAATAGTTTAAAATTCATATTCTATGCGTTAAATAGTTAAATTTTGCTTTTTGTTGCATTGATATATAATGTTCTGGAAATCTCGGGTTCTATGGGTCGTAGGTCTTCGAAAACCTAATTTTGGGGACTTATTTTTAGCGCCAAATTTGGCGATATTTCTTTATTTGGCGCGTTTTTCCTAATGGGGCCTTTTCATGAAATTTTTTTTATGGTATTAATACGTTTAATGACCTAACATTTCCTAATTTTCAGAAATTTAAATCGAAAATTGCAGATTTTACATGATAATTTGTTTAATTGGATGAAATATTTAATAACTCCAGTAATTTTAAAGCAAATTATATGTTTATTTTTCTTCATCTATATCTATTCCTTTTACAATACCTGGCCAATTTTTTAAAAAAATTACTTAAAAACTGTGGTTTAAAAAATCATTTTGTGAAAAATTGTTCTGCTGTTCGAATACTATGCGAAACTCCCCTTCCGTTTTTTCAAATGGGAGAAATGTGTGACGTCACAGCAGCGAGTTGTTTTTAGTGGTGCGTTTGTAAGTACGTACCTGAAACTCTGGAACCATTATCTGCATATTCTGTTATAAAATTGCGGCCTAGAGTACTAATCTGGAGTTGCAGTTTACATGTCAGATTTTGTAAATCGCATAATTTAAGGGGTTCATGGGCAACGTGTGCGGGTCTGCTAGTATAGACATAAATTGGCAATATTAAAGCACAATTTATAAAAAAAGGCTTTTTATAACATAGTTACAATGTTGATAAATACCTATTTCCCTGGAAGAAATATATTTCAACTGCCACCACAGTCATCTTCAGTCTCGTCCGCCGCTCTTCGGCAATGGCATCATATCTCATGGTTCTCTCTCCTCCAGCCGAATCTTCCACTGTATGGCATCATCCCATGTGTCAACAATGCCTGTGTGCACCATGTTGTTGATGCTGCTGCCCTCTGTAGTTGATATTTCTAATGATTCAAGGTTATAATAATATGATCAATTGTTGAAATTTGCTATTTTCTTGATTCCTTCAAAGTCTATTGTAACAGTTCTTTTATTGCTAAGCGGGATAAGGCGGTGCCCGGGCTATTAAATTTAATGTTGTTAATATGTTCATTTTTACAGTCTTTAATTTTTCTTTTAGTTACCCTTATATAGAATAGCTTAGTATTTGTATCATTACGAGTTAAGTTAATTTTGTAAATTCCAGTGGTTTCAATAGGATTAAGTGTCGTTCAGATCTTACACACTGGAATATTGTTTGGTTAGTTTAAATTGGATTCTTATATTTTTCTTTATTGTGGAATTCGAAATTTTGTTAGCGATGCCTCTGCAAAATGGAATAGCTGTGATGAATTTTAATTTTGTTTTTTGTCCATTATTAATTATGTTAAGTTTTCCTTATTGCTCGATAAAAAGTTTTTTAAAATGTTCAGCAGATAATTTGCTTCATGATACTCATTTTGAATAAACTGGATTTCTTTATTTAATAAATCCGCATTAGAACATACCAACAGTATGCAATTGATATATGATCAAATAGCGGCAATTTTATAGTTAAAGGGACCTTAACTATAAAATCCCTGTAACTATAAAATCGCCACTACTCAATCATATATCGATTGCGCACTGTTGGTATGTCCTAATGCAGCTTTATTAAATAAAGAAATCCAATTGTTTCAAAATCAGTGTCACAAAGTAAATTATCCACAGGACATTTAAAAAAAACTTTTTAACGAGTGAAAAAGAAAACTTAACATAATTAATAATGGACAAAAACCAATATTGAAATTCCCCACAGCTATTCCATTTTGCAGAAGCATCGCTAGCAAACTTTCGAATTCCGCAATAAAGAAAAATATAAGAATCCCAATTAAACGTAACCAAACTATATTCCAGTGCGTAAGATCAGAAAAAACAGGATTACCCCTTACTGAAAGTGCCGGAATTTACAAAATTAACTTAACTTGTAGTGAAACAAATACTAAGGGATACTATATAGGGTTAACTAAAAGAAAAATTAAAGACTGTAAAAATAAGCACATACTAACAACATTAAATTTAATAAACAGAGCACCGCCTTATCACACTTAGCAATAAAAGAATCAATTACAATAGATTTTGAAGGAATCAAGAAAATAGCAAATTTCAACAATAGATCATATGCTTATATCCATGAATCATTAGAAATATCAGCTACAGAGGAGAGCAGCACTGACGACAAGGCACACGCAGGTATTGACAACACATGGGATGATGGCATACAGCAGAAGATTTGACTGGAGGAGAGAGAACGATGAGGTACGACACCACTTCCGAAGAGTGTTGTAAGAAACTGAAGAGACTGTGGTGGAAGTCAAAATATTTCTTCTGGGGGGAAATAGGTATTTATCAAATTTGTAACTATGGAAATCCTCCGTAATATTTATTAAGCTTTTATCTTCTAGATAAATATTCCAATATTTAATCATCTGCTCTTAAGAATCAATATATATATATATATATATACATATATATAGGGGTCTCAAAAAGGTGGTAAAGGGCTTCCTTACCTATTACAGGTAAGTGGGCAGTGTAAATTGAAAAAATGTTCAAAATAAGGTCGAAAATATTCCTCTCGTCAATTTTCAAAAAGTTACCTTTTTTAGTTGTATACAATGCCCGTACAAAAACATTCCCAGTTAGTAAAGTGTGCCCCACACACTAATTAGATGATGTACCAAATTTAAGCCTTTCATCATACGTCTGATATCTCTGAAAGAGATATCTTTAACTCTTTAGACCCTGTACCGGCTAGCAAGTTCTTTCCCGCCCGACATAGGAGTTATTGATAATGTTACACCCCTTGAGAACTTGAGGAAGAGGGGAAACAGATAATTCGTGTATTCATGGTCTGTGTGATGTATCAGTGTGCAAAATGGATTGTCAAAAGCAGTTACAATCAATATTCTTTGGATTAGCACAATAGGAAGCATCTCTCTTCTATGCTACTCAAGAGGGGAGTTCCAAACTGTCACAAATCAGTGATAGAGAGCACCTGCTTTCCTTCAATGGGGGAAGGCATTTTTCTGCCGTTTCACCGGGAATCAACAGATGTGAGATTTTCATGGAGCTGGGAACTAAAGAGTTAAAGATGATTGGGGACTATACATGATTTTGAATATTAACGCTTATTGATGGAGTGGGAAAAAAGATTTTCTTTCGTAATTTCTGTATGACCCCTGAAATGCAATCATTCAACATAATTTTTTCCCTTCAAGAACCATTAAAAAATGGTTTAAGTCAGCCTTATATTTATCTTCATATCTCTGATGCTTTTTAATGTATAGTTCTCAAGTTTTGCATGTCACCTCATCAGTGTATGGGGCACATTTTACTAACTGGGTATTATTTTGCATGGGGGTCATATACAAATTAAAAAAGTAACTTTTTGAAAATTTAACAAGAGGAATTTTTTCTTAATGAAGTCTTATTTACGACCTTACTTTGAACATTTTTTCAATTTACACTGCCCACTTATCTTTAATGAATATAGAATTAAAGATACTTACCACCTTTTTGGGACAGCCAGTATATACATATTCTTCATGTAATTTCTTTTGTTTTGGAACTTTTTTTTAATCAAATATTTTTTTAAAGCCAAAAAAGGGCATTTTTAAAATTTTGAATTCCTTAGTTAACCTTGTTTAATAGTTTAGAAAAATTTAGTTTTTCAAGTTACGTAAGCATACAAATTTTAGAAACTTCAGTTTCAGAATTTTTTCACTGTTTTATAAAAAGTTTGTGGAAGTACTGCAAAAACATGACATTTACTTTTTCGTTAGTTGTACTTTCTCTTAAATTCTTCAATAGTCCACCTGTTTCTGACTTATAACCACAATGTCCTGGATACATGGCACGTAACATTGCAAGCCAGCAGCGACTCTCTCCACTGTTTTCACGGGCTTGCATTTCACAATATACAACACCAGCATCCTCACCCTCACCATTGATGTGATGAACTTCAGTCGTAAAAGCAGCATCCTATAAAAATTAAATATACCTTTTATGATTTAAAATAAACACTTAAACATATTTCGTTCCAGTAAATAACAATACAAAAAATGTTTTGCTTTTTCTCTTAAACAATTTTTGAAGCCATGTTTTGTTGTTGCTGATTTAAAATGTAGATTATATATTTA
This sequence comes from Cheiracanthium punctorium, assembly GCA_038373885.1. Classification (NCBI taxonomy): domain Eukaryota; kingdom Metazoa; phylum Arthropoda; class Arachnida; order Araneae; family Cheiracanthiidae; genus Cheiracanthium; species Cheiracanthium punctorium. The sequence continues at coordinate 158,049 of JAWZYV010004077.1, forward strand.
CACACACAATATACAGGCGAAACTCCTCTATATGTTTTTGCTGAAAGAATTCATATAAAAATACGATAAATAAACAACAGAAAGCATAACAAGCTCCTCAGAGGAGGAATGGCTTAGTAAATAAAAAACCATAGTTCTGGAAAGGATAATTAATTTATGTTTGTGTTATTTATTTTTCATGTTTATATTACAACCATTTGACAAAGACACATAGAGGTGATTTGTTCTATATAATGCATTACTTTCTTTCTCCCTTAAAAATTCATATAATAGTTTAAAATGATTAGAAAATTGACATGATTTATTGAAATAACACTATTTCTAAGAAATAGTATTGAATAACTGCAAGTGAAAATGACGAAAATGAGAAACATTATTCATGAATCCCATTACGAAAAATATTTTATTACTTTTACAGATGAGTACTTGAGGAGGCTGTGTCCCGCAATATCGAAAGATAAGGATGACAGAAGAGCACAAATTCTCCTTAATTGGATTTGTCGCGTGTAAGGGGTCAGTTAGAAATGCAAAAAAAAAAAAAAACCCACTCTCCAAACTAAGCGATTTCCTCACCCACAAGTCCGAAGAACTTTGACCCCTCACCCCGCACCTTTCGAAAGGGGAAGCTGAATTGAGGGGTTGTTAACAAAAAAAAGTAATGGTCATTCCTGGTCAAGGAAAGTAAGCTTTATAAGCTGTTATTTGGTCTTAAAAACAGTTGACCGTGCGAAAAGATATAACGTGCAAGAAAAAATCTCAAACATATGCTTTTTGATTGATATCTTTTGAGTTTTACTCTTCCCAAAATAAAATCCTGCGTGTGACCCTGCGCTTATGAAATTACAAACGAAATCGGTCTTTTATAATCTAAAAAAGCGATTTCGGGGGGGGGGGATTTACTGTTTATGGATACCGATTTTTCAGTTAGCTCATAATTTCGAAGCATATGTTAATGTTTCTGATATACATTATTTGTTTCTATAATTTCATAGAAATTGTGCACTTTATGAGATAAATATTGAAACTCAATGCAATCTCTCTGGTCAATACCTTAAAAACTTGGTTAAAAGCCAAGTGTATAGAAGTGCGATTATAAAAAATGAATTAAAAATTGCTTAATGAATTAAAAAACATTTAAATGGTATCAGTAAATTAATATTTGTAAATCATTTTCAGTAGAACTAATCTGTGTTTAATGCGAATTAAATTGTTGATTAAAATTCTGAGTTTTTATCAACATTTTTTATCAACATTTATTCATCAACATTTATTCGTCATTGGATCTTAAAGTTTCTGTAATGCAATAACAATTATGTCTGTGTCAATTAATCGATTAAATGGTTCGAATGTTCGATTAATTTTTTTCCTGGCTATTTCTATTCGGCTAATTCGATCACATTGCTGTTAAAAATATATTTATTCACTATTCAAGTTTGATTAAAATCATATTTTCTTCTATAATATTCGACCTTCCTCGAGTGTAAATCTTCGTTGAAACAGCGTAACTTGCTGGGTGTAATTCTTTGTTATTATTGGTTATGGAATTTATATTGTAGCTCTAAAAACTTCTATGATGATTTCAAGAAGTTTGATTTGTGTTTTGAACGTAAAGAGAAAACGTTGTGAATAAGATCTAATTTCACATAAAAATCATTATAAATTTTGATCTCATATATAGGTAAAAGCGATGGTACTAGTTATCAGTAACTGCCTAGGTATCATAATTGAACATCTGAAGGTTTAACCAATTTATACATTATTTTACTTTAAAAAAATCAAAAAATACTTCCACCGCTAATGTTCTGCGAGCTAGGACAGATTTTTATTTTGCAATACGTGCTTAAGACTTTTCCCATTAAAAAAATAAAATATATGCATATGCATTATTAGTGTACATTGTGTCCTTTTTAAATAAGATTTATTGATTTATTTAATTTTACTTACAATTACTACTAAACATATTGGGCGAGGAGAGAACTAATTGCTGAATTGATTTTGCAAAATATCAAACGATTTAGCAGTAACGGAAATTGCGTCTTTGATATTAACAATTCTTGAGAAGAGTTCAAATGCAACTTCTTTATAAAACTTGTAACCATCTCTAATTACACAATCACAGTGATTTTTAAAAAGTTTATTCTATTAAAAATCCAACATGAATTCATATTCTCTATGCTTCTCTATCCAGGGGAGCAGCTGAGTATGGCAGGTAGGGCACGTTCCATGCGCAATACTTTAAAGGGGTTACAGATTCCAACAAAGACACTGACACAATGAATGAAACAATCAACCCATTCACTCTTACCTTTACAGGGATGCGACGACAGTGATTATTTCTTCTGCAATCATCGTTGCTTCCTAGTTTCGGTCTTTGAATGATCCTGTTGCGGGCCAGCAACCCAAATTTGAGCTGCACTGAAAGACCCAAGCCGGGAAGCAACGCTGAGTGCAGAAGAAAAAATCGCTGTCGTCGCTTCCTTGAAACGATGAAAACGAACAAGTTAAACAAAACGCTAAAATATCTATTTTTAAATGACTGCTCTTAGAACATGAATCTGTGAGACTTTTATAATTTGAAAATATAATTTGTCATTCGAAAGAAATGTTTAGAATGACCGTACAAAGTGTTCAGTGTCTTTCTAACTAAGAGAAAGAGCGCATAATGTTGTCTGCCACATGAACGTTACTTTACCTAGGTACGACACTGAATCTAAAATTTTTCTGAGTTGTCAGACATGCAGCTGCAACATTTTCAATGTATACTTTTCATACTTCAGTTTAGTTTATACAAACGGGGAAAAAATCATGAGAATTTCATTCATACTAAATATCTTATATAAAATGCATAAGGTATTACGAAAAATGATATTTTTGGAGGAAACAAATTATTTTGCACTTTTTTTTTTTTGGTGTGTGTGTGTGTGTCTATGAATTTATTCTTATGTATACTTATTTATCTTGTTATCTCTTATTAAAATAATAAACAATATACCACACAAAAAAGTACAGAATGTCTTTATTTTAAAATGCCAAAACTTAAGGATTTGAGTGAAACAGCTTTTCAAGAAATAAAAGCTTTAGTTTAATAGTATATAAGAATATTCTACGGTGAAATAGAAATCTGTTATCATATTTAGTGGACTTTATACGAAATGAAGTACCCAAGAATAATCGTGTTACAATATTAATAAATTTTCCCAAAACAAATAAATAAATAACTATTATTTTAATTAACAAAAAATTTATACAATCAGCAAATAAATTAGAAAGGTATTCAGGACGCTATCACTGTTGAGCTACATAGGATTTAGAGAAGGGGCCTAATGTATTTCGCAGTACACAAATGATAAAATATTATACTTTTATCCGATACATTTTTTACCTATTTTCTGTGATCAGGGGCGTAGCCAAGGGGGGGGCTTAGGGGGGTCATAACCCCCCCCATGAGGAATTTTTTGCCATACAAAATGTGTATTCTTCACTACATTATCACACACACGTATACATATATATGAGTTGTAGTAGTCGTACACCCCCCCCCCCATGAAAAATTTCTGGCTACGCCCTGTCTGTGATTATTACTCGGACAAATATACTGAAATTAAGTCTAGAGTAAGGTGGTAAGGTGTTTCAGTTCTCAAGAACGAAGACTTTTTTTTATATCTTGACAGAAAATTTTTTTAAAATAATTTTTTAATTAAAAAATTAAATTGGTTAGGGGGACCTTGTCATTAGAGTTTACAAGCTGCATTTTTTGTTGTATTTATCAACATTAATAATATTCTTTACAAGATACAAACCTTAATAAGATTACTAAAAAAGTCAATATATGAACTTGATCCTAAGTATAGAGGAAACTTTTTTCATTATTTTTAATGCATTATGCATGTCCTTTAAAAATACATGAGAGGATTGATGTCATGTATAATTGACATTCATTTTATTAAAAAAATTTCGTTTTGAAAATAAATGTTTGAAAGGACCATGATATTAATTTTGCTATCATTTTTACACTATATTTCCTTTCTGCACAGTTTAGAAAAAGTTCCCTCCTTTACAAAAAATGCTCATGAGTTAATTTGCGACAAATTCTCTAAGAAAAATTAAGTGTTTTTATCCTGCCTTAAATCCAAACCATTTCTTGATTAGTCCAGAATTCCATAGAAACTGTATTACCGCTAAAATACATCGGTGTACGCTTCATTAAGAAGTCTATTCAAAATCATTCTTATTTGGGAATTTAGATTACAAAGGAAATTCACTTCCTTATCCAAAAATCTAAGAGAAAAAAACAATATAGTCTTGAGTCATATATTGACTTACTAATAGTAACACATGCTTTTTATTCGAGGGGGGGGGGGAGACAAATTTTGTAAGCTGAAATTAGTCTGTGCTTTTAAAATTCAAGAAATTTATGGGTGGTTTTGGAAAAAAAAAAGAAAGAAGTCAGACTCTAAAACATTCTAAACGTGCATTTACAAAATCTTTGATTTTTTTTTTTTTTTTTTTTTCAAAATCGTTTTAATATATTATTCCTTTAGAAAAAAAAGACGAGTGTACTATTCAAGTATACTGATTGAATTAACCTTGTCGTCATAAAGAATCGCGTAAGATTTATAAACTTTCAGATAATGAACGTCATATTGAAAGTAAATTTGCAACTTGAGCGATGCTTAAATATTTCCTTCAGATAACATAGTTTGACATTTTTCACGTGATTAAATACATGAACTATGTTCTTCTGCTGAACTATGGGAAATTTAAATAAGTAACGTGTTTATCAGAAGATTTGTTACGATAATGGCTTTAAAGCACAATATACCTTGTTAATAAATCTTCCGTGAGTATTAAATTGAGTATTTGTTATATACATTCATCATTTTTAACGGGCGCCTTACAATTAACTAAACGATGAGAATTTTCAATATCACTATGCATACCGTGGCACTTTCAACTAAAAAGATTGCTGATCGTTCTTCATTTTAATCAAACTAAATTGTACTGTCTGATACCAGAGTGGACATTTACATAATTAATTCATTGAGCAATTGTATTTATTATTTCAATGTTATAGGACATTTATTATTTTTATTACATATTGGACAATCAATAAGAAAACTACAATGTTTATTTTGACTAAAATTTTTAATTTTTCTTAATTTTATTTAATTTAATGTCATTTACAGAGTGAACATCTGACAGAGTTTTAAGCTAAGAAATCTATTGTTCGTTCTCAGTGTGAAAGTTGTACTAGTTTTGTTAAATCTTGCTAACAAAATATTTTTATGGCACATAAAATTTGGAAGTTCTAGAATAACAAACTTTGAACACTTGTTCAGAACAGAATGCAAACTATGGCTATTACAACTCTTAAGAACTTGTGTCTTTCAACTGACCTCTATTACACAGTATTAGTCGAGTATGGGAAAATTTCGTGGAAGTCGGTTGGGAGAGAGGAAAAAGAAAGGTTTTATGGCTTTATGGCCCCCTTTCAAAGATTCTTATCTAGGTATCATCTTGACCAGTCAGAATTCATATAACCTCAACTGTGCTCTTGTTTGTAAAAAGGATAAAAAGTCTTGGTTCCAGAACTCCATTCCATACCGAGAAGTTAGACGTTAGAAATGGCAGTTCAATTTATTCAATCAAGACGTGGAAAGCAGTTAGCGATTTTTGAAAATGGCATATTTAAGTACCAATAGATTTAAGGCTAATAACATATCTTTATAAAATGGCTCTAAAATATAAAAATCCTGGCAGATTTTTAAAATCATTAATATATCCTGTATGTCTAAGTAATTTTGTATGTCCAAATAAGAATTTTTGGATGGAGAAGATGGGGATTAAAATTCAAGAAATTTATGGGGGGATGATAGTTATTAATAAAGCTTAAAAAACTATATAAAATGTACAAAAATACTATAAAATATATATTTATGTACTTTATACAAAAAAAAAAAAAGGAAGATTTGTTGATCACTGGTTCGTTTTTCTTTTTAGGTTGTTTTTTTAAAAACTTACTGATCCAGATATAAGCCATATTAAGTGCATAGTTACAAATGTATTATCGAGTAGTATACACACTAATAAGTTAATTAATTACATATAAATAATAATTTTTTTTATTACCTACTGTTACTATTATTGCTTTTTTACTTCATTTCATATACTGAAAACAGTATTATACATTTAAAAAAAAATTATTTATTTATTTATTTTATTTTCCGTTCGTACTCTTTATCTGTGTAAGTCTTTAATTTGTTGCTCATTGGTTTGCTGTACTACATTTTTTGGATTTTACACTTCCTTCACCGTTCAATGTTTCTTCGTTCTAGAACTTTTGTTCACCGAGTTTAACGAGCACATTTACCGATTAACGATTAGATGTTTTCGGTGGTATGTACAGAATCGTTCCCGCGGCCGTTCGGTTAGTGATCCCATATCTTTACTATTGAACTATCAGGTTCTATACTTTAGCAACAGAAATATAGTCTTCACCAATGAAAATTTATATTAACTTGATTATCGTGTTTACTTTGCGTAATAGTCTCCCTCGCATATTAAACGCACTCCCTGTTTTGAAGCAGAAAAATCATCAAAATATTTTCAAACCATAAAATTCTTAATCATGTATTTGATCTTCATTTATGTGTATGAAAATATTACTAGAAACAGAAAAATGCCTCTATTTTGTGTGCAACTGACCAAAAGATTATTCAAAATACGGCAGGTAATCTGGAAACATTTGGTAAGTTAGTAATTTTATACTTGTCTCCAGTGGTCCAAATTCGACCATAGAGTACTGAATTTTTTAATTTGAGGGCAAATACAGTTTTTCTGTCAAAGAGTATGTCTCAAGATTCCATATACAGTGAATACTAAAGTGAAGGAATCTCCAGATGTTTTTTAAATACTAATTATTTTTGCTCTTACTTTTCATTAAAATACATGAAAGTGTGAAAGAGTGAGAATTAAATGTAATAATTAAGCTTATTTTAAAATAATAGGTGGTGTTTTTCTCGACTGGCTATGCTCTCTGTTGTCGTGGCCTGTTTAGGAATACATTAGTTGTATGGGTCTGGATACAAAACACCATAAACTGAAATGCAAATTAGTGGCATGATAGGTGGTCACTCAAACTATAGGCAACGAATTTTTTTTAAAGTTTTATTGGATTTTTAGATTTTTTGAAAATCTTCTTAAAAAATGCGCAATTTTTTATTCACACATCATGTAAGAACAACTAAAGCGATCGAAAAGAAATTTGGTGACATAATAGGTAAACTATAGCCGTGAAAATTTGGATTAGTTTTTGAAAAAATTTATTTAAAATGTGTAAATATTTGTCTATCACATAAACCTTTGAAGGGAATGAAAAAAATTTACCATAATCACATAGGTTGTCACTTAAACTATAGGTGTCAAAGTATTTTGATTTTTTTACAGATTTTAAAATTTTGCGAAATAGAGAAATGTTTGTTCAGTTGAATAGAGAAATGTTTGTTCCATTCCTGAAAAATTGTAATGGAACAGAATGAAATTTGAGATTATTTTATGTGGCAAGTTTATCTGTTAACTATAGATGCCAAAATTGTTTCAAATATTTCAAATATTTTGAGATTTTGTAAAAATCGTGTAAATGTTTGTTTTCGTATCCCTCAAAAACAGCTTTAGAGAGTAGAATGAAATTTAGTAACATTATGATCAGTAACAACTAAAATAATAAATGCCTGATTTTATTTTATCTTGAGTTTGAATAAATTTTAAAACTTTGCAAAATTGTATTTTTTTTTTTAAAGGAATCACTATAAGGCGTCCGGCGTCCGGAGTTAATCTATTAGTTTGCTATTTAATTTTTAAAAAAATTCTTGGATTTTTTAAATGTTTATTTGCCGTTTTAGGTTTTCTGAAACTTTTGAGTTTTCTGGAGGCATAATATTTAGATATCCGTAGTGAATCAAACAAAATTTAGTTATAGGAGAGGAATGACCTCTTGACATTCAAAACTTTTCCACTAAAACAAAACGTAAGTTTGAATACAAATACCTTCTCTATTCAGGGCTTGATTATGACCAACAGGGGCCCCGGGCACTGATGGATTTGGGGGCCCCCCATCTATGATTTTTGCCTTATTTTTTTAAATAAAATTTTGATATAAAAAAGAATATTTCGGAACAACATTTCAAAGAAGGGGCCCTGGGCAAAGTCTCGATTTGCCCTTGCGATAATAAGGCTCTGTCTCTATTGAGAATTTCATTCCGCATTTACCATCTAACATGGAATCATTTAACAATAGACAGAAGTTAAATCGTTGCTTTCAATATTTTTTCCAATAACCTACTTCCATTCTTTGTACTCCTATAATGCTGACGATAAATCAGGCTTTTTGGAAATCTGCATTACATATTAATCTAAGGTAACTTCATCTAATTATTTGATACAATTCAATTTAAAGTAATTTCTAAAAAGAAATATGCTTTAAATAGAAACAGGTTGATAATGAATTTATCTTAATTTCAGCATTAAGCTAACTACTGAGAATCACAATATTTTTAGCACAATGTTTAAAATTTCAAATTTTGATACCTAGAACATCTGGAGATTAAAAAAAAAGTTGCAAAAAAATGAAGATAAATTCCTAAATTCTTACTAGATAGCAACATTTGATAAAAGGTTCTATTATGTAAAGAATTAAAGCGTGGCCTGTTTGGGATACCCTGTATATTAAAACTTATCTAAAGATAACCATCTCAATAGCTATTTTCTGCATTTACTAGAAATTGTATGCAATTATCATGAACTTGGCTAAAACACCAATAACTAACATAAGAGTCAATGACTGGTGAAATCTATTTTTCTTACCCAATAATTGATAAATAAATAAATTTGTATATTAAAATGATCTCTCCGTATTTACTTTATGTACTATTATCTATTACAAATGTAGGAAAAAACGACGGCACCCGGAAAAAATGCCCCCCCCCCCCCCCCAAACACACACAATTCTAATTTTCATAGGGGCATGGGGGGAGTACGTGCACTCACATGACAAATCAAATGTAGACTATAAAAGATTCTTTTGTAAATTGAAATGCTTTTATAAGAGAAAGGAGTAAAAACAATTGTGACCCCTCCCCCGGCAGAATTTTTTATGGGTCGGCCCCTGACTTTTTTAAATAGTGGACAAAAACTTACTTTGATTTGCTTTTAATGAGGCTCTTGAATTTGCAAAGTGTGGGAGGGGTCGTCAAGCACCCACCTGCCCCCTATATGGGCTCAGAGTAAGTGTGAAGATACTATTTAAAATGCTATTGTAAAATTCTGTTGTATTTTGATATCAATAGAAATAATTATAACAATACTAAAGTTCAAAAGAGGCTTTTTTTAACTCCATTAATTTTCTATATTTATTTATTTATTTATTTAGGGTTTTTTTTTGTGCGTGTGTGAGGGGAGTTATGCAAAAAACGGTTGGTTGGTTGGTTAGTTGTGTTTAATGGCACAAGGTCCAGAAAGGACATACTGCGCCAGACTATTTATGTAGATAGTAAAAACGATTTTTCCGGGTAAGAGGATGTTGCTTAAAACAAGAAAAGCTAAAAACTATTAAGTCTAAAAAGGATAAAATCAAATTGTAGAAAGGTAAAAAGTAGATTAAAATTAACACAAAGACATCTGGATGGGTTCCCATCCAGATACCAGTCACACAAAGGTTAACCTTTCACACAGAGTAAAAAAGATTAGTACGCCGAAGGAAAGCGAACAAATTACGGTGTAGGGTTTCACCCAAAATTTCGCCAGGTTCGGGGTAAGCACAGTTAAAAAATTTGTGGTAAAAATCACTAAAAGCAGTGCATGAGGTTAAAAGATGGCGAATGGTGAGATAAGTATGACAATGGGGGCACTCCGGAGCAGGTTCACCCAGGAGTAAGTGCTTATGGGTAAGCCTCGTATGACCTATACGGAGACGTGTCAAAATGACATCAAGTCTGCAATATGGATGAGATGACCAATGAGCGAGAGTTGGGCAGATCGAATGAAGTTTGTTTCCTGTTTCACAATCCCATTTATCAATCCAGATTCCTTTTATTATGGAAGAGATGCTAGCCTTAATATCATTGTAGGATAGATCACCGGTGTATGGAATGGTAGCATGCTTGGCTAGTGTGTCGGCTTTCTCATTGCCAGTGATCCGAGTATGGCTGGGTACCCAACAGAGTAGTATACTGTACCCACGGTTTACAAGTTGTTCATAGGTATGCAAGACTTTGATCATATGGCTATGTGTTACAGCACCAGATTTCAAATTCTCTAATACACTAAGAGAGTCCGAGTAGATGATATATCTTTTTTTTCACATTCTAGCAATGTAGCGAAGGCTTTCATAGATAGCTAGGAGTTCAGCTGTAAAAATAGAGCAAAATGAGGGGAGAGTATAGCTGCAGGCATGATTACGAGTTATAAATGCAAAACCGACGTGATTGGGAGATTTTGAGCCATCTGTATATAGGTCTTCGTAGTTTTGATATTTGTTTTTGTGGTCTAGAAATAGCTGTTGATAAACTTTAGGGTCAGTGTTTGGTTTAGGAAAGCCTTCAAAAGGTTGTAGATAAGAGATCTGCAACACATTCCATGGTGATATTTTATGAAAAAAACCTGTGGATACATGCACATCCTCCAGTTGGGTACCGATAAGACTCCTACGAATCCTTAGTCCAAAAGGAGGAGTACAGGAAGGACGGTTGCCATAAAGGCGGTCCAGATGGGTGTCTACTAATGAATTCTTTAAGGGATGTGAGGGATGAGAAAGGATATGAAAATATGTATTTAAAGAAAGTTTTTGACGTGTGAGGGTGAGTGAAGGTTTGCAACAGGTTATATAAAGACTTTGCACGGGCGATGTCCTAAAAGCTCCGGAGCAGATGCGTAGTGCAGTATGATGCACAGTGTCTAGTTTTTTGAGCACTGATTGACAGGCCGATCCACAGCCACAGCAAGCGTAGTCCATTTTGGAACGGATGATGGCTCGGAAGATCCGCATGAGAGCATCCCGTTCTGCCCCCCAAGAGGTATTGGTTAAAACCTTTAAAATGTTAAGTTTTTTTTCGCATTTTCTACGAATGTCAGAAATATGATTAGCAAACGTAAGTTTTTTGTCAAAAGTTAGACCTAAAAATTTAACAGAGTCCTTCACAATGATTTTAGTGTGATTGAGGTAGAGTTCTGGATCTGGGTAGATCCCACGCTTCCGGCAGAAGTGAGTGCAAATAGTTTTTTCTGCAGAAATATTATACCCATTAGTATTGCACCATTTTTGGATGCGATTGATAGTGGTCTGAAGCTGCCGTTCTATGTAACGCATGTCTTGCCCCTGACAGGAGATCTGTAGATCATCAACATATAGGCTACCGTGTACTGTTGGAGGGAGCTGGTTAAGGATATTGTTGATTTTTATAGAAAAGAGGGTGGCGCTAAGGACAGAGCCTTGTGGTACACCCTCTTCTTGTATAAAGTTATCTGAAAGGGTGTCTTTGATGCGTACTTTGAAGTTCCGGATTGAAAGAAAATTCTTGATAAATATAGGTAGGTTTCCACGGAAGCCCATATTGAAGAGATCACGCAGTATGCCATATCTCCATGTATGGTCATAGGCTTTTTCAATATCAAAGAATATTGATACAAGGTGGTTCTTTGTTAAGAATGCGTTACGGATTTGAGTTTCTAAATGTAAGATATTATCGGTTGTGCTTCTGCCTTTGCGGAATCCACTCTGGAAAGGGTGTATATGGCCCTCAGTTTCTAAAACATACACTAGACGAGTATTAATCATTCGCTCCAGTAATTTGCACAGACAACTAGTTAGGGCTATGGGACGATAGTTATTGGGATTAGTGGTGTCTTTTCCAGGTTTGGGTAAGGGAATGACCATTGCATTTCTCCACTCTAAGGGAAAGGCATGCTCATTCCATATTCTAGTATATAGCTGCACTAACTAAGACTAACTAAAGAATCATAGGAGAGATGTTTAAGCATATCATTAGTGATGCCATCAGGGCCCGGGGATGTGTTTGATGACTGTCTTAAACTGTTGCGTAGTTCATTCATAGTGAAAGGACTATTGTAGGAGAAGTTCAAGGAAGTTTTGAAGTTTAATTTATGGCGTTCGGATTGTTCTTTATATGGAAGAAAGGTGCTAGAATAAGAGGTACTGCAGGATGTGAAAGCTAGAGATTGACCAATTGTATTTGCAATTTCTTTTGTATCTGAAATAATTTGGTTAGTTATGGATAGGCAGGATATGGAGTGATTACTATAGATGCCCATGCTTCTTTTGGTTTTGTACCATAGTTCTTTACTGGAGGTTGAAGGAGAGATTTTTGAGACATATTGAATCCAGGATTCTCTGAGAACACCTCCTTATTTTGCGTGCATTTGCACGAGCTCTTTTGAAGGTAATAAGATTGTCAGTGGTGGGGCACCGCCGAAAATTACCCCACGCTTTCTTCTGCTGTTTTTTAGCGAGGGTGCAAGCCTCATTCCACCACGGCTTTTTAATTCTATGGTTACTTTTAACAGATTTTGGAATGCTCGCGTCAGCTGCATTAATGATAATGGAGGTGACATTCCTAACGACCTCGTCCATGTTTCCTTCAATAATATTTGGTAATATGGTAGATAGCAAAGTAAAAGTCTGCCAGTCTGCTTTATTATGAATGTATCTGGGTATGTTAGTGGTTTGGTTGAGATTCTGATATAAGGGTGAGAGAATGATCGGAAAGTGATCGCTGTTATGCAAGTCGCCAGAAACTGAGAAATTATAGAGGGGGAGGAGTGAAGGAGAACAGATGGCAAGGTCGATGGCATGAAAGGATTTAGTTGGATGATGGAAGTAAGTATTGTCGCCGTTATTCATAATACATAGACAGAAATCAGTTGTAATTTGTTCTATTTGTTCACCTCTATTGTTGGTATCTTTGCTTCCCCATAATGGACTATGGCCATTCATGTCGCCAAGGAGTAAAAATGGTGTTGGGAGTTGCTGAATAAGATTACTGAGAGATGTTTGGTTGATTGTTTCATTAGGAGGGAGATAAATGCAGCAGATGGTAGTGAGCTGTTTTAATTTGACACGAGCGGCAACTGCTTGGAGATTTGTATTCAGATTGACTATTATGTGGGGATAGTTATTGTTGACTAACAGGGCCACACCACCAGAGGCCCTGTCACTGAGTTCGTAGTCTTTCCGAAGGATTGTATATTTGTGAATGGTCGGATGTTTGTCAGCTTTGAGATAAGTTTCTTGGAGAGCAAAGCAGGCGGGATTGAGGTCATAGAGAAGTGTTTTAAGGTCATCAATTTTATTCTGAAAGCCGTGGCAGTTCCATGAGAGCAACAATGCCATAATTATGTAATGTTATTGGCATTGTGCGTCTCCTTTGTAATCCCTGCAGCGATATCAGGCGGTTTTATTTCTTCATGTTCCATTGATTCTTCATCACTAATATCTGATTCTGATGGAGCAAGTCTTAAGATTGTGTCATCAATATGTGGCTGTGGAGGTACTTTATTCTTGCTAAATTTGTTATATTTTAATTTGTAAGTGGCTGTTTTACTAAGCTGTGGTCTGACTTGGGTGGAGCTATTACTTGTTACCTTTTTCTTTGGTGGAGTTTTTGGGGATGTAGAGCAAGGTTTGTTCTGTTTAAGAGTAGTTTGTTTACTTGTTGAGGTATTGGTGGTGGAAATATTTGATGGACAGTCGGTTTGAAAGGCTATTGATTTTGTAGATTTTACTATTGCAGCATAGGATAGGCCAGGTTTTGGTGTACGAGCTTCTATTATTTTATGAGCTTCAGGGTATGAGATTCTTTGTGCAGCACGTATTGACTGGATTTCTTTTTCAAATGCCCATTTAGGGCATGACTTTGAATATGATGGATGTTCCTGTTTACAGTTGACACATTTTGCAGCTGCAGAGCAGGTATCACTGTCGTGGTCAGAGGCACCACAGCGAGCGCAGGCCGGTGACCCACCACAGGAAGTTTTAGTATGACCGAACTTTTGACATTGGAAGCAACGGATAGGATTTGGTACATATGGTCTTACGGGACATAATAGATAGCCAGCTTTGATATGGGTTGGAATAGTGGGTGACTGAAAAGTTAGGACAATATGTTTAGTGTTGATTGTTGGATTATTGCGTCGAATAGTTATTCGGCGCACAGCACATACTTTTTCGTCTCTGAGATTTTCTAGTATTTCAGCTTCAGAGCAGTGCAAAAGTTCGGGTTCTGATACGACTCCTCGCGAGATGTTTAGGGATGTGTGGGGGGTGTCACTGTAACAGTTTTTAGGCCAAAGTTTGTAATCTTCATGATTTTGGAAGCTTGTCTACTGCTTGTTACTTCCACTAACAGGTCTCCAGATCTTAATTTTTTAACTTTTTTGACCTCTCCGACATAGTCGGTGATGCATTTATGTATTAAAAATGGCGATGTTTCGTTAAAGGTACCTTCAGCATAGTGTATGATGAAGAATCGAGCGCTCATGTTTGTTAAGTGTGTTTCAATATTTTCATTGGTAGTGTACAGCAGTGCGTTGACGATAGACAAAGAATTTTTTGTATTCATGTTGGGGGAATTGAGATTCGGACCCGACCGCACCACCCACCACAGAGCCCAACAAGGGGGTGTGCACTTGCACACCAGTGCTAATCGGGTCTATACGCACACAGTACATCCCTTAGGCAGCGTCCACCCTTAACGACGTGCCCAGTAGATGTCCGATTGCTTGATCCCTAGCAGTTGATCGAAATCAGTACCACCAGCCGATTGATATACAGGGGAACGCTATATACCTCCCGTTTACCCGAAGCCGAGGCCAAAGCAATGTGTTGAGGTTTCTCCTGTGTCTGTGGAAATTCCATAATGATGATTTACTTTACGGGAACACCCCTCAATTACCAGGATCCCCATTTCCGGGGACACGGGTCTCCACGCACGGCAAACATGTGGGTAGTTTTCCGCCAATAGAAGCTGACGGCACAGGGCGACCGCAGCTTCTAAATGGGGGCCCTCACCTCCACACAGGAAACTACACTGAGGGGGAAGAGGAAGGGGATAGCTAAGAGGAGAGGAGGGTAGAACAAAGAAAAGCGAAAGATGGCTGGGGCCCCGGGATTGCGACACCCGTAAAAACCTAAAGAAGGTTTTCCCCCTGAGGGGTATGCAAAAAACGGATAAAAAGTATAATGATGACTTATCTGGAAGCATTTAATATTTATTAAAATAAAATGCATCAGATATTTAAAAAGGCGCTTAAAGTGATACACATCGCTAAAAATAAAATAATTTTCAGATTTAATTTTACAGGTAAGCCAAAGTAATATTAGAAAAACCACACAGATGGCTAAAAGATTAGTTTTTTTAATTATTTTTTTTAAACTTATGTTACTGTGAAAGTGAATAAAGCATGAATGTGACACAATTTATATAAGGTGATTTAATCATTAAAAACTGGACAGTTTGTAGCTATATTTCTCATTAATTAATACATATTTAATCATGTCCTTCTGCTATGAGCCTTGATTTCCCTTTTTTATATGAAAATAATACTATTTAGTTTTATATATCGGTAAACAAGTTATGTTTGTTCTTGTTTTTATAAAAACTTTTCAAAAGGAAACAGACATACAGTGGAACTTCTTTTTGCATATCTACCCGACCCCTTATTGCGATCAAGATCGTGCCGAAACCCGTTACAGGAAATTTATGACTCTTCTGACCTTCTGACAGACCTCTTGCGAAGAGCGTTTGACCATCAGTGCGCCTGACCAGGAAAGACAAGTCAATTATCTTTTAGATGGTCCCTCTTTTGAACCCCAACATCCCGGCTAAGATAAATCGTTTTTCTGTAAACTGAGGTACCATGCTTGAGGAAGGGTGATATTTGTCCTGAAAACATGCAAAACAAATTGTCTGGACATTTGCTACAACATATAAAATAAATATTTTTGTATTTACATGGTATTTTCATTTCTGCTTGTGGGAAAAATATTTATTTACATGCAGAAATATCTGCTTTCATCAAAAAAAATTTTTAATGTCAGAAAATAATGGTGGTGATAGCAGAAAATACATGACTTAATGAATTTTTATTGCATCTTCTCAGGTTCCTATTTCCCGTTCATTTAGCATATCAATATGGAGAATTTTGTATCTTTTAATTAATTTATTTATTGTTGGGGTGGGGTCAGTGAAATTACACATCGCAGGGTTGACAAAGCAATGTACATTTAGGTGGAATTACTTTTAGGGGCAAGGTGAATTACTTTCATCATCATACAAGTATTTTGTTATGAATTTCTGGATTATTATTAATTTCATTATCTACTTCTAGCAAAGTTTCATAAATTTAAAATTAAATGCATTTTACATTCTACATCAAATCAAATTTTTTAATCATATAAAACGTTTCACTTATCATTTATGTTGAATATTGCCCTATGCTGCCGGTGCCCATGATTGAAAATTATTTTAATGTATTGTATTTGAGATATCAGAAAGATTGTAGTATTTATGAGCATAAATGAACAGCCAATTAAAATAAAAGTCTTGTTTTTAAAGTCATATCTAATAGTAATTTGTGTATCTTTGATTGTCAGAACTAAAGTACCACTTGTCAATGGCATCATCTGGATGAAAGTTTTCATTATCTGGCCCATTTATTGATATTGTTCATAGTGTTTGTTACTAATACATTCCTATATGCAGTTTTAATTCAGTTGAAAGCACTAACCTATAACAGACTACGGCTATTTCACCATCCGCGTACACAGCTGGGTGCTTTTGCTGTGTAGAGCACTGAAAACATACATCCCAGGGACAGTTCAGATCAAGATCTGCAGATTGCCACCGATGTTGGGTTGCGCGAAACGTGAAGAGAGAATGCATGGGCATAAAGGGCACTTTGCTTTAATTGCTCTGCTAAACATATCTTTTTTTTTTTTTTTTTTTTAAGGATGAAATGTTCTGCAAAGACTGGAATTGTTCTGTAACGTATTTAAGTACTTTCTACTTCCAAGCATATCAACTTTTTTTTTTTCATGTAAGAACTACATACATAATTAGGCCAAATTTTCACTTGCCAAAGTAAAAATTCTGCTCGCCAATTTCGAACAGGCGAGTGGAAATTTCATGCCCTACACATGCATCTCGTAAAAATAGCATAAATGCATTCTGAAGACCTCAAAATGTGTAAATACACCAAAATCTCAAAGTCGAATTTTTTCATGATTACAATACTTTCCTTATATGGTACATGTTCGGAAAGTAATAGCCTTTCAATGAATTTTGACACTTAACTTTCCTTGTTGTTAATCTTTATGTAAGATTAAAAAGAGGTGCAAATCTCTCATGGCTAACACTTGCCTAAGATTTAAGAAAAGTTGTTAAAAGTTCTATGTGATTCTTTGCTTCCTGTATTTTCACTATAGGTGCACTGGAATACAATGTCTATTGTTGAAGAAAGGTGGTCTTTGGGCATCAATTTTTGTAATTTACAATATCCAAATTTGAGATACAGAGGTTTTAAAGGGAATTTTTTCTAGAAAACATGGAAAATACATTGAATTTAGATTGTAAATGTAGGGAATTTCAGAAATGTTGAGACAGATAGGTTCAACAATTTAATATGTACAAATATATACACATATGTAAGTTACTAGCAATGTATGAAAGACTGGTAATTTAGAGAATATCTAGTCATTTTATAGAATGGCTGTTGTTTTTAGGAAAAGCATGAAATATGAAGATTAAAATTAATAATAAGTAAAAACTTTGCAAAATACAGTAGAATCTCGCTACCATGATACTCTCTACAATGGTAATGCTCTCTATTACGATACTTTTTCATATTCCTGACTTAATTTCCTCGAGATTAATGTAAAGCAGTTCTCTATATAATGATATTTTTTACAACGATAATTCTCTCTACAATGATGGTAATGTTATCCCTTCGAATACAATAATTCTCACTACTACGATATTTTTCTTTC
Organism: Cheiracanthium punctorium; assembly: GCA_038373885.1. Lineage (NCBI taxonomy): Eukaryota > Metazoa > Arthropoda > Arachnida > Araneae > Cheiracanthiidae > Cheiracanthium > Cheiracanthium punctorium. The sequence continues at coordinate 176,104 of JAWZYV010004077.1, forward strand.
AAAATGCAACTGGTACATACAAATTAAACGTTTTATAAAACAAGTCTAAATAAAATGTGGCTGAACTGTTGGCAATATTTTCCGGTTGCACTTTCATTGGAGAATCTTCATCAATGTTTTGTTTTTGCATTGTTGGAATTACAATGGTAATGAGTCAATGTATTACAAGAAAGTGCATTTCTCTTACTACATTTTACAAAAACTTTTAGCGGTTTAATTTATTTAGATATTAAAATTTTATTATTTAAATATGCGATAAACATTTATAGGGTATGGTGTCTCTGTAATTCTAGACAAGAGTATTTGACTAAAACTTCAGGATGATGTTAAAATTACTCAAACCTATAATATATATTAAACGGAATGAGAAGATTTGAAGAGACGAAGAATGAATGGATGAGAATATTTATTGTTTGCATGAGCGAAAGAAGCCTGCTGAATAAAACCGAGCACCTCATAGTGATGCCACAGATTATAGGATATGGAGAACTAAATTCATTATTTTGACCCCTCAAAATATCAGTATATTTATAGCGTTACAGTGAAATCCCATTATAGAGGGATTTCACTGTAACATTATAAAAAGTATTTATCCATGAAACAATTGTTTTTGAGTCGTATAGAAAGGTTTACCTTTCTGGAGTTGTAAACACAAATTCATCAATATGCAAAATGCATGATGCTTGTTTCATGTAAAAAATAATCCACTAATAGGTAAGTTTGCACTCTTAAAAAAAAAACAGGTGTAGGACAATAACAATCTTATGCAGTATTAAAGTGCAAATTATAAGAATATTTTATGATGCTAAGCCCCGACACGGCGACAATGTTGCGGACACAGAAATCTGCTTGCGGACAGTTTTTGTTGGCATATTTAAAAAAAAAAAGTTTTAAATTGACTGCCATAAATAAAATAAAAAATTTATTTTTAACTGTCCGCAAATTTCGGGAACACTTTGCCGCAGCTTGTTACGCTGTCGACGCTCTGCGATGACGTCACTAACGTGAAAAACATACGAAAAGGAAAGGCCGAATCTAGCTTTTACACGCCTCAGAATCCTCCTGTTTTCCCATTTTTATTATTTGCCAATGATCATCATTTTTTATTTCCCCTGCACCATTTTGGATTCGTTTTGCGGCCCATCGCAAAAATGCATTTATTTAAAATGGCACCTTCAGATAAATACGATTAAATACAATAACCCCATCATAAAAATATGAATGACAATGACTGATTGAAAACGGCCCTTCTGCAAAATTACCTTCTAAATCGGACATTTCTCACAGATATTACTCATTAAAATGTCTTTTACAAATGTTCTTTTTTTTTTTCAGATCGAAATATTATTATTATTGCTTTTTTCATCATGTTTTCATTTGCACGAGCTGATTACCCTGAAAGTGCCCCTACTGCAATGTTTTGTTTTTTGCTGACTAAAGTGGGAACTCAATCGACAGAACTACGGGCGTATTTCGCTTAGGAATTGAGGGAAGAGGGAAGAAAATATAGTTGAAAAATACAAAATTGTTTTAAGTCATCTAAGAATTTAATTTCTTCAAATATCGGTAGTTACGTTTGATAAATACATAGTTACGAATTATTAACAATTATTATTCGAGAGTTTGTCGCCAGTTGTTTAGTTATTCCTCTTCTCCGTTTTAATTGTTTTGCACACTTGCAAGCTTTTTCGCTCTTTTTTTTTTTTTTTTTTTTTTCCCGTGAACAATTTATTCTATTTAACCAGCTTTCTTATTACGCATTATTCATACAGATATTTACTAACCATCAATAACTACGAATGATATAAAAAGTGTCTTAGCAAAACTACGTTGTGCGATTCTGAAATTAAGCGGGACTTCCAGAAATTGATCTGAAAATTGAGCTATTTAAGACATCTTGCGAATACAGCACTTGAAATGCATTATGTTTTGCCAAAATTAAGCATCGGTGTAGCTGGGGTTATTTGCGCCCGGTGCAGTCCTTTCGTTTTCTGCCACATTCTACTAAAGGACAGAGCAGACTTCAGTGCTTTCCGTACGCTCAATGTATTTTTACGCATCTTCAAGACTGATTGCGGAGAAAAGTGTCCCCATTGTATGTTTGGCGTGGTTTTGTGGTTTCACGGGTTATCCTTTGTTGGCGAATCCCGACTGGTCATTAAAAGCCTATAAATTTTCCGACCCTGCACTGTTTCCCCCCCTTTTACAAAGCGTGCACATGCAAATTAACCTTTAAAAAGCTCCCCTCATATCGTGCAGCCTACGGCAATCGCACGCGAGTCTGCGCTCGCCTTTAAGTGTCAGTATTCTCCGGTCGCTTATCTTTGTTTTTATCTTGCCGCCTTCGTGGACTGCCAACCCCCCCCCCCCCTCTTATTACGCCACTCTTTTACTTATAAAAAAAGGTGGAGTAATTTCAGAATTAGGTAATTTCGACTATTGATAAGATTTGGTATTCTAAATTTACAAATAATATACATCTTCTGAAATTTTGAAAAATTTCAACATTTTACTAAATGAAAAAAAAAAAAAAAATTAAAGCAAAGGTAAAGTAATTCTGGAAAAGTAAGTCTTCAGAAAGCAAATAATTGTCAGTCTAACAGTTAGGTTATTCTTACAATAAACTACAGTAGAAGACCCAAAATCCGCACAGCTTGGTTCCAGACCTTGTGCAGATTTTAGAATTTTGCGGATTTTGGGTCATAATAGGAAATTTATTCTATTTCCCTCCACCCCACGAAGAAAAAATATATATATATATATATTATAGATCAAGAGAAACAAATCATGTTACTTATTATCAGAATCATAATATAAAAATACAGTGGAATAATACATTTACAAAATTATGAGATTATAGATCAACTTATTTAAACATGTATATTTAATAGTAGTTTAGGACTTGGGGATATTCTAATTATAGTTATTTTATTTTATTTTTCATTATTTCCTGTTCTGTAACACAGCTTTGCTGCTCTACAAATCTGAGATATTTCTTTCTCAGAGCCTAACCTTGATTAAATGTTATTTTATCAACTTTTTGATCATCCTCATTTGTTACTGTGTCATGTGATCATAATTGAGTGTTAATTATGTCACTGTCAGTCATTTCAAGGATATCAATGTTACCATGAGAGCTCACAAACTCTTAAAATATTTTTTTCAAGTGGGAATAGGTTATTCAGTTTTACTTTGTGGCTATAGTGTAGTTTTCTGAGCTTGCAGCTGGCAGGGCAGATTTCATTGTTTACATTGAATAGACAGTGCGGATTTTAGAGCCTTGCGGATTTCGGGTCGGCGGATTTTGGGTCTTCTACTGTATTATCAATTTAAGCTTATTTTGCTCTCAAAAACTTAAAATATATATATATATATATATATATATATATATATATATATAAATAATTCCGGAAGTTTTTTTCCTTATGAAATTGTTTAAATACTTGCTGTAACAGAACAGGGATCACTCTAGAAATGAAAAGGGCAGGGCATGTTCCCGCAAGTGTCGACAATCCAGGTTAAATTTGGGAATGACAACACCCGGGAAACAAAATTGGTGTTGAGAAGTGATTGGCCATGAGTGAAGAGTGTTATGGAAACAAGGATAGCCACTGAATTGAGAGACATCTACTTTTATTTATAGCAGTCTGGCACAGAAATGTATCACAGTCAGAAATTACTTGTAGAACAGGATTTCATTGCAAGAGAACTATTAAATATCACAGCTATGCTTTATCACAGTTAGGCACAGAAAAATATCACAGTCTGAAGAAATTCATAAGTACTGGCAAAAAATGGTTTAATGAATTTAAACTTCACAAGCCGTTTAGATTTCAATTTCAAAAGCTGCTTTACCTTGAAGAGAACAAGTCCACAGGGAGAACTTCAGATCCTTAAATTACGATGAAACACGATGTTCTATATGACGGCACTTCAAACAGAAATTCTAAACTTTAAAACAGGTTAAAAAAAATCGGCATTAAATGTTGATTAAAAACGTACTGTCATTTTAAAGATTAAATAGAAGCAGGTTTAGCTGGCTAAAAATAACATGTCTGGAGCTTAAAGAGCATTACCGCTCGCCAAAAACGTCGGTCAACTGTTAATACAGCCTGACTGTCTAATTGCTTAACGGCGACGATCGGCCTAACTGCCTCAACTGCTGTCGACCTGCTATCGGTCTGCTTATCTGCTTATCTGCTTATCTGCTCTGCTCTGCTTCGATTACGGCGAAAGCTCCTCCTTTTATTTATCACTGCCGACTGCGCATCTCATTTCTGAGTTGTTCTCCGGCTGCGCGGTTGAACGGCGTTTACCGGGCTTCGGGAGCGCATCGGCGATTGGATGAACAGTTTTCTCCGGGCGATACTCACTTCGCCAACCAACCATCACGCCCGTCCAAGATGGCGACTGTTGACGAACTGGAGATCGGAGCCGTGCGTCTTAAACGATTGTTGACGCAAGCCACGGTTAAAGCGAGGTTTAAATTTAACAAAAGTTATTAAGTTTATTTAGCATTTGAATTAAACTGCTTGGCTTTAGGAGTTTATTTAATTAGCTTTAAGTTGTTGAAATTTTATCTTAACCTTTTATTGTGGCGCTTAGAGTTGGAGAGTTTCACAATTCAGGTAAGTCAAAAATTAAGTACACATAAGAGTTGGGATATTTATTGTTCACAAATAACCATTGGGAACAAAAGCCCCTCCTCCCAGCTCTTATGGACTGCAATTGCCAGCACTTAGAAGAATATAACAATCAAACATCATAACCATTTACAAATGCAATAAAACAATGTGCAAATCAATTCATACCTGTAGGCGAGTAACGAGCAAGCAACAATACTTCAAAAGATTAATAAAACAATGTACCAAGAAAACTTTAAAACAATGTTCCATACAATTCAAAAAAAGAAGGCATGTAAAAGTTTCAAAAATTAATTTTTGCAGTTACATTACGTAATATCAGAAAACTTTAAAACAATGTTCTCAAATACTTTTCAAATATAAAGTCCCTTTTTAAACCTTAAAAACACCTTTTTACTAAAAACCACAAGTAATTCCAACAGATTCAAAATTAATCATGCAAAAAGGTTTCACTAAAGCATTACAAAAATTTACTATACTTCACACAGTTGCATATGTTTAGTTTCACAGTTAGGATTTTAACTAATCAGGTTGTCCCATGCTCGAACGACGCGAACGGCAATTAAAAAGATTCAAAAATTCTACTTAATCAAAAATACAAAGATTCTAAATGTTAATTTTGATACCTTAAACTTTGAATTCTAAGCACAATTCTAAACAATGAAAATCTTAAACGTTTAAACTCTTAAACACTGATCCAACCACCAAAAACCTTAATCAACTAGAAAACACAGTATATTAGTGCAAAAATCGTTAAAAAGAAAAATACGATATATAAGTGCAAAAATTTCAAACAACATTATGACATGATAATGATTAATGACCTGGTGATCACCAAAGATTCAAATATGCACAATCTCATATCTTTTTACGCATAACTTACACATAATTCACACATACCTTGGCCAAGGATTTTCACACACCAAACTTTCATTCAATGACATGAAAAACAGTTGCTTAAATGACATATTTACAAAATGAAAAATGACACTTTTCAAAATACATTAATACTTTATCAAACATTAAATATCAAAATTCAAAAATATGGTGGTGGATCAAAAATATCAAAAACTTTAGATCTCAAACACATCCTCAACAAACTTTTTCAATTCATTTTGAGTGATAGGCTTAGTAAAGATGTCAGCCATATTAGATTTACTTCTGATGAAGTTTACTTTAAATTTATCTTTATAAAACAGATCTCTTACAAAAAATAATCTAACATCTATATGTTTAGTTCTATGATTTTCTATCGGGCTTTTAAGGAAATCAATAGTAGCCTGGTTATCCACAAATAGAGTAGGTTTAGAGTTATATTTGATTAACCCACAATCATTACCCTCTTTTAGAACGTTATCTAGCCAGGTGAGTTCTTTGATATTCTCAACCATGGCAAGAAATTCAGCTTCCATAGTGGATAAACTAACTGACTTCTCCTTAAATGTACGCCAAGTTATGGGTGCTTTATCTAAACATATGAACTCTCCCCCCATGGATATTCTGTCGTCTCTATTCGCTGCGAAATCTGCATCCGAGTACCCAATTAAATTCATATTTTCACATTTTAGCTTTAATTTGTATGATTTAGTCTTTCTTACGTATCCGAGTAATTTCAACAGTCCGTTCCAATGTTCCATGCCCGGGTCACTCTGGAACTGGGAAAAGATATTTACGGCGTAAGAAATGTCGGGTCTCGTGCGGCTAGCTAGAAACGACAGGCATCCTAAGACGCTTCTATATGGGTAGATTTGCATTTGATATTGTTCACTGTTGGTTTGAGGCGATTGTAATTTGCTGTACTGTACGCTTTTTGTGATTGGGAGTGATGAGATTGGTAATTTAAATTTATCAAATCTTTTGCAAATTTCGTCAATGTAGGGAATTTGGTGGATTATAAGACCGTTATCAGCCTCTTCAAATTCTACACCGAGTAACCTTTTGGTTTTTCCCAAAATTTTTAAATCGAATTTGCTTTCTAGTTTGTTTAAAATTTTTCCTATCTCATCTTCAGTCCTTCCAAAAATGACTATGTCGTCTACATAGACTAAAAGTACAGCAGAATTATTAGAGAAGAAAGTACAATTGCACCATTCGAATTTTCCAAGTCCAATTTCTAGCAAAACATTCTTGAGTTCGAAATACCAAGCACGACCGCTTTGGTGAAGGCCGTATAAAGCGCGTTTTAAGTGACAAACCAAATTTTCCCTACCAGCCTCTACGTACCCTTCAGGTTGTTTCATGTAAACTTCCTCTTCCAAATTTGCATACAGATACGCACAGGCAACATCGCACTGCATATGTTTCCATTTTAACAAGACCACGAACAGAGAAAAAAACAGCCTAATTAAAGAAAAGTTTATAACGGGAGAAAAGGTTTCGTCATAGGATTCGCCCTTGACCTGGTTGTATCCCTGTGCCACCAAGCGGGCCTTATATCTCGCGACGTTTCCCTTCTCATCTCTTTTAATGTTAAATACCCATCTGCACCCCAAAACTTGTTTGCCTGGAGGCAGGCTGGTTAAAACCCAAACTTTTCTATTTCTTAGATTCTGATACTCTGTATCCATGGCCTCTTTCCATTTTTCAATTTGTGGGGACCTGAGCATCTGCTTATAGGTACGAGGGACTTCAGGTACTAGTCAGCTTTTGTTTTTAACTTTAACTTCCGCGTTGCTTGGCTTAGGGTTAATGACACCTTGGAAGGAATCCTTTCCTTTAAAACTGAACATACTTTTAGTTACATCATCAAACTTAATATTATTCTGTTCGCAATATTTCTGGATTTCGTTTAAGCTTTTCAGTTTACGCTTCTGACCCTCCTCATGAAAGTAAATATCTGTCCTGGATCCATCCGGTCGAGGGACGGCGGTTCTTACCCAAATCGCATCTCGAAAAGTAGGAGAGCTAATTGTACTATCATCCATACTTTCATCTGCATCAGATTCTTCATCAGACTCTATACTGGGTGTGGGAGAGGAACTCGGGAGACTTTCGTCTTCGACCGATTCTCGACTCTCTTCACCAATTTGAGAAAGGCTAGAATCATCTTTGGGCGCCAGCACCGCTCCACTGTCACTTTCCGAAACTTTTGGAAATGACACGTTACAGGTTTCTATCACCCTTTCCTCCTCCGGGATCCAAATTCTATACCCTTTGGTACTAAACGCGTACCCAACTAAAATGCCTACTTTGGCTTTCGGGTCAAGTTTTCCTCTCAAGGGTCGAGGAGTACCAACGTAAACTTTTGATCCGAATTTTCGAAGGTGTCTTACTGAAGGTTTGATTCCTTTAAACAACTCTATAGGGGTTTTAGACTGTTCTGAATGGCATAACCGGTTCCACACATGAACAAAGAATAACACGGCCTCTGGCCAAAAGCTTTTTTCAAGACCACTTTCTGAGAGAATGGTCCTGGCTCCATCTACAACAGTTTGGTTGAGTCGTTCAGCCGATCCATTTTGCTCGGGCGTGTAAATGTTTGTGTGTTCATGATTTATGCCCTTTTCAGTGCAAAAGTCTTCAAAGTAATTACTGGTAAACTCACCCCCATTGTCGGTTTTTACAGCTTTAACTTTTAACCCAAGTGATCTTTCGGCACGGGAAACATATCTAGTAAATATGTCAAAAACGTCTGATTTTTCCTTCATAGGATAAATGGTCATATATTTAGAGAATTCATCGATAATTGACAGATAGTATCTTTCCCCACGTTTGCCTACCACATTTGATGGACCCCAAACGTCCAAACAGATTAGATCTAATGGACCTCTCACTTTGCTCCCACTAACGGACTTAAATGATACCCGCCTGTGTTTATTTAATTTGCAAAGTTCACATGAAAATTCTGGGTGTTTCTTTAGGTTAGGCAAACCTTTAACAGCATTTAGAGTACTAGTTTTTGTGATGAAATCTACACCTGCATGACCGAAACGTGCATGCCATGATTCGAGTTCTCTCAGGTTATTTTTACTTATTGCATTACAAGCTGGCTTAACGGGACTGGGGTATACGTGGTACAAGCCACGTTCGAGTTTAGCAGAAAATACAAAAAATTTTTTCTTAAAGACTTTAATCTTTCCATTTCCCCCTACAAATTTAAAACCGTTCTGATCGAGCATGGGGCCTGATAGTAAATTTCTCCTTAATTTTGGAGAGAAAAAGACATTTTTCAAAACACATTCATTTTTACCGAATTTAAGTTTTACATCCCCTTTTCCATTAATTGGAAACTCTAGATCCTCCAGAGCGAGCACCATATTCTCATTCTCAACAGTCACAAAATTAGAGAAGATGCTGCGATCATTACAGAAATGGTGGCTGGCGGCCGAATCCAAAATCCACGTATGGTTGTCAACATTACAATTTAGATTGGCCTCTGCCACAAAAAAACTTAAATTGTTACCTTTAATGGTCTTGGGGATAGTGTTCTTATTCGACTGGTTACCTGGGTTCTGGCGTCTACCTCGGGACCTTTGCCGCTCGGTTTCTGCTGGGCTGGATGTTGATTTGGAGACTCTGCACGCACCCGGACTATGAGATCTGTTCCTGGGACGACTCGGAGACCTTGGACGGACACGACAGTTCCTTTGGAAATGTCCCAGACGACCGCACCGGAAACACCTTGCCTGGTTTCCCTGGACACTAAAGGCTTCCTTCGTTGACGTCTTTCTATCGGAGTCACGGAGGTTTAGTCGAGTCTCTTCAGCCACAACTTCCAAGACGATATCTTTAAACACAAATCTTTCACTGTCCCATCGTAGAACACTTTGGACAATTGAATCAAATTTTGACGGCAGATTTCTAAGAAATTGGTATGACAGAAAAACTTCATCGAGAGATTTTCCGCTGTCCTTGAGCTGGTTTGCTAAGCTCTGGATCCGTGAGGCAAAAAGATTGACGTTCTCATTCGGCTGAATTCTACTTTGCATCAATTCACTAAAGATCTGCATATGATGACTGCGGTTGTCGGGCTTGAAATTTTTTCTTAACAGGTCCCAAACTTCACACGGGTCATCTAAATCACCGATAATTTGTCGGAAATCACTGTGCACATTGAGGTACAGCATAGATAATGCAAGCCTTTTTCGGACGTTAAATGCCTCCACATCCTTTTCTGTGACAGCGCCCTCTTTGATCACCGGGCTTTTCTCCCTACCGCACACAATTTCATAGCAATTTCTCTCCAAGAGTAGGAACTTCATATCAACACACCATGAGGAGTAATTTGTAGCATTTAACTTCTCGGTTTGGTAGAAAGTTGAGATCCCTGGTGAATTAGCCATCTTTCTCAAAAATTTCAAATTTCAAAGAAATGTACTAAATTTCAACTTCAAAAATGTCAAATTTCAAAGACAAAAATACTTCCAAGGGTTAACTTCAAAAAACTCTCAATTTTTAAACTTCAAAAGCATAAAAAATTTCAGCATCAAACTTCAAAAACTTCAAAATTTCAGCTTTAAACTTCAAAAATTTCGACTTTAAACTTCAAAATCGTCAAAAATTTCAACTTTAAACTTCAAATTGAACTTAGATTCAGAATCATCTCTAATTTCAGGATAAACATCGAAGTCTTCCGGAGATTTCAGGGTAAGCTTTAAACCTCTTTAAAGAATTTCTTCAAATATTACAGTTGCCCCTCCATCTCGGCACTGGGGGTTTCCATTCAATATCTTCAGTCACGGGCTTTCACTCTACAACGCAAGCCCATAACCCTTATTGTTCCCGCAAGTGCCGACAATCCAGGTTAAATTTGGGAATGACAACACCCGGGAAACAAAATTGGTGTTGAGAAGTGATTGGCCATGAGTGAAGAGTGTTATGGAAACAAGGATAGCCACTGAATTGAGAGACATCTACTTTTATTTATAGCAGTCTGGCACAGAAATGTATCACAGTCAGAAATTACTTGTAGAACAGGATTTCATTGCAAGAGAACTATTAAATATCACAGCTATGCTTTATCACAGTTAGGCACAGAAAAATATCACAGTCTGAAGAAATTCATAAGTACTGGCAAAAAATGGTTTAATGAATTTAAACTTCACAAGCCGTTTAGATTTCAATTTCAAAAGCTGCTTTACCTTGAAGAGAGCAAGTCCACAGGGAGAGCTTCAGATCTTTAAATTACGATGAAACACGATGTTCTATATGACGGCACTTCAAACAGAAATTCTAAACTTTAAAAACAGGTTAAAAAAATCGGCATTAAATGTTGATTAAAAACGTACTGTCATTTTAAAGATTAAATAGAAGCAGGTTTAGCTGGCTAAAAATAACATGTCTGGAGCTTAAAGAGCATTACCGCTCGCCAAAAACGTCGGTCAACTGTTAATACAGCCTGACTGTCTAATTGCTTAACGGCGACGATCGGCCTAACTGCCTCGACTGCTGTCGACCTGCTATCGGTCTGCCTATCTGCTTATCTGCTTATCTGCTCTGCTCTGCTCGATTACGGCGAAAGCTCCTCCTTTTATTTATCACTGCCGACTGCGCATCTCATTTCTGAGTTGTTCTCCGGCTGCGCGGTTGAACGGCGTTTACCGGGCTTCGGGAGCGCATCGGCGATTGGATGAACAGTTTTCTCCGGGCGATACTCACTTCGCCAACCAACCATCACGCCCGTCCAAGATGGCGACTGTTGACGAACTGGAGATCGGAGCCGTGCGTCTTAAACGATTGTTGACGCAAGCCACGGTTAAAGCGAGGTTTAAATTTAACAAAAGTTATTAAGTTTATTTAGCATTTGAATTAAACTGCTTGGCTTTAGGAGTTTATTTAATTAGCTTTAAGTTGTTGAAATTTTATCTTAACCTTTTATTGTGGCGCTTAGAGTTGGAGAGTTTCACAATTCAGGTAAGTCAAAAATTAAGTACACATAAGAGTTGGGATATTTATTGTTCACAAATAACCATTGGGAACAGGGCACACATTACAGAAAAAGGGCAGAATTTGGGAAAAGGGCATATCATATCACACAAAAAGGGCAACTTTTGTAATTTTTGTCTACAAACACATAAGGGTAGCTTTTATAAACATACTTTTATGTCCAAAAATGTGTTTTAATAGCAATTTTTTAAGCAAATGATGAAACAAATTTTGAAACCAAATTTTTTCACTTAATGACCTTTGCACTATCTTGCAGCACTTTTTTCGCTTATTGATTTATATAAAAATTGTGTAAGGCAGCCATTATACCATATTTCAACAACAACAACAGAGCAAAAGAAGCATAAAAAAATTAAATTTTGCAATTGTAAAATAACGGGAATCCGGTTTTGCCAACAAATTTTTCATAATCACGCCAATTTTCGGGCCCGAAAATGACCGAAAACATCCCGTTTTAGATTAAAATTTTATCGTATTCAGCGTCACTGCAACTTTTCTCTCTGTATATATGCTTGTCTGCAACTAGTGGAGGGGAAATGGGACACTTGCCCCAGGTATTGTGCTTTTACGTCAAAATGGAAATGGAAAGAAGGGAGCGCCAAAACAAAGGTTTGTCCCGGGCAACTTGACCTCTAGTTGCAGCACTATATGCATAACATTTGGAAATATTCTGTAATAAGAACGGCAGTTTAGCTAAGACGTGTCCGAAGAAAAAATAAATTGCAAGTGCGCGACATAATAAAAAAAGAGGGGGGTGAAACGATAGTATTTCATATCGTGGGCGGCGGCAAAGGATTTTATAAACAGGCAAGAAGTCTTAATAATTATTGTTGCGTAATATTCGTAATTACATAATTATAAAATAACTCCCGCCCCTTCAGGGATCGTAAAAAATTTGACCCGCTTGCACAAATTTTTAATTTCCTAGTCGATGAATTCAAAATAGTCTCAACGGCTCTCCCCACTGCGCATTTTCGCACTGTCCATTAGGCTTTTGCTGAGCGTGTAGTACAGTAAAAACGAACATCCCAGGGGCGCGTGCCTGTGCAGTCGAGGAGATTTGCATTCTCGCAATCGTCGACGATTTCATTTTTTTGGAGCGGCTGCAAAATAGACACAAATTTTGTATTGACAGTTCCCACCCCTATCTCCGCCTAAAATAGCCCTATAGCAGAGCTGTCATCCATTTGGCTCCGATGCTGACCGGAAATTCGATATTTTCAAGTAGTATTTCCTGACTGCTCCACACCCTGTCAATGAATCAATTTTTTCCTATTCTTTTTAGTACGGGAAGAGTGGGGGGGGGGGGTTACCCCACACTTCTGGAATTGCCCTTGTCTTGAATTTTCCGTGCAGCCAGCCTTAAGTTTGGATGAAAGTGTTTAGAAAATCTGAAAAAATAAACAATAAAAAAGTGGCGTTTATTAATTACTTACAGCATTTACAAAAACCACAAAGCGCCATTTACAGTAGGAAATAATTTATTGTTATGACTACTCTTCTGGATGACAGATTGTTCCTCTAATGAGATATTTTATGACCTGAAGCTACAGCGAACAGTTTTAACCCTCTCCTCAGGTCGGGAGGGAGAAGAGCAGCGACTGAGCAGATGCCCCCCCCCCCCCACCGTCCTCCTCACACATCATTAATAAGAGAATAAACAAATAAACTTCCTTGTTGTTGTTATTGGAGAGAGGCTTTTTTGGGGTCTAGCCGGGACCACCTGGGCCCTGGTCTAGCCGAGCGCCCAGAATCAAAGAAAAGAGAAAACAAGGTGGGGTGGCGAAAAGGAGAGCGGCATTTTGATTGGAAAAAAAAAGAGCGCGGAATTTTATCAAGAAAAAGGGCAAGGAGGGCGGCATTTTACCGGTTAGAGGGCACCAGGGCGGGCCGCCCCCCTGAAACGCTCTAGAGTGATCCCTGAACAGAATGTTATTTATTTTAATCAGCCAGTTACAAAACTTGCTGCTTAAAATAAAATTTGTAATTCATGCGATTTTAATATACTTTTTTTTTTTTTTTTTTTTTTTACAAATACATTTCAGTAGCTTTATTTTAAATGGTGCTGTACATCCAACAGTTGGATGCAATACAAAATTTGTATATGACTCTAAAAAAAAAAGGGGGGGGGGAACTAACTATGCACTATAAGTCAAAACACACATTACAACCCTACAAGTTTTGTGGATAAGCCCTAGTCCTTTTCAGATTATTTCGAACCAGTTTTCTGTAATATGCTATCTAACTATACTTTATCATGGAACTCAAGTACCCTTTTTGAAAACAGGCTGTCCTTTTTTAATATTTTCCCGGCGGCCTTTTTTTTTTTTTTTTTTTTCCCCCTCTAGAGTCAACACTATTTAATAGCAGTGGTTAAAAATTGTTGGTTTTATGTATGAATTATCCTCTAAAGTTACACGCAAAATTTTGCAGACTGATTATGAAACTCTGAAAGTTTGTCGCAGACAGCTACAAAACTTTCTGCCACTGGGATGCTAAAGAGGATTACAATCTTTAGCAGAGTAAAAATAATAATAATTTTTTGCAGTTCGCAATGTCTTCGCACCATCTTCAGCAATGCTGAAAATGATAATTTAATGTTTTCAATTTTTTGCTACTACAATAATTAGAATGATCACCATCTTTGTGGCACTAATAATAATCTTTTGGGGTTAGTGCAAGTGATTGATTTCATAACCAAAAGTAACCAAAATCAACGATACATTTGCATGAATTGTAATTGGTTTTGGAAACAATGGAAAAAAAACAGCTGATAATCTTCTTGGTGCCAAAAATGCATGCTTTCTTGCAAATGATTAAATTTCGAATATTTGTATTTTATTTCTGGTATTGGGGCGTAATGCAAAAAGTATAATGCACGTTTAAATTACATCAGTGCTTTAAAATAGAAGCTTAGCAAGAACTTACATATAAATGAGAATTCCACAGCATTTTAAAGTGCATACACATTAATACCTTGAAGTTATAAACATTGTAAGTAAAACTCACAAACAGTAATAAATAACTAGTTAAGGTATGGGAGGTTTGAAATATTTTAATCTTTATTTTGGTTCATATTTAGAATTTTTTTTTTTCATTTTAATGCACTGCACATAAAACATATAGCTGCCAAATACTTTTGCAAAGATTATGGAATTTAATAAAGGAGGTTAATCTGAAAATTAAAGACCAACTGTAAAAAATTGTAGTTTTTCATTATGTTTGTATGCTTCTATTTCATGATTTTTGCATGCAACAGTTAATTACATCTAGTAAATGGGAAAAAGAAAATACTTACTGTTAATGTTGGAAACAACAAATGATCTAAAAATATCGGAAGAATTTTCAAAAAGCCTTCATCCCCAGCAGTTGTAACTGTATAGGCAGTATGATCAGTGTCTGTCCAAGCATTAGTCCCTTGAGCTAGACACCTATTAGCTATCATGTCTAAAACACCCTAAAAGAAATTTATAATGCACTATTTAATAAATTTCATATTTAGGAATTTTTTTATGATATATTCTCACATTTTTCCCCAGGTACATTATTCACTTTATACATTTCTTCATGAAGTTCATACTGATTTTTTAAAATGAAATTGCCACAGTTTTGCAGATAATTTTTCAAGAATTTCTAAATTATCACAAAAATAAATAAGACTTCTTTTTAATTATGTGCAGGGGCAGCCTTGACACTGTAAGCAAGGTAAACATTGCATTAGGATGCTGTCTTCAAAGAGGTGTTATTTCGATTATTCACACTGATCTAGAGCATAAAAGGGGACACCTTTTTTACATTTAAAGGGGGCACAATGTACCCTAGGGCCACCTCTGATTATGTATTTATTTCAGTAAAGGAGTATGCAGTTGACTGCAAAATACAAAAGCATGGAGACATTTTCTGGCCTTCATTTTACAATAATTTTATAGGTTACTTATTTTATTTTCATACAAAAATGTAATTATTCAATGGATTGGAATAAAAATTAAATTGAACAATACAACTAACAAACATGTGAATGCTTCAGGGATGTTTCTCAGGAGTTTTTTTTTTTTTTTAGGTATCAAAATACTAATTTTAAGTTTCCGAAGCAAGTTCAGCTCTGTAAGATCCACAAATTCAAAATTAAATGCATGTAGTTAAGTTATTAAGGCTTCTTTTTGGTTTATAATATGTAAACATACACACTCGGTATTTTTAACCAGAGCTTCCTATTATAAAGAGATATCACAGAAATGGGTGCATGTGATGAAGGGTTAATGTGTTAAGATTCAGACACTGCATATATCTATAGGAACTATAAGAAATGATGAGAGTTTTTAACATTATATAAAATTATAGTAAAATCGACGAAGACAGTACCAGCTCCATGTGAACAAGGTGACAGTCGCTGGAGCTTGGCAATCGCCAAGCCCCAGCAACTGTCGCCAAACATTTTGCACCATCAACAAAGCAAACTCAAAAATTTTAACAAATTAAAATTGCAGTAAATTACACTTAAAAAAAAGATAAAAACATGAAACTCAATTCAAAATAATTTAAAAAATCTTCAACTACTAGTCCATATTTAATTTAAAAGAACTTCAGTGGATTAAGCAACCTAGTTATACAGCTACTGCAAACAAGGCAAGCAAAGGCTGGTTTTTAACCAGGGGTCGATCCAGGAACTTTTACCAGGGTCCCATTTTTGTGAAAATTCTTTATTTTTGTGAATTTCGGTACTTAATTTTGAAAATTTCAACACTTTTGGGTGAAATTTCTTACTAATTTTTAATAAGCCACTCTTTTGCTAAAATAATTGGTAAAACAGGTTAAAATGTAGGGTAAAATGCCGGTGAATATCTGTTTTAATCAACTGTATTTTTGTGAAGGGGCCATTTTAATCGATTGCAATTTTGTGAAGGGACCACAAAATGGACCCAATTTTCACTTAGCTATACAGTAGGGCAGATCGAAAAGTATAGGGAAAAATTTTTTTTTCAAAATTAATATTGGCCTAGGGTGGAAAAGTTGCGTATTGAGTATTTTAGTTTACATTTAATTTTTTCTTTTTGAAATCTATGTATACCTTGAAGTGCCCCCAAGTGTCTGAAATACAGTTTAAAATTGAAATTTTACGAACATTGAAAAAAAAAAATGATATTCAAAATTGCTTTTGGCACATGATCATAAAGTTGTGACTTGGAGTTTATACATATATTTTTATTTATTTTCATTCATATCTTCCTGTGCCCCAAGTCAGTGTCGGATCTAGGGGTGGGCCCGGCCCTGGGCGCTGCTTGCAGAGGGGCGTCAAATCATCTCTGAGACAAAGAAAACTTGACAAAAAATAGGATGGAGGGTTCCAAAAAGGTGTGTTGCCTCGGGATCCAGTTCTGCTTGATCTGCCACTGCCCCAAGTACCCGAAAATAGTTTAAAATTCTCAATTTTAAAAAAAATGTATTAAAAATTGTAAAGTAATTATTTTTTTATAAATTTGCAAGAGTACTCAGGTAATAAAGTATAAACATTTCTGGCACGTCTTAAAAGTATATATGAAAACTACAGGTGATAAGAGTGTTTTTGTAGGTGCTCCAAATAATAGAACTGTTTAGAATTTTGCAGATTTGATTAAGTTGATATACTAAAAGGCAACAAATAAACTTATAATCTATGCAAGTGTTTAACTGCTAAAAATAAACCTTAAAGTACAAATATATAATAAATATATGATATAATTAGTGCTTTAAAAAGCTATTTCAAATTAAACTTTGATTTTGAATTAAAAGATTTCATTATGTTAATTGATTAGAGAGCCTAGATCTTATAAATCCATCCCTCCTTTCTTCTCCACAAACAAGAGATGCAGACTTTGTTACCAGTTTCACACAACGTTCAGTTCCTTGTGTGTGACATGGGAAGCTAGACAAATTAGTAAATTTCACTGAAGCAATCTCCTTTGACAGGAATATTTTTAAATCTTCATTGGAGATATCTTTCAAAACCGGAGACTCTAACCGCTCGTTATTATTATTCCAAAAAATTAAATCTGTATAATAAGTTGCTTGCATTACTATTACTGGTACTTGAAAATTTCTCACAGATGAAGTATTCTGATTCTCTTTTTTTGGTAGAAATAACCTTATGGTAAGCTAATTTTTTAATAGTATCTCTATCATCATATAACATAGCTAGAAGCAAATTCTCTGTATGTGCAAAAAATCCGTTTCTTTGAATGACAGCTTGAACAGTTTTTTTAGGTAATCCAGCATATATTTTGAGTACATTAATTGGCTTCCACAGGTGTCTAGAGCTTCCAATGCACAATGGCTTTCCTTTTAATGTGGAACCACACTGGATCGTATACCTTCAACTAACTATATGCAACTAAATGTAACAGGTTTTCGGAAGGCTCTTCAATTGCCACATAAAGACGAAGGACTCAGCTTTTGTCAACCATCTGGAATGCACCACCAGTATTGGTTGAATAGCAACTAAATCTTGACACATTCTCCTGAAGACACCGCTTTCAACATATCCAACAAATATTGTTGATCTGTACTCAAAATACTCCTATCGACATCTGGAAATGGATTTCCCTCGATGTTACAAAATTTAGTTACAAAAAGTGTATCGCAAGTTTGCAACAACTTGCTAATTGCACCAAAAAATTCTCTGGGGTCATGAATTACACCATCAATCTAAACCAAAAGATGTCGCTAAAGAAGTTCATTAAGATGCAGAATACAAATGAACCGTTGAAGTGCACGATCTAACTCAGCTTCTAGAAGACTAATTACTTCTGCCTTTGTACCAGTATTGATGATTGTCCCATCAATTTTTTGAATGCCGCAGTGTTGATGCAGAGATTCTACAAAAGTCTATTATGGATATCTAAAACGGTATTTTTAAAGTAGCATCTGTCCATTTAAATCAAAAGAAAATTACACATTATTTATCTCAATATAAATTGTAAGTAATAAAGAATTTTCTCTGTTTAATTTAAATTTTTAAAAAATCAGACCTGTTTAAAACACATATTAGAATGAATTATGAGCCTACTTTCTTTTTTTGTGTAATATTGAATCTTACCGGTGGTACTGCTTGTAACATACTTCGGCTATAACATACTACTTTTTTAGGCCCCGTGAGAGTACGTTATAGCCAGTATCTACTGTACCAGAGCAACCCTCTAAAGGTAAAAATATACATACCCATGATTACAACTGCTAACAGTTCATTCACTGATGGATTTGAACAAGGTTTTCGTCTATTTAGTTAAAATCATGCACGGAGATACCTTAGTATAAAGTTAAAATATAGTTAAAAGCCATAAAAACTCCATAAAAAGTTTAAAAACAAACCATTTAGCACTTTCGGCAGCAGCCTAGCTGCCGAAAGTGCTAAATGGTTCGTTTTTAAACTTTTTACAGAGTTTTTATGGCTTTTAACTATATTTTAACTTTATACTAAAGTTTTCGTCTTTCTCATTATTTTTATCACAAAGCTACTTATACATTAAAAGAAAAATTCAGAATGTTACTTAATAAGCTGCATATGCAGTCTTACAAACTGCAACCGTAAGACACATTCAAGAAAAACTCAAATATGCAGCATTCTACAATATTATTCTTTAAATGAATGGCATTTCAGCCAATTTTGCTAATGGAATTTCTGATATTTCTGAAAGTTACGAGACAAAATTATTCTTGATAAAACTTCGTAAGTAAAGTTATGAAGACATTTTAAATGTTGCTTGTCCCTGTTAAAATTTCATTTTTTTAATGCAACAATTAAAATATTGATTTACTTACAAACATAAAAACTACCAATCATTTAGCATTAATTTAATTAGCTAAGAAAAATAAATTTGTACTTAAAATGTGTACCTTAAATGGGTACTTTTCACTTCCTAAAAAGACTAAATGTTCAAGGGTATGCGGAAGACCATCATCATCAAAAGCTTCCGTTGCTGAAATGGAAAATAAATAAAAATTTATGGAGGTGCTACAAAGATCATAATTTTGCCATGTTCATCACCAAGCTTACAAAGAAATGGAAATAAATATAATACTTATAATCATAAATACACTTCCAATTTTCTTATCACTTTACAATATAGACTACACTTTTAAAATTGCTAGAATGCAGATCAGTTATTTCCAAAAGAAATATTATCAAACAGGCAGTACAGTAACTTATCACATCATCTAAGGAAATCTAATTAGAACAACCCATTATTTTAGAATGATAACTGATTTTGGTCCCCCCCCCCAACCTCAGCATGACACTCAGGCCCGGTGTAAGGCTGGTATGCTGGTATTAACATCATAATGTAAAGATTTCTATACTGTCCAGCCCTAATTACTGCTTCTATGTGCTTGCAATAAGTCTGACTAAGGCAAGAGAAGATAGGGGATCTGCCCAAGGCTTGTAATAAATGGAGCCCCTAAAATTAATAAACAGTATTATTGTCTGTAATAAAAATATGTGGATTGTTTATGCATGATACATATTCTCGTAGGAAAATGATAAGTCTACAGAAAAACAGGCCATAATTCTACAGAATTCTATAAATTGCATAATAAATTTTTATATGGGATAAACATAAATGTGATCAATATGCACAAAAAGGGGGGAAATTTTGTAAACAGGGGCATGTCGCCACTGCTAGTGATCTATGAATATCTTGTTAAAATGGTAACCTGGGCGGGTGATGTTATACAAGACTGCATGCTAATGCTGACTGTTGAAATGCTGAAATTGTTTGCTGGCTGAAGTTTCAAGTTTGTGGTGGTTTTGCAGTGTTTTTCAATAGTTTTTGTGTTTAGGAAGCGAAATTTCTGGTTATTTGTAGGTTAAATGTGGATAAGTTGTCTAGAACTGTAATGAATTTGCTTTATTTTAAGATATGTTGCTTGTTAATCACCAATAGAGTTAATTTTGGTGAAAATGCTTTAATGTTTGTTTTATGCAGAATATTTAATGCGCCTGCTTAGGTTTAAGTTCTTCTGTTTATTTGAATGCTCTTTGATGGATTTATTCTGCGAAAAAGGCATGTTGGTTATAAATAACAGTGTACATCAATGCCATTAAATAAGGAATTAAATGGAAAATTTCAGGTATGTGCTTTTGTTTATTCAAATGTTTATTGGTTGCTTTAGTGTGTATTGGTTGAGAAATTATATTATTGTGGGACTATATTCCGTATACAGTGCTTTGTTTACATATCAATGATTTTGTTGACGATTCATTGGTGAACAATCTGACGCCAGGGTAAGCGATGCACTGCCAAAGTGAAGTTACCTGCCAGTGGTAGTTGCGACTGGCAACCATAAAGAATACGTTTATCGTCAGTTTGGGTTGATATTTAATATTGTTTCATGTTATTGATGGAAGGGAATGAAATATGTTATGTTAATGTATAAAAAGAATTTGTGTGTGTTTGTTAGAAATATGGTGTGAATATAAAGCTAAATGAAAGAAAGCATGCTGGTGTTATGTCATAAGCCGGTGGGTGTTGGAGACATTTCTGAGCGGTTATTTTTTTAAAAAAATAAAGGGAAGTGCTCTTTTTTACAAAATCTTTGCAATGTTTAAGGTTTTTAATGTGAATTTTAAATTGATATTTGATGTGTTTATGTACTTACGTGCTATTCTAATCATACCGACTTTATAAGAGGTGTACAACTAGGTTGTTTAATCCACCTATGTTTTCTTGAGTTGAAAACGGGCCAGTGTTTGCCCAGTTTACATTAGCTGTACAACTAGGTTGCTTAGTTCACTGTTGTTGTTGTTTTTTAGTTAAAAACGGTCCACTGGTTGCGTAGTTTACATAGCTGTACAACTAGGTTGCTTAATCCACTGTTGTTTTTTTAGTTAAAAGTGGTCCACTGGTTGCCTAGTTTACATAGCTGTACAACTAGTTGCTTAATCCACTGTAGTTTTTTTAGTTAAAAACGATCCGCTGTTTGCTCATTTTAAATTGCCTGTTACTGAATTTGCAGACGTTCTTTTGGTTAAATATGGACGTTGTATTTTGTTTTAATGTTTTTGTAAGTGGAATATATGTGCAATTTTAATGTGTTAAAATACTTTGATTTTGCTGATCGTGCAAAATGGTTGGCGACAGTCGCTGGAGCTTGGCGGTTGCCAAGCTCCAGCAACTGTCGCCGTGTTTACATGGGGTGTGCACCGGCTTGTATGATTTTACCTTATTGTGTTCTGTGGTTGGTATGGTATTTATTTAAATATTGTATGTTGTGTTATTTTACTTTTATGTGAATTGCTGCAAGAATGAATTGATGAAAAATTGGAGATTTTTAAATGTCTGCCCCAGGCCTGAAGTTGTCCAAGTCAGGGACTGCTTGCAACTGCCGAGAGGACTGTAAGAACTAAAGATTTCAGAGGCCAATCCAGGAATTTTTTCCAAGGTCCCACTTATGTGAAAATTGCTTATTTTTGTGAAATTTAATGCTTAATTTTGTGAATTTCAAAATTTATTTTTTCATGAATTTTCCAACCAATTTTTAATATAAAAAAATCTATAAAGTTTAAAATTTTATTTAATGTAACTGAATTTTTTTTAATTTATTTATAGTAAATTACCATCAATCAAATTTTATAGTAAGATGGCACCCCCTCCATGTGAAAGCTATAGCTATGCCCATGTATATGTTGTTCTATGATGTTTATTAATTACCCTGGTACCTACCATATGAGAGTGTGCTTTTCTGTTTTCAGAGCTGAATAAAACTATCAGGGCTCTCTCTCGGCTATAAACTTACGGGGCCCCAAACACACAAATTCCAAACACAATATTACATGAATTTTACCATGTAAAAAAGTAAAATTTCAGACATTGCTGAATAGAAACTGACTTTCTTACTTTAGTACTTTAAGCAGAATAAGAAAACATCAATAATATTACAGTGAATGTAAAATTTAGTCAGTCTGGACTTCTGAGGGGAGTGCATAATTTGATCATAAATGACTAACTTTAAAGTTTAATAATGAAATCTTTACGCACTTTAAATTTTTAGTATACAGGATGTCCTAAAAAGGTGGTTATTAGGGTTCCCATTAGAAAAAAAAATTGGGTGTGATTTCTCACCCATCCAAAAATTTTGAGTGAGATTTCTGAAAGTTAAATGAGGACATAAATATTGCTTAACGTCATTTTATTTATTTATAGTACAATTTCAATTATGCTGATTTTTCCATTGATTAAAAATTTTAGCAGCTTGATCATATAGAAAACTTTCTAAATTGATATTTCCATCAGCTTTCTAATAAGATTGCTTAAATTTGCACTTGAAAATGCACTGAAATTTGCACTTTTCTTGTTAATGAATATTCAAAGAATCACATCCAGTTTCACTAAGCAACAACAGAATTATTAACTATAATATTTTATATAGTATAATAAAATTATGTAATACAACAATCTTTATGTAAATATTAAATTATATTATATACAGAGTTGGTAAGATACAAATATATGTGGCAAAGTTAAAACAGATATATTTAAGTTCAAATTCTTACTACAGTAAAAGCTAGATTATCCAGCATTTAACCAGAAAATTTCAGCTTCCTCCTTCTTTTTTTTTTTTTTTTTTTTTTTTTTTTGGGGGGGGGGGGTGTCTTAAAAGATTGATTAACTCTTACTGTGAACCACAACTACACTTATAACAGTAGGGGGGGGGGGTTGCAAATTTCAAACTGCCACAGGATATCAATAATTCCATGAATCGTGGTGGTATATAAAAAAAACAAACAGATGAAATGCTCTCAAAACTCATATACGGCAGACACACATACAAAAACAAAACATTTTACAGCTGCCAAGCAGGAGGATAAAAATCAACACGTCCGCTCAGCGCAGATAGCATTAATATTCTGCTCCCTCGTTGCATTCCGATGATTTAACCATGTTATCTCTGAACAAAAGCTCAAGAGAGGGAGGGGAGGGCGCTTCTTTGCGGCAGCAACAGCTTGTTATCAGAGTCTTTTCTCTCTGGGCATTACCAACAATTCTTTCCTTGATTTCAACAGTAGTAGAGTGAAAATAAATTTTTGTATTTATAAACTGGCATTTTTAAACTTTCAAACAGCAGATGAGAATCTCTCACAGGTAGCAAGTATTTTGCAGTGCGAGAATACCTCGCACTGCAATATTTTTTGAGGAGTAATTTTGTAAGCGGGTGCCGCCTATTTTTGGCAACTTTTTTTTTGCCGCCAACATCATGCATTTTTTTTTTTTGTTTTGTTTTTGGTGCCAAAATTTTTCACATATAAAACAGCAAAAACATAAAAATAATACCTCACCTTCCCACATCCAAATTCTAAAAAGTGTACTTTTTCATCAAATTTAAAAAAGGACTATATTCCGTATACGGTGCCTTGTTTACATGTCAATGGTTTATTTACAAATCATTGGCGAACAATCTGACGCGAGAGTGAGCGATGCACCGCCAACTGCCGGTGGTAGTTGTGACTGGCAACCATAAAGAATACGTGTTTCGTCAGGTTTGGGAATTTGAAATTGTTTGCGTTATTGATGGAAGGGAATGAAATGTGTTATGCTAATATAAGAAAAGAATTTGTGGATGTTTGTTAGAAATATAGTACGTTATAAGCCGGTGGGTGTTGGGGACATTTCTGAGCGGTTATTTACCAAAAAAATAGAGGTAAGTGTTCTTTTTTAACGAATCTTTCGATGTTTAAGGTTTTTAATGTGAATTTTAAATTGATATTTGAAGTGTTTATGTTTTCGTAAGTGCTATTTACGTGCTATTCTAATCATACTGACTTTATAAGAGGTGTACAACTAGGTTGTTTAATCCACCGATGTTTTTTTGAGTTGAAAACGGGCCAGTGTTTGCCCAGTTTACATTAGCTGTACAACTAGGTTGCTTAGTTCACTGTTGTTGTTTTTTTTTTTAGTTAAAAACGGTCCACTGGTTGCGTAGTTTACATAGCTGTACAACTAGGTTGCTGAATCCACTGAGGTTTTTTTAGTTAAAAACGGGCCACTGGTTGCCTAGTTTAGATAGCTGTACAGCTAGGTTGCTGAATCCACTGAGGTTTTTTTAGTTAAAAACGGGCCACTGGTTGCCTAGTTTAGATAGCTGTACAGCTAGGTTGCTGAATCCACTGAGGTTTTTTTAGTTAAAAACGGGCCACTGGTTGCCTAGTTTAGATATCTGTACAGCTAGGTTGCTGAATCCACTGAGGTTTTTTTAGTTAAAAACGGACCACTGGTTGCCTAGTTTAGATAGCTGTACAACTAGGTTTCTGAATCCACTGAGGTTTTTTTAGTTAAAAACAGACCACTGGTTGCCTAGTTTAGATAGCTGTACAACTAGGTTGCTGAATCCACTGGGGTTTTTTTAGTTAAAAACGGACCACTGGTTGCCTAGAATGACTAGTAAACATGGCGACAGTCGCTGGAGCTTGGCGGTCGCCAAGCTCCAGCGACTGTCGCCATGTTTACATGGGGTGGGCACCGGCTTGTATGATTTTACCTTAAAAAAAAATAAAAGAAAAACTTGGCTGTAGGGTACATGAATTCATTTCCCACTCAAAAATTATTGAAAATTTTTAATTACTCTAAATAGAAAAAACCTGCTATAAAAACCATTACTACATAATTTTTTGCCAAAACACCTACTTTGTTTTTTTTGTTTTTTTCTTTTTTTTTTTTTTTACCAAAAACTACCTCCAAAGCACCTGCTTCATATACAAAACCCCTCAAACTACAAAAATACCTAAAACTATAACCCCACCCCAAAAAAATTCAATACTCTTCCCATTCTGTATCATCAAATTCTTCAATTTGATTTTCAACATCCTTACTACAACTAGCACGAACAAGTCCTTCCAGATTCTCAGATTCTATGGTAGGAATGACAAACTTTTGCATTTTCAGACCTTCTTTCCCAGGCCCTGGGTACATATTCTTGATATCATTCAAAAAGTGAAATTTTTTTTCCCTATTTGATGAAAATTTATTGAGCTGTGTGCGTCGATAAAAATAAAGTGCCATATATTGAAAAAGAGTATTTTTCGGCCTTCTAACTTTTAATATGTTTTTTAATTGTTCATTTTCATTTTTGAGATCATTAATGGTGTTTTGATTATCTTTCTTTGAAACAAATTCGCCTTTTGAATGATTCGTTACTTTATGTACTGCTTGGTTGAAAATTTTTTCCACACCACTATATTGTGGTGCTCTATCTGCAGAGACGGCCCGAGGGGCATGCGGGGCCCCAGGCGAAGCGCAAGAGCGGGGCCTCTTCTCTATCATGTCTTATGAGATAGCAATAAAATGGCCCAGCAGCAGGGCCTCTATAAGCGCGGGGCCTTAGGCGATCGCCTACATTCGCACCCCCCTTGGGCCGGCTCTGCTATCTGTACTAATCACGGAGGTATCAGGGTGTACAAAGCTTAACATAAGGCCACAATTCCCTTTTGCTTTTATTTTTGACTTAAAAAAAAAAAAACCTCTTTGTCTTCCCGACAATATAACCCAAAAACAACAATTGTAGTGGATTCGTACATTCAGCCTTCGAATACTTCCTCTTTGTTAAAAATGTTTCATCTAATGAAATAGTTTTCCCTGGACCTTCCAGTTTTTTGGTTTCATGAGAAACAATTACTTCACAAACCTCGCGACAAAATGAAAAATAATCTGTTGCAGTCCTCATCAACATACTCTTCTCTCCCCTCTTCGCATGCCACGCATAAATCTCATTTAACCCTCTGAGCGTCTTGGAAATGGGCAAATAATGTAAAGTGGTTTTCACTGCAAAATTTTCATGCAGCTTTAAAATTATTTAAAAAATAAAATTTTGATAGGAAGATTTGTAATTATTAAAAAGTTAACTCCTAAAATACCCATAAGCTTTAATATTGAAATATATTTTATGATGCCTTGGTGTTATAAATAATTTAAATTATAGATGCATTGCAGTGAAAACTGGAATGAAGTGAACGGGATTTTACGTCTCAGCCGCTTGGAGGGTTAAAGTAAACAAAATGGGGATTTTCAAAAAATTACAGTCAAAATATCTCGTATACTTATTCAAGTTTTCTCAAAAAAAGTATTCATTAAGGGGTCCAACGTTCCAAGGCATTTAATTTTCTTCCTATATTTACATACGAATCTGAACCCAACTTTCCTTCCATTATCATTCCAACATGCCATTTCCGACCCACACATTTAACAAAAGAAAATACTCATCTGCACAGGTATTAATCCTATGTCAGTTAAAAATTCTACAACCTTCGTCACTCTCTAAATTTAAAAACATGGTAAAAATGCTAAAATTCATCAGGAAAGGATGTATGTTAAAAACTCTTAAAACCACAAATAGAATTAAAACTTTAAAACCATTCACTACACCTTAAAGCAATGGACGACGTTTCCATATAAGAAAAAACACCTTATAGTCCCCATAACAACTACTCACATACCCCACAACAAACAAAACTGAAAATGACGCATCAAACTCCAAATCTGCCTCTTATAAAACTTCGGTTTAGCATTTACAGTTAAACTGCCTAAACCAATCACAAAATTCCTTTACCAAAAATCATGCTAGCGTTGAATCAATCAACCAATCAATTTTTCTTCAAAATACAGCACCAGCCAACAACTCAACTCCATCAGCAGTTTGCTACCGATGTCTAAAACTATCACTACGTTAAACAAACTGTCTAAGAAACTTCAAATTTGGCAACGTATCTGACTTGGCAACGACAACCACTTAAAAAATTTTTCCTCATTTTTTGCGTGAGATTTAAGAAATTTATGCGAGATTCTCGCATTTTCACACTCTAGTGGGAACCCTTTGTTACATTTTTTAATTCTTTATCTATTAGAGATAAGAGGGCGATGTAAATTCAAAAAACTGTTCAAAACATGGTAGGAAAAAAAGACTACGTTTAGAAAACATTCCACTCATTAATTTTCAAAAAGTTACACTTTTTAAATATGTACAAAACTCCCAATTAGTAAAATGTGTCCCCTGCACTCAACAGGTGTCATACAAAATTGTAAAATTACACCTTAAAAAGTGTCGGATATATGAAGAGAAATACTTTTCAGTGGCTCTAGAAGGGGGAGGGGGGAAACACACCAAATGATCGCATTTCTGGGATCGTACAAAAATTCTTTTTTTTTTTTTTTTTTTTTTTTTTTTTTTCTTAATACTAGTAATAAGCATTTACATTCAAATTTATGTAGTCCCTGACCACTTTCGTTTAAAGATATTTCTGAGACATTTTATGATGTAAAGCTGAAATTTTGTTCATCTCCTCATTATTATATGGGGAACATTTTACTAACAGGGAAGTTTTTTGTATGGTTGCATACACAAATTTAAAAACTACAAAAATTAACATGGCAAATTCTTTACATATATTTCTTCCTACTGTATTTTAAACATTTTCAATTAGCATTCCCTACTTTTCTTTAATTGATAAAGAATCAATGCTTGTTACCACCTTTTTGGGACACCCTGTATATAAATGGACATACACACACAAATGACTTAAAATTATTTTTTTTAAATGCTCTAAATATATTAGGTTTGTCCTAAAATTTCTTGATGAAATGATCTAAAAGCAAAAAATTGTACTAAAAGCCTAATATCATGAAAATTCAGACTTTGGTCTGATAATGATAGTAATTATTATAATCTTAAGTAATCATTGTTATAATCATTTTTGTGTCTGTAGTAAAAGTTACGAATGTAGAGTAAATTTTGAAATAAAATCCACTATGCAAAATTGTGGGTTTTTCAAATGGGCCTGCCTGCCCTAAAAAAACAATGAGTTTTTTTGAGCAGAGGAAGACATCTTTTGGCAAATCCTTTATTTCTGTACTACTAAAAATATCAATTGTTCGTACTAAAATTTGGATAAGCTAAATGAAAACATCTTAACTCTTAAATATGCATGAATTTTAAAGATGTTTGCTCAACAGCCATGAGTGTAAGCTAATTTTCCTATATCGGTTTTGAGAATAACTAATTTTCCAAAAACATACAGTTTGAAAAAAGTACAGCAATTTTCGAGATTTTGAGAAACAAATCAATGAAATGTGGTATGATAATGCCTCAAATTTAATTTTGATTGGTCTTTTTCTCAGCAACAGATCAAAAATTTGTTCTGTTTATAATTGTCTCTGACAGTGTAAGTTTAATTTACATTTGAGTTCCATACACAGTTTTGCATACTATTTAGAGCAGTGAATGAGTGAATCATTGAAATTGATTTTAATGGTACAATAGCAGAAAAATTAAAAATGGATATGGGACATAAGTCAGACATTTGTTCAATTGTTATTTTTTTGGTAAAATCATACAAGCCGGTGCGCACCCCATGTAAACATGGCGACAGTCGCTTATCTATTTTCCACGATCAGCACATTAAAATTGCACATATATTCCACTAAAAATGAGCAACCAGTGGACCGTTTTTAACTAAAAAAACCTCAGTGGATTCAGCAACCTAGCTGTGCAGCTATCTAAACTAGGCAACCAGTGGTCCGTTTTTAACTAAAAAAACCTCAGTGGATTCAGCAACCTAGTTGTAGCAGCTATGCCGTACTAAAAACTAGTGCACAACCAGCTGTGGCATCCAGGTTTTTTAACTAAAAAAACCTCAGTGGATTCAGCAACCTAGTTGTACAGCTATGTAAACTATGCAACCTGTGGACCGTCTTTAACTAAAAAAACCTCAGTGGATTCAGCAACCTAGTTGTACAGCTATGTAAACTACGCAACCAGTGGACCGTTTTTAACTAAAAAAACAACAGTGAATTAAGCAACCTAGTTGTACAGCTAATGTAAACTGGGCAAACACTGGCCCGTTTTCAACTCAAAAAAACATCGGTGGATTAAACAACCTAGTTTTACACCTCTTATAAAGTCAGTATGATTAGAATAGCACGTAAATAGCACTTACGAAAACATAAAACACATCGAATATCAATTTTAAATTCACATTAAAAACCTTAAACATTGCAAAGATTCGTTAAAAAAGAGCACTTACCGTTATTTTTTTTTTAAATAACCGCTGAGAAATGTCCCCAACACCCACCGGCTTATAACGTAACACCAGCATGCTTCCTTTTATTTAGCTCTATATTCACACCCTATTTCTATCAAACACACACAAAAGAATGCTCCTTTTCCTTTCAAAACATAAAAAAACTCCATATTCCACACGTACATACTGACGACGAAATTCCCCGATACGCTTACTAACCTACGATAAAGAGTCCGTAAAACAGAATCAAAACCACAAGGAAAATCAAACATTAACTTAATCCACTCTATCACCAGCCACAAACAAACAACTATCGTCATTCATTAGCACTGAATGAAAATCCCATACTTTAAAACACGCCGTGTACCGGCAGGGTACTTCACTCCAGCTGAGCATCGCCCATGACGGCGCCAGAGCCAACGCCAAATCAATTTGTAAACAAAACATCAAAATGTAAACAGCACCGTATACGGAATATAGTCCATTTTTTTTTGGTCAATCAATAGAAATCCTGTACATTCGTCATTTTATTTTCTCGTGGTAATTACTTTTCTACTAACATAAGTTTAATTGTAATCAAAGTTTTTGAAGTACTAACAACAAAAGGTAAAACGGCTAAGCTTTGATATACCCCTAATTTTTTTGGGGGGCGCCAAATTTATTTTTTTGGGCAAAGTTTGGCAATAAAAGGGATATTTTGGTAACCCTAACGAATTGCATTGGCGACGTTGGGGGATGGCTATTTATGGCAACCCCAGCCAAGCTTGTGAGAACTTTTTTCACATTCTTAGATAGAGGTAGTAAGTTGACCAAAAGCGCTTCTGCAAAGGTACTGTGATCTTTTGATATTTTACTGTACTTTTTTTTATTTTTGGTAAAGGTTTTTATGATTTTTTAAGTACCTCCGTAGCTAATGTAATTGAAAAATATCAGGGTATTTTTTAACAAAATTTAACGTTAAAGTTGTCGGATAAAAATCCCACATGCTGGAAGAAAGATGTAGCTAATATAATTTTTGTTATGAGCTATTTGTTAGTGGACCAGGAGAAGTTTGTGGATTTTTTGAGGGAGACATCCTTTCAGAGTGGGAGCTTAACCTTTCAGAGATATTTTTCCGAGACGTATAATATTGTTTCGCGTTATACATCGTGATAACTGTGCACTATTTGTACAGGCGAATAGCTTCACAACTTTTGGCTTTTTTCTTAAAACGCTCTACTCGATTTCTTATTTTTCCAGTTTTCCGACTACATTTTTCGTCAAAAATAAATGGGGTGGTTGAGGGGGGGCAGAGCCCCCCCCCTCACATAAAAATCCCATTATTTGTGAAATTTACGTTTTTCAAATTTTTAGCCCAAAATTCTTGTTAGAAAACGCGATTTCTGTGTCCATCAATTCTTAAATTTCCTTGAATTTATTCGTGTTTAGATTCCTAACCCTAAATTTTTTCTACAATTTTTCTATTTCTAATAGTTTTTGCGCTTTCGGAAACGCATTTTTATGGCCCTAAATTCTTGTTCGAAAACGGGAATTCTATGTTCATGAAATCTTAAATTTTCTTGATTTTATTGTTGTTTACATTCTTAACCCAGTATAATTCTTCTAATTCTCATAGTTTTTTTCCGGTTCTGAAAACGTTGCTTCACGGTCATTTTTACATTTTTAACCCAATTTTTGGCTGATTCCTAGTTCATGGTGCTTCTTCGCCAAGGAGGCGATAACAGGTATATTCTGGCAACCTTGGCGACTTTAGTTTGCGTTCTGGCAACCATGTGGAAATCCGCCATTTTGTTTCTGTAGTGCGCATTTTTGCCTCTGACGGGACTCTTATTTGTTTACATTATTAAATTTATTCTACTAAAAATAGAAGGGGGGGGTTGAGGGGGGGCACAGCCCCCCTCACATAAAAAATAATTAAATTTTACTTAACCGAATCTATAAGTACATGTAAGCACTTGTGAGATGTTTTAGTCAATGTTGTTAGTATTGCTTTACATGAGTTACATCGTTTCGTTTCTTCTATTTAACGCATGCGCAGCTGTGCTTGTATGGGAGCAGAATCATATACGGTATATTTTAGTTTTGGTTCGAGAACGTTTTGATACGTTGTGTTAACGGAGCGCATGCGCGGCGGTTGGTTTGAATTCTAAAAGCCATTTCTTATGGAAACTCCGAGGGGTTAACGACAGACGTTTTCGGTTCCTCGTATTTTTCGGATCCGTTTTTTTGGATAAACTAATTCTTTTCCGTTAATTGTGTTTGTGGATTTTCACTGTGGATTATATGCTTTTTGAGAGAAGGTAAGCGTGCTTTGCTAAATTGCGTGGTGTATGGCTGTGGCTAAACGAAAAATTTTAGCATTAGATTTTAGAAAATTCATTTTAGATTTCAAAAAATCTCTTTCTTGAATGGATTACGAAAGAACGACTGATTGCAGCTAAAAGAAAATTTTAGAGTTCAGAAAATCGGTTTTAGATTTCAGAAAATTGCTTTACTTGAATGGTTTATGATTAGTGTTTTGATTTTAGGTTTATGGTTTAGTGTTTAGATTTTAAAATTCGTTTTAGATTACAGAAAATCTCTTCTAAAATAGTATCCACAAACATAAAAATTTAAAAAAAAAGCCACTATGACTTATGAGACGACGAATATGATTATTTAAATAAAATAAAAAATCAGTTGTTCAACAAGTTATGCAAGTACAATAATTTTTGTTGTTTAAAACTTCAATATTTATGCTTTTTAATTTGCTTATTTTGTGTATTTATCGCTAGTTTGTGTGCGTTCTCCCGTAGTGTCTTTGGGAGCATCTTGGCTCCCAGAGACAAGACGGGAAAACGCGCCAAATTGGCGATTTTTGGAAAATTGCCAAGAAGCACCATAAACTAGGAATTAACCCAATTTTTTTGTGGAATTCTTCTAATTCTTATAGTTTTCTCCGCTTTCGGAAGTGGTTTCACGGCCATTTTTTTATTTTTCGCGCCGTCGAAAACGGCATTTTTGGCCACTTCTCTTTTGTTTTTGGCGCCGTCGAAAACGGCCTTGGCGCCAAAAAAAAATCGCCAAA
This sequence comes from Cheiracanthium punctorium, assembly GCA_038373885.1. Taxonomy (NCBI): domain Eukaryota; kingdom Metazoa; phylum Arthropoda; class Arachnida; order Araneae; family Cheiracanthiidae; genus Cheiracanthium; species Cheiracanthium punctorium. The sequence goes on from JAWZYV010004077.1 coordinate 208,736, forward strand.
GATCAAGGTAAGGGGTATATCGAAGGTGCGCCCACACTACAGCACTTATCTCGGGAAAATTTATAGAAAAAAAATTTCAACAGAGGTGTTTCACGGGTGCCCCTCCCCCCGGCATGAAACTCTGGATCCGCCCGTTTCGAATAATTATGAAGTACTTATAACAACTATAATTAAGATGCAAGTAATCTGATAACATAATATACAGGAAACTGACATTTTATCTAGCAGTGCACATAAATTCATACCGAAAGTAAGGTAACCTCCGACCAGCGGACCATTAACTTCAGCAATACACACTGTCATTCCACTACTGCAAGATACATATTTGGATAATTTAATGCCCCCGTCCGTGACAACTTCAGCTAAAATATCATATTTGAATTTGCTAGGCATGATGTATTTGGTGATAAATACTACATAAGTCTTGAAAACAAACAATTTAAAACTGTTTATGTTTAAAATCTTCTAGGGACGGACGGCAGCGTTGCCAAAAGATTTTTCCTCTACGTGCGGATAGGGGCAGATGGAATCCCAATACAAGAACTTTTCTACCTTCCAGTTTGACAGGGGAAAACACGAGCGCAGGGAGAAATGCATTAGAAGATGGGTTCATGCAGGGCCATCGCTAAGCATCGGGCCTGCTTATGAGTTGCCATCCCTAAAAATGAGTTTATCATTGAGGCCTGTTTTCCCCAGTCACAGTATTCTATTTTATTATTCTAAGTATTATAAATGCAGGCCTCTCAATTGGTCCTCTTTTTTTTAAATTCCTACCTTCATCAAAGTTTTATTTATATAGCCTAGTATTTTAATGATTTAATAAACGAAACCTTAACATCTAAAAGAACATTTAACTGTAAATGTTATATTATTTTATAATTTTAAAACAATTTTTTTATACTTTTGTCGTACTAAAGAACTTTAGATGTAGGTAATCGTTTTGTGAATCTTGCGCCATTTTCTTTCATGAAAATTTATCCTAAAATTCGAACATTTTGCTCTGAATGATGTAAAGGTAAGTGAACGCTTATAATGTATTTAGAAATTCTAAATATATGTATGTAAATCATGTTTAGTGAATAATTACTCATGTGTTATTTATAAATAAATTATTTTAATCAGAAATCGTATTACTTGAGTAAGTTTTTATTCTTGTAAATAAGCATGACGTTGTGATACTATTTAGACAATTTAATTTTGCCAGTTGAAAATGTTATTTATCAGTTATATATGCCTTGATTATGTTATTAAGACTTACATCTGGTATAGTGCAGGAATACAGTAAATTATAAATTATTGATTTTTGCCCGTTTATACAGAAACTTCAAATGTAGTTGATATTTTGTACAAGCGTTCATTATGCTTGCTCAATTCTAAAGTTCGATTGAGAAAGCGACAAAAGAATAATATATACTACATGAAATGTCTTTATTAAAGAATAATTAATTCAGGGATCGCGCTATAGAGCGTATTTTATCAATTTTCTCCAATATACAGGATATCCCGAAAACACTGAAATGCGCTTTAATACATCATTTGTTAAAGATTAATGTTGAATTGTTTAAAATAACGTAGGAAATACGACTACGTTAAAGTATATTAAATATCCACTTGTGAAAATAAAATAAGCAATCGTGAATCATGAGAGTAAGCGCTACTTTGTTTTTCCTTCAAATTATATGCATCTATTTTCTTTATGTAAATATGTATCATAGCAAACAAATTAATCATGAGTTCGTACTTGAATTAGTAACACAATTACTACTTAAAACTATCTATCTATCTTCTTCTATACTATTAAAATCTGTGCGCGTCTGTCTGTCTGTGTGTAGCATCATCTCCTCCGAAACCGCTGGGAGTTGAGTTTCGATCGAGGTGTCCACTTATTCGAAAAACTCCGAGGAAGGTCTTCCGCTAATTTAAATTTCGAAATTCGAATTAGTTTAGGAGATTGATAAAAAACCCCGTCAAAAACACTAATTTTTGCTCTCCGCATCTCCGCGATTGTAACCCCTGTAGTGAAAATGTGAGAAATAAGCATCGAGGTTGCCATGTTTGGCGAATTTATTAAATGATTTATACTCTTGCATTAAAAATAAAGGAATAATACTTTTTTTCTGTTTCGTATATTTGCTAGGTTATTTTTTAATTAAAATATCGTCTGCGTGGGAAATCAGAGCAGGAATTCAATATTTTTTATACGCAAAAGAAAAAGGATTTGTAAATTTCAGAGACTAAAGTGTATAACCTCATAATTTGGCGAAAAAATGGCTTATATGGCAATTTTGAGAAAGTGGATTCTAGTGGTTTGCACAATTTTAGGCTCGGCGCAATTTACTGAGAGCGTAAAGAAATAGTATTTTTAAAAACAAGTGCAGGTTTTACTAGAATTTAGCCTGAAATTTTAATTTTCTGTTCAGAAATAATGCAGTTATTAAGGCGATTTTAAATGATTTTCATCAAGTTAAATAAATTGATTTAAGTTAGGGAAACCCCGCCAAATTTCAGAAAATTAAACTTTTGCATTTGTATTGCTAATTCTATGCCCCGATTGATATGAGTTGGTGTTACGAGCGTATGAATTGATAATATTTTTTAATCCCGCCAAACAAGGTGTAATAAAATAGGAAGTCTTTATAAATACGAATGCTGTTTGAGATGAATGAGAATATTTTTTAAACGCAGTTAGACTAGCTGGTAATGCCTTTAAATTATTGCATTTATTGTCAAGTTTAATGTGTGATTCATTTTGGCTATTTGCCATCGACTGCCGACGTTAATTACGCCAAAATGGCAGTTCTAGCAAAGTAAACATAAATAAATCATATCATATTCTATTTTTGTTGTTGTTGTTGTTGTAAGAGGTTTTTGCTACGGCCGGCTGGCTGGCATTACCTCCGCCTATGCACAATACTTAAACAACGGGACGCACCCGAACGACTTTGAAAGACTTTATTTAAATGAAGACACCAACGAAGAGGGAACCCTCGAATCCAACACCGAGGAAGAATCAGCCACACCAACACCGCCCAAGCCACGGCTATCTCGGACAATAGGGCTCTGGCGCGGTATTTGTGACGTCACGATAGCAGTGCTAGGGAAGGAAGAACCTGCTGACTTACGCACCTGTTAGTACCTGCTAGGTGCTAGAGTTGATAGGAGCATGCTTTTATCCACGTGGTCGCTAAAGTCTTGATTTTCGTTAAATATTATTATTTTACGTTTATATTTTGCTATTTTTTTACAAGAATTGTGCAGTTTTGGATACCATTTGGAGGTAAGACTCAATTTTCAAAATGCCTAATATGTGTGTTGTTACTAACTGCACTTCGAATTATCGGAGTAGCAAAGAAAGAGTATCGTGTTTCTCGTTTCCAAAGGACCCCATTTTAAGAGCAAAATGGTTAAAAAATATTCCCAGGAAAGATTATAATCCAGGAAAATGTGCCGTAGTTTGTGAAAAACATTTTGATCCAAATGATATAATTCGTATTGAGAGCATCAAAAAAGATGATGGGACTATTCTGACATGCAAAAGGGAACGTCCAAAATTAAAGGAAGGAGCAGTGCCAATTATTTTCCCAAATTGCCCTAAATATTTATCGCATGAACCTCCGAAGCAGCGAAAAAATTTAGACGACCAAGAAGAGCGTTTGTTGAATATGGCTATTAATGAAAGTAAAAAAGCACATGAAATTTTTCTTAAAGAAAATACATTTGAAACTTTTGATCAGCTAAAAGATATGTTGCGAATGAAAATAAAATTGTTCGTAGAACAAAATTGGCAAGTTACATTTTCAGAAAATTATCTTTTAATTTCTCAAATCGTCGATACTCCTATACCCAGAATAAAAGCTTCATTGAAAATAGATACACAACTTTCTGCTACTGCTTATAATAATGACAGGATTGTTCGCCTTTCTACATTAAATAATATTTCCATTTTAAATTCTTTCTCCCAGATAAACAGCAGCTTAGATGAGCTTAAAACCATTTCAGATTCTCCTGAGAGCAGCGATACTCTGAAATATCTCCTTAATAATGTGTGCGACACTCTGAAATATATAGTTCAAGAAGAATTAATTTCCGATAACAAGATGAGAAAAATTACATTTATAATTGAGCAGTTACAGTTACTTATTCAAAAAAAGAATGCCTTTAGATACAGTAATCAAACACTGTTATGGTGTTTGAAATTATTTATGCAGTCCTCATCAGCATATAAACAAATATATGATTATGATTTAATTAATATTCCCCATTTTAGGAATTTACAAAAAGTGATCAATCAAAGATCGATGAATGATATTCTAGATTTTAATGTAAAATCTGCAAGCAAAGGTATAAGACTTAATGATAGTTGGCAATTGCCTTTTACTTCTTGTAATGATGAACGGTTAAAATTTTTGGAAGATTTTTGTAAATGGCTTCATGTATGGAGAAATACAGATAGTTTATCTGGTTTCACAAAAGAAACATTCACAGCCTTATTACAAACTACAAGTGCGATGATACAAATAATTCAATATTTATTGCAAACAGATATGTGTCATTTCAAGTATGTATTACCTGGCAAATTTCAAAGTGATTTACTTGAACAACGATTTAGCCAATACAGACAAATGTCGGGAGGTAATTATCACATATCTTATCAACAAATTTTGGAATCCGAGAAAAAGCTTAGATTGTGCTCAACAATTAAAATTGGTGGAGAAAGTATTGACCTAAAAAAATTGATTGATACAGAGGTTTCAGTTCAACAAGAGAATATAGAAACCAACGCCATTCTAAATAATTTTGGGGATATATTAAATGACACAATCGATTTAATTAATTACGATGATAATGCTATTAAGGCCATTGTGTATATAGCTGGATATATATCTTTCAAGATAAAGAGAAAACTAATTTGTTCTTTTTGTATTGCACTCATTACCACTAATCAAATTATGGATATAGAAGATGATTCATTCTATGAACTTATAACAGCATTAGACAGAGGAAGCTTAACTTATCCATCTGATTTTTTAACACAGGTTGTATCTTTTTCTTTCATAATATTAAATTTGTTGACATCACCTTTAAATGAAGCAAAATTTTTAAAATCTGAAATAGGTCACAACTTATTTCTTATGAAATTAACAGAGCTTAAATTAATTAAAGATGACATTGTTAATGGTGATGATATTTGTGTGTGTGGAAAAAAGAGTATTGAGCTGGTTAAAGATGCTCTATCCAGATCTTCAAATATTTTGTTAAGTAATTACCTTAAAATAAAAAATCAGGATTTGAAAAAAAATTCGGAAAGAAAAGTAAAAAAATTTAGAGCAAATTGAGCAACAATGAGCCCCTTTGGCAAGGGTGATACCCTCACAATCTTGTGATAATACAGAACTACATATACTTTGATTATGGTTAAGTTCTGGGGGACTCATTAGCCTGTTCTATTATTTAGCAGAAGGAGAATAGAAATCCAGTTTAATTTATTTTAAATGTCACTATTAAAGTTATTTTCTGTAATTCTTAAAAATATTGTTAAAATTTTCTTTTGAAAATTGTTATTAATTTCATACTATATTAATTCCATATTACATTTGAAAAAAAATAAAAATAAGATTTACGTCTTTCGTCAGAAAGCATGAGTTTACTGAAATAAAAGTACCCTTGATGTGTTGATTTATTGAAAGACATCACAGCAAAAAATTTTGTGTTTTTTCTTGATTTATTTCATCTTTTATGCCTTGAAGCATAATACATAAACATAAAAGTAACTATTAGTAATAACATATTTGCATTTCAATTTAAGTGTCTTAGTATTTCAATATTTGAATTTTAAGAGTTTTTCAATATAGCTATTAAAACATTATATATCTTCAAAAATATTTCTTGCATTCCTTTGTAGTATACGAATATTTTTTGATATTTTGTATGTTCTTCAATTTTTTCCCTACAGTCAAACACTTATTTATCTGTGATTAAAATGCTGAAATTTAAATTATTTGGTTCTACTCAATTAGAGTAATTTAAAAAATTCCAAATTCATCTTATAAAGTTTTGTGAAAGTTTTTCTAAGTATTTTTAAAGCGGTATATTTCGTATGAATCCCACGTATTGTTACTGTTTTACACTTATATTTGATCCTTAGTAAAATATAGACGCAAAATATGTATATTTAATTAAAACTTAATAGACGCAATATTGCATTTTGTATACATGTAATGTTCTTTCGTGGAAGTCCAGATAAACCCGCACTGGTGCTGTGACGTCATTAGCTAAGAGAGGGAGAAGTGCCATAGCCTTTTAGTTGAGGTAGCCGTGCCCAAGCCCACCATCCATCGGCAAGCGCCATGGAGATATACCAAGGAGAAGAGAAACGCATCACAAACGAGCAACTAAGACTAAGGCCCTTATTCAGATAGATTTAGTAGCTACTAACCCTATTGTTTAGTTACTAAATTTAGTAAAGTGGATTCAGATAGAATTTGGAGGCGGAGATACTAAACACGTGACCAAAACAAGCTGCTAAAATCACGTGACCAAACAAGCTGCTAAATCACCGACTAAATAAACACACGCCTGGAACAAGCGCTCTGATTGGTCTGTTAGCTTCCCTGTTAACTTATCCCTACATTTTCCCTGACTTCCCTTGGTGTTGGTCACGTGATTTAGTACTAAATGTATCTGAATCCCGATTTACGAACATTTAGTATCTCCGCCCACTTACTTAGTAACTGAACAATAGGTTTAGTAGCTACTAAATCTATCTGCATAGTAGCCTTAAATCTACCGCTCCTCAAGAACAAACGCCGCCACAAACCGAGAAGCCCTGATTCACCAATCAGTTTCTCCCAGAACTCAGACCACACATACGGGCTATCATAGTGCATCCGGGAAAACAGCAGCGCACGTTCTGCAGCAAAGCCCCGACATAAGAAAATGTAGTGCTGTTCCGTGCCAATTTCCGAGAAGCAAATGTGGCATAGGGGAGATTCCTGCAACCGGAACCGAAAAAGACGGGCCTCCGTAGGAAGGGACAGGGTACGGAGACGGGCATTCAGAACATCGTCCCTGCGTGAGCCAGGGAGCGAATAAATTTTATTCCCCAAATGAATTCCTTCCGCAGCATACTTGCTCTCCTGCCACCCATAGCTCATACTCCTGCCATATTTTTTGCTTGAGGATTCTTTTTACGTCCTCGGCCGCGACCCCCCTATGGGTGGCCGTGCCAAAAGGTCCCAGCTTTGCTGCCTGGTCTGCAGCTTCATTTTCGGGGATACCGGCATGACCCGGGACCCAAATCAATTTGAGGGGTCCGTTGACTTTACTGGAAAGGATGTACGCCAGAGCCAGGATAACCGAGGCCGACCTGGGGTTCAAGGACTGGAGAGCTTTCAGGACCGACAAACTATCCGAAATGATAATACAAGGGTCCCCACGGAGGAGCCGGACCCCCAGAGACACCGCCTGAGCCTCGGCCGTGAAGACAGAGTTTATATAATGTACTAGGTAGGCTAGACTAATATTGCAGGCTAGGTCTACCGCCGCAATCGCCGTTTTCGCCTCATCTTTGGACGCGTCGGTGGCAATAATTTGCCAAGACGGGAAGTTGGTGTACACGAAGTCCCTGAAACTGTTTTTGACGTCCCGGAGCGGGAGCCCTCTGTCGTGGAAGGAAAGGGAGACCTTCGGTGATTATCTCTACCTTTTCCAGGGCGCTGGAACAGGGCCAGACCTTTTGGATGAGGCTACGGGTGGAGACGCTAGCGTGTTCCAGGCTCCAGCTACTTTCCTCGAAGATGTCCTCTGTGTCGGTATACCGACCAAAGTTTCCCGCCGGACAGCTACGGAGAAGGAGAGAAGACGAGAGGTAACCACGGCGAAAAGAGAGCGGGCACTGCCCCGATTCCCGGTACAGCTTGGGGAGCGGGGTCCACTTGGGGACCCCCAGAGCAAAACGAAGAGCAGCGTTATAGATAATGTCCAATTTTTTTAAGTCCGTCGCAGCCGTATGTTGGTAGATCGGACTAGCGTATTCGATAGTACCTCGAATAATTTAATTTACTAGCGCTAAGAGGTCAACTGTCCGCGCTCCCCAAAGGGGGGAAGAAAATCCTTTTAATAAATTAAGCCGCTTTGCACACTTTACGCGAACGTCTGCAATATGGTCCTTAAACGAGAAGTTTGATGAAAACCTGCACCCCAGAATTCTCATTGATCTACTCCAGGGGATTGACGAGCCATGTATCCTAATCTGCTGCAAAGGAACCCTACGGTTTCGAGATAAATTTATGGCTTCGCATTTGTCTGGCCGGAGAGATAGTTTCCAGTGCGTACACCATTGCTTCAGTCGGTGCAGGGCCTCTTGTAGTAAGTTGATTGCTTTATGAGGGTCTTTGTGATTGCTGCAGGCGACCACGTCGTCAACGTATACTATAACCCGGACTTCAGGGTCGAAGACTTCGAAAATATCCCACATATAGAGCATAAACAGGAGAGGGGAGAGCACCGTCCCCTGAGGGACCTCCTTGAGAGATTGCTCCGGGTGAGAATAGATACCTCGCCACCGAACCTTTATTGACCGGACGGAAAGCCAGTTGGCAATCCACCTCCCGACCAACCCCCCGATGCCTACCACAGCCATCTTGTAGATCAAGGCGTCCCTCCACACCGAGTCGTATGCAGAGTGGATATCCAGTTTAACGGCAGTAATAAAATCCCCTTGTCGCCTGGCCACTTGAACATCTTTCCAAAATACCCTAAGAGCTCTGAGACAGTCGCTATTTGGCAGAAAGCCAAAATTTCGAGGATGAAAGATCTGTTTACTCATTACGTGATCCAGAAGCCTGGCCAAAATCATTCGCTCCATGATTTTGCAACCCGTCGACGTGAGAGAGATTGGACGGTAGGACGCCACTTGCGACTTAGGCCGCCCACATTTCCAAATGGGCAGGATGATCGCCGACGTCCAGCCCTTTGGGACCTTTCCGGAGCACAGCAGATCGTTAAAGGTCGCCAGGAGTTTGACCCTACCAGAAGGGGGGAGGGCCTTGAAACGTGCAGCTGAGATACCATCTTCGCCAGGAGTTGAGTTTCTAGATTTCTGGATGGCCCTATTCAGTTCCTCGATCGAGAACGCCTTGTCCCATCTGTCGTCCTGCTGATTGAGGGCATATGGGATAGCTTCTAACCAGCTGCGATCCCCATAGTAGGAGGCAAAAATTTGAGCCTGGTCTTCGCGGTCCGGGAAAAGCCTCGACTCATGTTCCAGTATAAGGTGGGAGTCGTCCCCAGGACGCCTACGCGCCAGTGCTTTGATTATTGGATACAGGCCGCCACCAGACTTGTTGTTGCACAGGTTACTCCAGTATTGCCGAGACTGAGAGCGAATCCGACGGCGGAGGCGGGAAGAAAACTTCTTATATTCAATCCAGTGGTCCCGAGACAGGTGCGTCCGGGCCAAGCGGAGGAACTTCCTCTTTTGTCCCAGCAACCAAGCACATTGCGGATCCCACCATGCAGGATTCTTCCTCGCCGGAACACTGATGCTCGTCGAATGGTGCGTCACCGCTTCGTTATAGCCTTGTTCCAAGCCCGCGATTGTTAGCACGTCCTGGGATGCGATCACCTGATTGAGTTGGGTCTCTACAGCTTTCCAGTCTGTGATGAAAACCCGACGGCGCAAAAGCGGCCGGAATGGGAGCTGGATCACTATGGGATAATGGTCAGACTCAAACAGGTCTGGGTGGATATTGCAGAGACTGTCCAAGTACAGATCGGTGCTTACAAAGGTCAGATCTATTAGGGATACCTGCCCTGAAGGAGCCACATGGGTGGCGTATCGGTCGTTGAGGAGGCACACATTATTGTTCAGGTACCAACTAGCAATTTCTTCCGAACCAGGGGAGTTGCTTACGTTGCCCCAAAGACGATGCTTCTGGTTAAAATCACCGACGATTACGAACGGATTGGGAAGGAAGCTGAGAAGGGATTGGAGCCAGTGTTCAGAAATCGTACCATCGGGACAGTAGAGGTTGGCTATATGCAACCAAAGCTTCCCAAGGCGAACTTTAACCACCATTGCCTCAACCCCCGGTGGGATAGGAGGCGGCAAGGAGATACTAGAAGATGGCACATTCTGGTCGACCGCAATGAGGAGGCCACCTCCACGGCCAGGCCTATCCTGGCGGTGGATTACCTTTCGGGGAATGGAAAAAGGAGAGTCAGCGTCCAAGAAAGTCTCTTGAAACACTAAGATCCGAGAGTCGGCGAAAGGAGCCCATTTCAGCCAATGACGCTTAGGGCGCAGACCCCTGGCATTCCACTGAGTGATCAAGAAGGGGGAGTGACTGTCCATTACCGGCGGAATAGGAGAAGGGAGACCTGAAAGAAGAGAGGAAAAAAAAAAAAAAAAAAAAAACCTACTTTAGCTCTTGCTAAGTGGGACTACCCGTCCCCGCCGGCTTCCCCGGGCCGGTGTCTTGAAACTTCTTTCCGCGTCCCATAGAAGATGCAGAAAAACGAGAGGAGCTGCTCAAAGCCAGCCTTTTTGAAGAGTTTGGGGAGGAAACTGGAGTTTCCGATAGAACTGGAAAGCCCATGGACAGTTCTAGCGACTCTGTATTTTCCAATGTGGCGAGGGGTTCCGTACTTGGTATGGTCTTCGCCACTAGAGAGGTGATACCCTGAACCATATCTTCCATCGCAGCAAGCATAAAGTTTGCTTGTTGTTGTAAGCATAGGAGTAGCGATTCGTGGGATTTTTGAAAAAAGTTCTCTAACGTGGATTCTAGTTCTTTTTTAGTGATAAACTGAGCCAATTCTCGGCAGGAAGACAGGGTGGCCGAGGCATAGCTCCCCCCCACCGGTTTCGACTTGTATTTACGACGCGCTTCCGCAATTGTTAAATGAGAGTTTGCTTTAAGTTGTAGGATGGCCATCTCTTCCCTACGGGCTTTGCATCCCGGATCTGTTGCTTCGTGGTTGTCTCCACAGTTGGGGCATGTTTTTTTCTCAGTCGTGCAAGTATTACTGGAATGGCCCTCTCCGCATTTGCAACATGTTATCGTAGCCACACATTTGGAGGTCACGTGGTCGTATCGCCAACAGTTTTTGCATTGCCGAGGTCGATCGATAAAAACTTTTATTTTTTCCCGCATATAAAAGAACTTTACTTCGTCGGGGATTGGGGTCCCAAAAATTGTCACCAGGACGGTTTCAGTGGGTATGATGGATGGCCCTGTATTCCGTGTGAACCGTCTGAGCTCTTTTAACTTGATGCCATTTTCTTAAAGTTGCTTCTTCTTGCAGTTCAGTCCCCAATTCGTCTAATGGGGTGTCCGGGTCTATATTGTGGATTGCAAATTTGGTTGTAATGGTTTTATACGGGATATACGCAGAAACTTCTACATTCAAAAAGGAGGTAGTACATGCTAAAGCACAGGCGCTATCAACGTCGTTCGTCTCTATTAAGAGTTTGTTGTTCCTAGTGAACCGCACCCCTGGGTTCCTACAATCCTGTCAATTTCTTCTTTCAATAGCTTTGGGCGATTCCGAGGTAGATGACCCGACCCTGCACTAAAGAAAATGCATACTTTCTCTTCACCATTGTCGAAAGCATACCGAACCTGTTCTTCTAGCGAGTGCTCTTCCCTAATAAAATATTTCGGATCCCATTGGATATCACGTACGTGAACCGTTGAATGCATGGAACTATTGCCTCGTCTCCAGAGCTGACGCCTCTAAAACTAGTATAATCCAAAAAAGGACGGACTTACATTGCCCGAAAAAGAAATACCTGTATCCGGAAGATTGTAAGCCTTGCCCGACCTATTTTCCGCTGAAAATATTCTCTGACTCCGAACTATCACACTCAAAACAAACACAGCAGGCACCCACCCAGCCGGCGAAAGCAACAAACCTAAGTGCCGAAACTTCTAGAAGTCGGCAGCCGGATTCAAAAAACACGTAACTCGCTCAACCACCGCCACCAGTCACGCGAGCGGCAGATGCGAAAAACTTCTATTTTTAACACTGCTACAGTTTCCGTAGCAACGGAATCCATTGTTGCCACTTAAGTTGTTCAATTTAATAATTAAGTGAAACTACTCATTTCTACAGCTCTTAAGACCCAAAAAAGTGAAAACGCATTAAATATCAAACAAATAGAATTTTAACATATTTGCGCATTAAAAATAACCGAAGTTTTTTCCGGCAATTCTGCATATTTTTCATTTTATTTCCTTCGCGTGTGACGTCATTTTCACGTCATTGTCTTCTGTTTTGCTCTCAGATTATGTAGAGAAGCACATTACATGCTAACGTATGTGCTGCTTCGGCGGACATAACGAAGCGCTTTTGTCGGGTGCGTATTTGTCTAACCCCTCTGTGTATATAAATTGAAGCAATAAAACTTTGTAGGCCTTTTTTTTTAACTAGAAAAAGGCAGATTAACGTCTTTAACGTGGAAGAAGCAATATGGAAAACTATTTAATTGGTAGCCGTAATGCGAAATGATAATCTATTATTCACATGCGCAAAGCACCAAAATTTCGAAAGTATGAAAAGTCAGGAATATGAAATGAAAATCCTAAATAAATCACCAGAGACTATAGGATAAGCATCGTGTACGAGAATGATACTGCAATCATGTACATAACAAAGGCGCTTGCAAGGAATACAAAATATAATATGAAATTAATTGCTCTTTCTTCCCATGGCGTTTGTGAAATCTTTCCGAATAACGGGATGCGATGTGCTTAGAATATTTCATATAAATTACTTATATGTTAAAGTTCTATTTATTTTTTCATATATATTCCAGTTACTCCAGTTACAAGACCAACAGCTCTAGAAACGACTTCAGAGTTTGTTTAATATTGAATTTGATACTATGCAATTAATCTTGTTAAAAATAAAATATGAAATTAGTTATTTATTTAGTGTGAATTGGCAGTGAGATCAACATTAGTTTTATGTAACAAGTGTGCTACAGTATTAAGAGTTCAGTAAGGGTAATAAGCTTTTCCACTTAAGTTACGTCACAAATGTTTTCATTTACGAAAGCGACAAGATCTTCACGGAAACAGGGTGCATTTTGGTTTCTGGAAGTACAATGTACATCGATTGTTTCGAGTAGTTTTTTTAAATTTAGGTAAAATTTAATAAGGTTTAAATTTAATTTTTCACCTTCAGAGTCATCTGCAACATAACTGTGCTGATGCATTGTCCACGCTTTACGAAATGCAAGATAAGATAAAATAGTATTCAACATCATGTAATGTTATTCATATAGTATGTATGAATGCTATAAATTAAATCTAAAAAAAGAGAATTACATGATGTAGAAATAAGGCATTTTTCGAAAGAGAAAAGTTTCGTCTGCATACCGTAAACTTCTTTCTTTTCTGATCGCCAGTGACAATGGTGTAGTTTTTGCGTCATCATGTTGCAATCGTCTCAAATTTCCACTCATGGAGTCAGCTTTTCGTCAGAATTCCAGCAATTTTTCACTATTAGAGATTCCTATTACTGGGTTTAATTCGAATTATATGTGTATAAGGAAAATATTCGTCTCCTACCGTGCGGAGAACGGGTAAGCAGCTAGTCTATACTATTAAAATCTGTGCGCGTCTGTCTGTGTGTGTGTAGCATCATCTCCTCCTAAACGGCTGGGAGTTGAGTTTCGACCTAGGTATCCACGAATTTGGAAAATTTCGAGAAAGAACCTCCGCTAATTTAAATTTCGAAATTCGAATTATTTTAAGAGATATTGATAAAAAACCCCGTCAAAAACGCTAATTTTTGCTCTTCGCAATTCCGCGATTGTAACCCCTGTAGTGAAAATGTGAGAAAAAAGCATCGAGGTTGCCTTGTTTGGCTATTTTATTAAATTATTTAGACTCCTGCAGTAAAAATAAAAGAATAATGATTTTTTTTTCTGTTTAGATTATTTACAAAGTTATTTTTTAATTAAAGTATTGCATGCATGTGAAATCAGAGCAGGTATTCAATGCCTTTTATGCGTAAAAGAATAAGGGATTGGGAGATTTCCGAGACTAATATGTATATATTTTAGTTTGGCGAAAAAGAATGGCTGATTTGGTGATATTGAGAAAGTAGTAGATTCTACCGATTTGCACAGTTTTGGGCTTGGCGCAATTTACTGCGAGCAAACCGAAATAGGTTTAGGTTTGTGTGTGTAGGTTTTATTAAAATACGGCGTTAAACTTTAATTTTCCCATGCAGAAATAGTGCAATTATTAAGGCGATTTTAAGCGATCGATCTTCGGAATTTTCAACAAATTAAGTAAATTGATTTCCTTGGGGGAATGCCGCCAAATTTCAAAAGAAATGAAATTCTCGCATTCGGTAAATTGGAATAAATAAAACACGTTATAGTAATTTAAAATACTGCTATGCTACTTTTCAAATAGATGCTTGCATTAATTTTTGACGATGAAACCATACACAAATAACTATTTCCCATTTTGATTGCTGTTAAATCTGTGCTTAGAATCAATCTCGGAAAAAAAAAAGAAAAAAAATCTCGCAAAATGGCGTATGCAGATTCCTTCTTTAGTACCTTTCTTAGAAAAGTTGGCGATAAATATTCAAATGTAGTGTAACTCCGTGTTTAATAGCGTGTGTTTTTTGCGTTTGTATTGCTAATTCTACAGCACGATTGAGATGAGGCAATGTTACGAGCGGATGTATAGATAATTTTTTTTTTAATCCAGCCAAACAGGTTATAGTAAAATAGGAATTCTGTATAAATACGAAGTCTTTGGAGATGAACGAGAATGCCTATAAATTATTGCATTTACTGTGAAGTTAAATTTAGGATTCATTTTGGCTATTTGCCATCGACTATAGGCGATAATTACGCCAATATGGCAGTTCTAGCAAGCATAAATAAATTTAATTTCATGTTCTATTTCAATATTGCTACAATTTCCGTAGTTACGGAATCCGTTGTTGCCACTCAAGCTGTTAAATTTAACAATTAAGTGAAAACACTCATTTCTACAGCTCTTGACTCGAAAAATGAAAACGCATTCCATATAACACAATTAGAACATTATCACAATCACAACGTCAATAACGCGAACCTGTAACATTGGTTATTTTTAACTAAATTCATTTTCAAGGTCTTTAAGAAATCCCGTGTACTATGTCAAAGCCTCATATCTTAATTCCGATTAGTTTGCAAGAAAATTGATTAATCAGTATAAACTGAAGCAATGAAACTTTGTAAGCGTTTTTCTTGAAACGAGGAAAATGCAGATTGACGTCTTTGGTGTAGAAGTGGCGATAGGGAGAACTACTTAATTCAGTAACGTTAATGGGGAATGATAATTGAATAAGCGCATGCACAAGGATCCAAAAATCAAGAGAGTATGAAAAGTCAGGAATATGAAATTAAAATAAAAAATAAATCAAATAATACGAGATATAACTAATAATAATACAAGAATGACATTGCAATCATGTGTACAACGAAGGTCCCAATTGCTTATAACATTCCCCTAGCAATGACTTAATCCGACCAGTGGCCGAGCGCTCAGCGCTCTGAACTGAGAGACGGAAGGTTCCTGGTTCAAAACAGGTCGCGTCCGCCGACCTAACCGTTCGGAGTTTTCCTGTATTCCGTTCGGAAAATAAAACTGTACTCGCAACATGCATATGTTGGGAAACATATATGGCTGGATTCCTCCAAACCGTAGCGTAAATACCGGTTACGACCCCTTAGAAAGACCCCTACGGAGGACAACCCCACCCCTTGACCTAGCTCCCATATGTGGAGACTAGAAACAGGATAGTCTCCAGATTTGTAGAGAGTTCAATTTAACGCCCAGCGTCGTGTGCAACTTATAGAAGCAGTTCTACGATACCGGATCCATCGAGAAAAAGTCTGGGCAAGGTTATCTAAGAGAAGCTGCTTCCTTTTTTATCTCAGTGACATTGACGTAGTTTTTGTGCCATCATGTTGCAGTCATCTCAGATTTGCACTCATGACGTCAACGTTTCATCACGATTTAAGTAATTTTTTACTTTTATAGATTCCGCATCAATGGGCTTAATTCGAATTATATGTATAAGGAAAATGTTCTTTTCCTACCGTTCGGAGAACGGGTACGCAGCTAGTATTAAATAACGTTTGAAAGCACTGGGAAGCTTAAGAAATGCCTGATGTATACGTGAAGACTCGAGCATCCGTAGGCCTCTTTGGATGGCTCATCAAAATACACGCGCAGGCCCGTTACTAATTGCGAAGGCCCCGGTTCATGGGGAAAAGGACTTCCACGTTTTTAAGCAAGCGTTGCATGGCTATGGCTGCATTCGTAAACGACAAACTCGTTGCACAAGTTTTCATAAAAAAAACTTGTGCAAGGTTATCAGTTTCCTTTGACTTTACGAACAACTTCAGTTTATTTAGTTCCGTCGCCTAGGAGACGTGTTTTTTTGCAGTTCGAGAATGCGTTAATTTTGCTGAGGAGAGTTTTTAGTACATATTCAATATAAAATCAACAGGATTTTTAAAAGGAAGAGTGGCCATAATTGAAGTGCACAAATCAAAATTTAGAAATTTCAACTTAAACTTCATTGTTTCAAAAGTATTTAGCAAGAGAAGTTCAAATTTCGCTAATAACGGTTTAAATCAACTTCAATCTCAACACTAAAACACGCATTTTTGAATTTACTAAAATGAAAAATTGAAGAAAATTATTACCTTTGAAAAATTATGTAGCTTCGTAGCATTTTCTAACGTACGCATGAATTTCCTCCTCGAAACAATAATATTTGCAGCTTTAGAAAACGTAAAATACTTTTCACAACAACATACTTTTCCATAACAACGGACGCCATTTGAAAACAACAACAACGTGCAGCAAGTGTATCTTCTAAACAACTGACGAAACCTTAGCACAGATCAGTTTATTTCCTTTGAAACTAATCACACTCAGTTTCCTTTACGGACGCCTTAGATGGAAACTCATTGCACGAGTGTAACTCATTTGGCGTTTACGAATGCAGCCTATTTATTAAACGTGCGATCTGTTCTCGTTTTTTTTCTTTTTGTAATTGAAATGAACAATTGTTATTACAAATGTATTTATTATATATTATGTGTGTATACTTAGACCTTTTTAAGCATCGGCAATTAATTGTGCAGTCTGTACTCGTTTTTTTTTCTTTTTTTGTAGGGGGGGGGAAATTAAATTAATAATTGTTACAAATATATTTGTTATATATATTTATAAATACATATATATGTGTGTGCATATATGTATTTGCACACATATAAAGTAATGTATTGTCCATAAAGTAATGTATTTATTACTTATATATGTTACAGTGAAAACCCGAAATCAGTCAAAACCCGAATTAACTAGGGAAAACGCGTTCTAACTGAGAGCGTTAGGCAAAACCCGAATTAACTAGGGAGAACCCGTTTTATTCAGGTAGCGGTAGCATGTTTTCGAGGGGCCCCTAGAGGGGTAGCATATTTTCCAGGGGGGCCCCTTAAGCAATTTCCGGACCCACTGATTTTTTGGGGGTCTCGCAAAGGGCCAGCATTAGCATATTTTCCAAGGGGCCCCCTAAAGCGATGGCCGGACCCACTGATGTTTTTTTGGGTCTCGCAAAGGACCAGCGTTAGCATATATTCGAGGTCCCCCCCCCCTGAAACGATGGCCGAACCAACTGATGCTTTTTTGGGTCTCGCAGAGGGCCAGCGTTAGCATATTTTTGGGCCCCCCCCCCTAAAGTGATGGCCGGACCCATTAATGTTTTTTAAGTCTCGCAAGGGACCAGCGTTAACATATTTTCGAGGGGGCCCCTCCTAAAGCTATGGCTGGATCCAGTGATGTTTTTTGGGTCTCGCAAAGGGCCAGCGTTAGCATATTTTCCAGGGGGCCCTCTACAGCGGTGACCGGAAGCAGTGATGTTTCTTTGGGTCTCACAGGACACAGGAATTGAATTGTGCATTTTTTCTTCCTAGAAAATATTTTTTATATAGATTTTTATCATGGGAAACTAATATTTAACTCTAATTTATTTCACTGGTTAAACGGTGAAAACGCGGAATGCTCTCCTCAATACAAGAAGAAAAACACTTTTCCGCTAAAATCACGGGATGAGCAAATTTTGCTACATTTGCGTTGCCCGTGGAAATCGCGGGATGATCAGTCAAAGGGTTGATAGTCATAGCAAATGCCAAGCGGATTGGAAATTGCAAACGTTTGAATGGTATAGGTGAATCTCAAGGAATCATTAGAATCCGTGGTAGAAGTACAACTTCACCTTGAAATTTTCCACTCAAAGTAGTGGCTTCAAAAATGTTGCCCATGATTTTTTTTATGACCAGTCGCGTGCCATTCAAATTTCGAAGCAAAATTATAGGTGAGCCAATCTTCAATCGCAAGTTATGTGGTGGCATTCCAGGTAAATCCAGTGAATTTAAAAACTCTACAGGATAGTTGACAACTTCAACAGGATCAACAATAGTGCCAATTGATTTGAAAGTAATTTCATTACCAGGCAATGACTGTTGTATTTTGCAATTAATGGCGTCAACATCTAAATTTTTTGCGGCTATAATAGCTCGCTCACGTAACCATGGATGATTAGTATAATTATGTCGTAAATCATGAAAGATACTTTTTATTAACTCATCTTTGGTAGCCACCATGTTGCAAAAAATTTCTGGGAGTTGAATATATTATGTATCTTCATACAATTGAATTTTACCATTGCCAATGTCTAGCAATTGTTCAGAGAATCCCGACGCTAATGGATCATTTTGAAGTTGAACACGAATATTAATGGTAAGGCATAATTTACTGACACTTCGGCATAAATAAGATTCTTTCAAACATGCGTTTATTTCGTCCGCATATGTAGCACGTGGAATGACGGGTAATGTTTGTCTAAAATCACCAGACAGCAGCAGTAGAGCACCACGAAAAGCCTAGTGTTATTTTTTATATCTTTCAAGGACCTGTAGAGAGCTTCAAGCGAATGCTTAGGGGCCATTGTACATTCATGCCAGATAATAATTTTGCATTTTCTCAAAACTTCAACCATGCCTGAATGCTTCTTTATGTTACACATTACGTCGGGATTGGTATGAATATTCAAAGGTAATTTAAGTGCTTAATGTGCAGTCCGTCCATCATCAAGTAAGATTGCTGCAATGCTGATGAAGCAATTGCCAATGCATTATGATTTTGTGATCGAATGCGCGCAAGTATCAGTGAGATGAGGAACGTTTTACCAGTGCTACCTGGAGCATAAAAGAAAAAAGAATCCACCTTGTCGTGCCGCAATTGATACGTTGATTTGATCATATACATTTCGTTGCTCAGCAGTAAGCAATTGTTCATTATCAGCAACAAAAGTAGCCAAATAATTCATATCAAACTGGTGTTCACATTGAACATCGCTGTTTATCATATCTGCTGCTGGGCGGTTCGGCGCTGCCATGCCAAAATGGATGAGCGGCATGCTCGAAATAAGAATACAAATATCCTCAATCATTATTAATAACTCGTTATATATTTCGGCCGAAAATTCAATATTGAGATTTGGATTAGTAATTCGAATCCGATGCAAAATATCCTCACTCATTGAGTCTTTATATTTGTTCCACAGAGCAGATGCTTCAGGCGGAAAACACGTTGTTAATATTATTGAAAATAATTGGCGAATTTGCTGTGGAGATGAGCTCAGTGCTGCATCTGCATGGGTGAGATCCCACTGGTTATCATCTTCCAATAAATGTAACTCACAACACGCATCGAAGAAAGTGTTATATAAAGTACTATTGACTTTTCGCAAATATTGGAAGAATCTAGGTCCAGGAACGCGTAAAACTGAAAGAATTTCCATCCTGTTTCATGTTTTTCAAATGCACACGACTCTTGGAAATTTATGAACACTAAGAAACACATTTACACATAATTCTTCCTCGTGCTTTTGATGTGGCGTAAAACTGACATAATTTCTACCCTGTTTCACGTTTTTCAAATGCACACGACTCTGAATTTCGTTTAAAAGGTGTAAATCATCTTATGAGAGAGAACTCGCCAAACATGGCGATCTAAATGGTCATTTTTCAGTTTAGGCTGCATAGTTTGATTATCTCAGCTAGTGTAGTTTTGGGGGCAGTTAATGCTCGTTGTAGAGCAGTCTGTTTAGTGAAATTAAGGCGACCATATTTCTAAACAGTAATTTGGGGACAAATCAAACATTGTACTCGAATCTAAACAAAACTTGGGGACTCTAGAAAATATTTTCGAGGACACGCATATTACCATGTACACCTCCAAAAAAAGTATTCGAGTAATATAAATTTCCTATTTTAGATTTGCGAATAATAATTGATTTTTTGGAAAACGTAAAACGTGACAGAAATATGGAAAGTCATATTATGTCTGTACACGCTACATACAAAATGACAACAAACGGTTTCAGAGATCGAATTTCATTGATTCTCTGAGTAAATGGCGCTTTTAGTTGGTTTATTTTTCTTATTTCTTCAGTTTTTTCTGAAAGAAATAAACTAAACGGAAACTTTCAGGGGAAAAAGGTATAAATCTTTAAATTTGGGGACAAAGTATTTTTGGGGACAAAATGAAAAAAAAGATCTATATTTGGGGACTGTCCTCGAATTTCGAGGACGTGTGGTCACCTTAAGTGAAATAAACACGCTGTTTATTTGCAAGATGCACGGTCAAATGTATAACTGCAGGATATCTTTCGTGTATGGGAAAATTGAAAGTGCGCCAAATTGCTTCATTGTTGTTGATGATACATTAGCAATAATGAAGCAATTTGGCGTTTGATAACGCGCTATTTCATCGTAACGCCATTTTGGCGTTGCCTACCGGATCCAATTGTGAATCTAAACAATTCTTGAATTAGCTTAATCGCGTACACAAAATTTCATAAAAATCCGTCCAGCCGTTTAGGAGGAGTTCAGTCACATACACACGAACAGAAGATTTTTATATATAAAGATATCAGTGGCGTAGATACAGGGGGGGGGGGTTAACACCCCCCCCTCCAATGAGGAATTCTTTTGTCATACAAAACGTATTTTCTTCACACTCGCACACACAACACACTCGCATATATATATATATATATGTTACAGTGAAAACCCGAAATCAGTCAAAACCCGAATTAACTAGGGAAAACGCGTTTTGACTGAGTGCATCAGGGAAAACCCGAATTAACTAGGCAAAACGCGTTCTGACTGACAGCGCTAGGCAAAACCCGAATTAACTAGGGAAAACCCGTTTTATTGGAGTAGCGGTAGCACGTTTTCGAGGGGCCCCTACAGCGGAGGCATATTTTCCAGGAGGCCCCCTACAGCGATGGCCGGACCCACTGATTTTTTTCGGGTCTCGCAAAGGGCCAGCTTTAGCATATTTTCAAGGGAGCCCCCTTAAGTGATAGCCGGACGCAGTAATAGGGAGTTTGTGCATACCGTTTCCTACGCTAACGCTAATGCTATCCGCTATACGGAGTATTTTGACCAACCATGTTTCGCATTTTATGCGTGCGCATGCGCTTTTTTGTCCAATGTCATTTAACGTTAGCATTACCGTGAGTGAAACCGGGCCTGCACAAACTCCCTAATGTTTTTTGGGTCTCGCAAAGGATCAGCGTTAGCATATTTTCCAGGGGAGCCCCTACAACGGTGCCGGACCCACTGAAGTTTGTTTGTGTCTCGAAAAGGGACAGCATTAGCATATTTTCGAGGGGGCCCCTAAAGCGACGGCCGGACCCATCGATGTTTTTGGGTCTCGCAAGGGGCCAGCGTTAGCATATTTTCAAGGGGGCCCCTTAAAGCTATGGCCGGAACCAGTGATGTTTTTTTTTGTCTCGCAAAGGGCCAGTGTTAGCACATTTTCCAGGGCGCCCCTACATCGGTGACCGGACCCACTGATGATTTTTTGGGTCTCGCAAGGGGACAGCGTTAGCATATTTTCGAGGGGCCCCCTAAAGTGATGACCGGACCCATTGATGTTTCTTTGGGTCTCGCAGGGGGCCAGCGTTAGCATATTTTCCAGGGGGCCCCTACAGTGGTGGCCGGACCCACTGATGTTTTTTGGGATCTCGCAAAGGACCAGCGTAAGCATATTTTCGAGGGGGCCCCTTGAAGTGATAGCCGGACCCACTGATATTTTTTTGGGTCTCGTAGAGGGACAGCGTTAGCGGGCCTCCTTTCGAAAATATGCTAACACTGGCTCTTTGCGAGACCCGAAAAAAATCAGTGGGTCTAGCCATCGCTTTAGGGGGCCCCCTGGAAAATAAGCCTCCGCTGTAGGGGCCCCTCGAAAACGTGCTACCGCTACTCGAATAAAACGGGTTTTCCCTAGTTAATTCGGGTTTTGCCTAGCGCTGTCAGTCAGAACGCGTTTTGCCTAGTTAATTCGGGTTTTCCCTAACGCACTCAGTCAGAACGCGTTTTCCCTAGTTAATTCGGGTTTTGACTGATTTCGGGTTTTCACTGTAACATATATATATGTAATGCATAAAAAGGTAATTTGGGTTTTACTAGTTTGGGTATTGTTCAAGCGGTACTTTCACTGTAAATTTTGCTTTTATGTCTTACTTGCCACGCGCGCTCTGGAGCTATGTTTTATTTATTTTGTTATTTGTCAGACATCAGGCCCACGCCTTTGTAGCCCCGGATGCGGGTCATGTTGGTAAATGTGTGTGGTTCGATTAGAGATAAGAGAGAGGCGGGGTTATGTCTTCGCAAACCACGTGGTGTGGTGAGCGTAAATACACCCGCACATCGAAAATCGACAGACTTCTGCCACTAGAACTGCTTAACTAGTCCACGCTGATTTTTGTACCCGTCTCCCCTCTCCTCTTCTCACTCTATATTGTAACTTAAAGATAATGTTTAATAAACCGTTTTACCTGCCTTAACTCTGGAACTTTACTGAAATATCTGACGTCTCAAATAGTCGACAGGATGATTACCTGTGTGCCAATTAAAAATTTTAAATTGTAAAAAATTAACGCTCAATAGTCCGGGAGACGGGTACGGTACGCGATGGATGACGCATGCCGACCAGCCGATGGCCAGCTCCGCGAATGGAGACCGCTCTCAGCCGCCAGCCAACTTCGTCGAGCCCCGCTCTGGAAGTTTTCAACACCGACTGCTGAGTCAGGTTATCGTCTAAAGTTCTTCGTAGAACGTCCTGCAAGTTCTACGCTGTGAATGCCAAAATAGAATGCCTGCTTTGATGAGCAGCCTATGCCGAATTTCTTCAGCTCTCATCATCCAGAAATCTGCGCCTTGTTTTTTTTCTTTTCCTGCACGTCCGCTGCTATTCTGAAAATCCGATGGAAATTGGCGGAGTTTCACTGCCTTCAATGCAATCCAAGGTGCCCCCGAGGAACGCCTGGCCTCTCATGACAGCTGCGATATAACTCGCCTCTTTCTTGCAGTAATTAGAGGGAGAAAAGTGTTTTGCCGTTCGTCATCATGCCGAATATTTTGTTTATGTGTGGTGCGATACAGCTTATATTGATCGAACTTCCTTCTCCTGCTTTCCTTAAATCTGTGAGAGAAGATTTTTTTTTTTTTTTTTTTTTTTTTTTTTTGTTTATCGTTGAAGAATGCCGATTTCAATTTGTGGATATTGATTAAGTGAAGTAAGCGATTTATATTTTTAGAATTGAAGTGAACATTAGAGTATTATATTTAAATGATTATCAGTTGTGTGTGTTATTTTAAAAGTGCTATTTTAATGTTGATAAAAGAAAAGAAAGAAAAAGAAAGAAAAATTGTATTGATATATCTGCGCTTGTTTTAATTAATACTAGCTGCTTGCCCGTTCTCCGCACGGTGGGAAACGCATATTTTCCTAACACATATATAATTCGAATTAAACCCAGTAATGAGGAATCTCAAAACGTGGAAAAATACTTGAATCGTGACTAAAAGTTGACGTCATGAGTGCAAATTTTAGACGATTGCAACATGACACAAAAACTATAATGTGACTGGCGATCAAAAAAGAAAGAACTTTATGGTGTGCAGACAAAACTTTTCTCTTTTGAAAAATGCCTGATTTCTACATCAAATAATTCATATTGTGAGGTTTAGTATATACCACATTCAGGTTTAGTATATATAGTATATACCACATAAATAACATTACATGATGTTGACAACAATTTTATCTTGCATTTTTCAATGCGTGGACAATGCATTAGCGCAGTTATGTTACACACGACTTTATTAAATTTTACCTAAATTAAAAAACCTACATGAAACAATGGATGCATCATTTACGTTTAAAAGCCAAAAATGTACCCTGCTCGGGTGAAAATCATGTCGCTTTTGTAAATGAAAACGTACGTGATGTAACTTCTGAGAAAAAACTTACTACCCTTATTGAACTCTTAATTCAATATCACACTTGTTACATAAAAGTGACGTTTATGTCACTGTCAATTCGCCCTAAATAAATAACTAATTTCATTTTTCATTTTTTACAGATTACAGTTGACCCCTTAATAGCATGGGTCTACAACGACGACGAAAACATTACGATCGTTTTCGTGTAAAACGTTAAAAGAGATTCGTACAGCACGGTGAAATGAGACATATGTTCTGATATTATGACGCCTTAGCTCCTGTAATTAACATTCCTTTTAAATGGCAACACCAAACATCATTGCATTTTTACGGAGCGCGAATAAGTTTTGCCGCGATTATACCGCGCCCTTCGCACTCCAGGTGGAGTATAGCGCAGGACCCGTACAACACGGATTCCTATCACACGGAACGCATCTAGCGTGTTATAGGGAATCTACTGTAGTTGCATAGTGTCAAATTCAATAGTTAAGAAAATTCTGGGTTGCCGTATTTAGTAATATTTCATCTTACCTTGGTGGCCGAAATGTATTAAAACCAAATATTCGAACTGTATCGAAAGTAAAATTTACTAAAAGCAAAATTTTTAAATTTGTATAACCCTCAGAACAACTTCGGAGTTTGCCATCTACGACGGTTTTTCATGACGTGACAACTGATGCTTGCGTACAGTGGCGTAGCCAAGGAGGAGATAGGGGGTCACAACCCCCCATGTGGAGTTTTTTGCCATACAAAATGTATATTCTTAACTCTCGTAACATTACCATGAAAAATTTTTGGCTACTCCTGCTTGCATATAATTGATCTTTTTTTTTTTTTCATTTATCAGTGATCAATATACTTCAGGATCGGAATCTCCGCGGTAAAAAATGGACTAAAAAATCTGACACCAGAAAAATCTGATTAACATAGTGGGGTTACACAAATACGCGCCGGACATACGCTCTTGTTTATGTCCGGAGGAGCATGTACATTAGTGCTTGTGTACTGCTCAGGATAATCTGCCAGCAAGGCAGCAAAAATTGACATAAAAATGGCACCCACACGCGAAGGAAATAAAATTAAAGGTATATAGAATTACATGAAAACTTCGATTATTTTTAAAGTGCATGCCTCTTACAGTTCTATTTGTTTCACTTTTGATGCGTTTTCACTTTTACGAGTCTTAAAAGCTGTAGAAATGAGTGGTTTCCCTTAATTGTTAAATTTAATAACTTAAGTGGCAACAATGGATTCCGTTGCTACGGAAACTATAAAAATGGAACATGAAATGAGTTATTTATGTTTACTTTGCTAGAACTGCCATATTGGTGTCAATAACGCCACCAGTCGATGCCAAATAGCTCAAATCACAAATTAAACTTGACACTAAAGGCAATTCGCAATACCCTGTTTGGCGGAATTTAAAAAAAAAATATCTATGCATACGCTAGTGACATCGGCTCATCTTAATTGTGGAATGGAATTAATAATATGTACAAAGTTGCACTACATTTCAATATTTTTCGCCAACTTTGCTAAGAAATGTACTAAAGTAGGAATCAACATACATTTCAATTCGTAAAACAAAAAATATATTAGACAGTATTAATAACGCCTTTCTAACAGCTTTTAGTAAAAGAAACTTCCGTAGCGCTGCTTTAACAAATAAGAATCAATTATTTATTACACAGTACTTCGATCGCCAAATGCCAACATACACCATTTCGCGAGATTTTTTTGTTTTCAGTTAATCATTCGAAGCATTGATTTATCAGCAATCAAAATGGGAAATAGTTATCTATCATTTATATGGTTCCATCGCCAAAATTTAATGCAGGCATATTATTGATAAGTAGTAGCTATTTAAATTATTATTAACTATAACGGGTTTTAATCACCGTTAACTACCATGTACAAAATGCGAGAATTTCAATTTTCTGAAATTTGGCGGAATTCCTCTAACTTAAATCAGTTTACTTAATTTCGTGAAAATTCTATAGATCGTTTAAAATCGCCTTAATAACTGCATTATTTCTATATGAAAAATCGAAGTATAGCGCCGTAAAACTTATACTTGTTATTAAAAATACTATTTCGTTACGCTCTCAGTAATTTGCGCCAAGCCCAAAACTGTACAAATCGGTAGAACCTATTACTTTCTCAAAATCGCCAAATGAGCCATTTTTTTTTTCGGCCAAACTAAAAAATATACATATTAGTCTCGGAAATCTCTCAATCCCTTATTCTTTTACACATAAAAAACATTGAATTCCAGCTCTGATTTACCATGAATGCAATATTTTAATTAAAAAATAACTTTGTAAATAATCTAAACAGAAAAAAATCATTATTCTCTTATTTTTACTGCAGGAGTCTAAATAATTTAATAAAATAGCCAAACCTGGCAACCTCGATGCTTATTTCTCACTTTTTTGAGTACAGGGTTTACAATCACGGAATTGCGGAGAGCAAAAATTAGCGTTTTTGATGGGGTTTTTTATTAATATCTCCTAATCTAATTCGAATTTCGAAATTTAAATTAGCGGAGGTTCTTTCTCGAAATTTTCTGAATTCGTGGATACCTCGTTCGAAACTCAAATCCCAGCCGTTTAGGAGGAGATGATGCTACACACACACACACACAGACAGACGCGCACAGATTTTACATGAAAACTTCGATTATTTTTAAAGTGCATGCCTCTTACAGTTCTATTTGTTTCACTTTTGATGCGTTTTCACTTTTACGAGTCTTAAAAGCTGTAGAAATGAGTGGTTTCCCTTAATTGTTAAATTTAATAACTTAAGTGGCAACAATGGATTCCGTTGCTACGGAAACTATAAAAATGGAACATGAAATGAGTTATTTATGTTTACTTTGCTAGAACTGCCATATTGGTGTCAATAACGCCACCAGTCGATGCCAAATAGCTCAAATCACAAATTAAACTTGACACTAAAGGCAATTCGCAATACCCTGTTTGGCGGAATTTTAAAAAAAAATATCTATGCATACGCTAGTGACATCGGCTCATCTTAATTGTGGAATGGAATTAATAATATGTACAAAGTTGCACTACATTTCAATATTTTTCGCCAACTTTGCTAAGAAATGTACTAAAGTAGGAATCAACATACATTTCAATTCGTAAAACAAAAAATATATTAGACAGTATTAATAACGCCTTTCTAACAGCTTTTAGTAAAAGAAACTTCCGTAGCGCTGCTTTAACAAATAAGAATCAATTATTTATTACACAGTACTTCGATCGCCAAATGCCAACATACACCATTTCGCGAGATTTTTTTGTTTTCAGTTAATCATTCGAAGCATTGATTTATCAGCAATCAAAATGGGAAATAGTTATCTATCATTTATATGGTTCCATCGCCAAAATTTAATGCAGGCATATTATTGATAAGTAGTAGCTATTTAAATTATTATTAACTATAACGGGTTTTAATCACCGTTAACTACCATGTACAAAATGCGAGAATTTCAATTTTCTGAAATTTGGCGGAATTCCTCTAACTTAAATCAGTTTACTTAATTTCGTGAAAATTCTATAGATCGTTTAAAATCACCTTAATAACTGCATTATTTCTATATGAAAAATCGAAGTATAGCGCCGTAAAACTTATACTTGTTATTAAAAATACTATTTCGTTACGCTCTCAGTAATTTGCGCCAAGCCCAAAACTGTACAAATCGGTAGAACCTATTACTTTCTCAAAATCGCCAAATGAGCCATTTTTTTTTTCGGCCAAACTAAAAAATATACATATTAGTCTCGGAAATCTCTCGATCCCTTATTCTTTTACACATAAAAAAACATTGAATTCCAGCTCTGATTTACCATGAATGCAATATTTTAATTAAAAAATAACTTTGTAAATAATCTAAACAGGAAAAAAATCATTATTTTCTTTTTTTTTACTGCAGGAGTCTAAATAATTTAATAAAATAGCCAAACCTGGCAACCTCGATGCTTATTTCTCACTTTTTTGAGTACAGGGGTTACAATCACGGAATTGCGGAGAGCAAAAATTAGCGTTTTTGATGGGGGTTTTTATTAATATCTCCTAATCTAATTCGAATTTCGAAATTTAAATTAGCGGAGGTTCTTTCTCGAAATTTTCTGAATTCGTGGATACCTCGTTCGAAACTCAAATCCCAGCCGTTTAGGAGGAGATGATGCTACACACACACACACAGACAGACGCGCACAGATTTTAATAGGGTACTAGCTGCGTGCCCGTTCTTCGCACGGTAGGAAACGAATATTTTACTAACATCTAATCGTAACGATCTATGCAAAAGCAAAATGTCAAAAAGTTCAAGTAGTCCTTTTGTTGAAACTACCGTGGAATATATTACGCAACGTAGGATTATGGTTTAATTAGTTATAAGACGATCGTTGAAAAAAATAATGAATATAACACTTTTAATTTCACGAAATAGTTATTAACGTGGTATATACTGTTCTTTAATCCATATTATCCAAGCAAATCTACTATTACTACCAGAGATAAAAATGAGAATACTATCTATTACTTATTTTATCTATCTTCTTTTCTCAGTCTTTAATGCTCAATTTAAAGAAACAGATTAGATATTTTAAACCAATGATGCCTTTCTACTTTTTGGTGATTCTGTGAAATTTATTCATTGCCAATAAAACAGATCTCCATATATTTTTAAGCATAATTTTTGTCTGATTGGCGTATTTAGCACAGCAAAATGTTTCATCTCGCAGTGGTGGAAAACATCCAAGCTGTACCAATTTAAATAGTATTTAAATCCACCATGGTTCAGACTCGGGAAAACATCAAACTGTGTAATCTCGAGGAACTATTTGGAATCGCTCAAATTGCGAATAGGGCGTTAAATTGTGTTACAGAGTTTACGAATTTCAGACAACTTTTAATTTATGACGTCATGTTCTGACCAGGGTAGTCGAATTTAGTCATTTCGCGCAGGAGTTTTCAAACGGAGTAATATTGAAACATACGACGTTGAAAAACTCGCGCTTGCAACAGAACTTTATTAATGTTAATTTGAGAGATATTGGGGTTATTCCTAGCTAATCGGTATTTCAAATATTTTCCGTATCCATTTTGCTAATGATGTAACTTTTCTGCAAGAGCTTGTTAAGTTGCTAAAATTTAACAAAAAAAGAGTATATCTAATATAGATAATATACCGCCAAAAGTCGTCCAAATTTGGCGACATTTTGCACGATTTTTGGGAATACATACAACGACCGTCTTCAAACCGATAGCGAATACTATGAATTATGTTAATTAGTATTTTGCATCTTGTGCCGACATTTGAATTTCCCACGATTTAAAAAAATGCAAGTTTCCTTTCGTTATTATGGTTTCTGAAAAATCACCGAGCTCAAAAATCACTAAGGGTAAACAAAATGCTTTGAATTTTTATAATAGTAATTTTTGCGTCAAAACCTTTTAATGTAATTATATTTCTAACTCATTTTCATGAGGTCAAAATGACATCATTCTCAGTTGCGATATCTAACATGAATTAGTGGAAGAAGAAAAAGAAAGAAAAATCATGTTATTTTATTTTCTACAGCATCTGATAATCTGGATGGAAGTTTATTATTTCGCTCGTGGTGTAATTTTTTGTCAAAACTTGTTAACCAGGATTTTTAATGCTTTTTTACAGTGACATAAAAATGACGTCAGTCTCACTTGAATTATTGAAAGTAATAAATAAATAAATCTAACTTTGTTAACTATGCTCACGAATGTGCTGAAATCGGTTATTTGAGTTTTCGTAAAAAGTTAGAGGACCCGGACGAACAAACAAACAAGCATACTGTCACATTTATATAATAGATTGCATGAAAACTTCGATTATTTTTGAAGAAGTGCAGATATGTTAATGTTCTATTTTTTTCATATTTAATGCCTTTTCATTTTTCGAGTTTTAAGGGATGTAGATGTTGATGATTTCACTTATTGTTATATTTAACATTTTAAGTGGCAACAATGGATTCCGTTACTATGGAAACTGTAGCAATCTTTAAAATACAGCATGAAATGAATTATTCATGTTTACTTTGCTAGAACTGCCATATTGGCTTAATTAACGCCACAAATTGATGGTAAATAGCTAAAATGAATCACAAATTAAACTTAACAACAAATTCAAAAGTTTACTTTCAAACCTTACAATACCCACAATTTTTACCGGGCTGAAAAACTATTCTTATTAACCTCCAAAAGCAAAGAATTCCGATTTTATTACAACTTGTTTGGTGGGATTAAAAAAAAAATACCCAAGCATACGCTCATAATATCGACTCATTCCAATCGTAGAATGTAATTAGCAGCACAAACGCGAGAACACACTCTATTAAACACAGCGTTACACTATATTTGAATATTTATCGCCAGCTTTGCTAAGAAAGGTAAAGTAGGAATCAACATACATTTTAATTTGTAAAGCACCATGGCACAGTGGTTATGCCACTGAAAAACGGTAGACGGCCGAGGTGTGAAGGTCCCAGGTTCGGGTCCCATCGCGCGGCTGTCGATCTAACGGTCTGGAGTTTTGGTAGGTTTTCTCCAGATGTAACGTGAATATGCGTTAGAACCCCTTAGAAAGTCCTCCTACCAAGGCACCCCCCCCCCATCCTAGGCAGATACCCCGTGTGCAGGTTTGCCTTAAAAAAAGAAAAAATATAATTAATTTGTAAAGCAAAAAATTTATTAGACAGTGTTAGTTATATGGCATTCTAACAGTTACCAGAAAAAGAAATTTCCGTAGCACTGCTTTAACGAATAAGAATCAATGATTTTTTACACATTCGATCGCCAAAGTGCCAACATACACCATTTTGCGAGATTTTTTTCAAGGAATCATTCGAAGCATTGAAATAACGGCAACCAAAATGGGAAATAGTAATCTATCACTCATATGGTTTGATCGCCAAAGTACAACAGGCATCTACTTGAAAAGGAGCAGTATTTTAAATTATTAACTATGTGTTAATGTATTTTATTCATCGTTAACTATGATGTACAAAATGCGAGAATTTCAATGACCTTAAATTTGGCGAAATTTCCCCTCACTTTAATCAATTTACTTAATTTGGTGAAAATTCTCAAGTTAGATCGTTTAAATTCTCCTTAATGACTGCATTATTTCTGCACTAATAACTGCTAAATTAAAAAAATTAAAGCTAAACTCTAATAAAACCAACACTTGTTTTTAAAAATGCTATTTCGGTACGCTCTCAGTAAATCGCGCCAAGCTTAAAACTGTGCAAATCGGTAGGACTTACTACTTTCTCAAAATCGCCAAATCAGCCATTTTTTCCCTCCAAACTAAAAAATATACATATTAGTCTCGGAAATCTCCCAATCCCTTATTCTTTTACACACAAAAAACATTGAATTCCTTCTCTGATTTCACATGCATGCAATACTTTAATTAAAAATAACTTTCTAAATAATCTAAACAGAAAAAAAATCATTATTTTTTAATTTTTACTACAGGAGTCTAAATAATTTAATAAAATAGCCAAACATGGCAACCTCGATGCTTATTTCTCACTTTTTCGACTACAGGGGTTACAATCACGGTATTACGGAGAGCAAAAATTAGCGTTTTTGATGGGGTTTTTTATCAATATCTCCTAAAGTAATTCGAATTTCCAAATTTAAATTAGCGGAGGTTCTTTCTCGAAATTTTCCGAATTCGTGGATACCTCGGTCGAAACTCAACTCCCAGCCGTTTAGGAGGAGATAATGTTACACACAGACAGACAGACGCGCACAGATTTTAATAGTATAGAAAATCATACAAGACGGTGCCCCTCATGTAAACACGGTGATAGCCGCTGGAGCTTGGCGATCGCCAAGTGCGAGCGCTACAGACCTTGGCGCCAAGCTCCAGCCATGGCGCCAAGCCTCCCTGGCGACCGCCAAGCTCCAACGGCTATCGCCGTCTTGTGACGAATAAACACTAGTATAGTGTGTTTGTTTGTGGGATTACGGCCGATTAGCTACGCGTGGGCTCTAGGCCGATGGGTGGGGTGCCCTCCGTGGGGGTCTTTCTAAGGGGTCCTAACCCGTATTTACGCTAAGTTTCGGAGAAAACCACGGAAAACTCCGAACGGTTAGGTCGACGGGCGCGCGATGGGACCCGAACTCGAGACCTTCACACTTCACCCGTCTACCATTTCCAGTGGCATAACCACTGTGCCATGGTGAGGCAAAACACTAGTATAAACCACTAAAATTTTACAAAGAAACACAAATTCTAAGTAAATGACACTATATAAAAATAGTCAAATCCACAGCAAAACATTAGAAAAAGTACAATTAAAGAAGCACTTACCTCACTTCCCCCCCCCCCATTCTATATTCCACACATCCATACTAACGAAGAAATTCCCCGAGACGCTCACTAACTTACGTTAAAGGGTCCGTAAAACGGAATCAAAAACACAAGGAAAAAGTCAACACAAACTTATTCGACTCAGAATCAAAGAACACCAAACTTCAATCTTCATGCAATTAACACTAAATGAAAATTCTATACTTCAAATGCACCGCGTTTAATTATCAGAATTGCCACTCAGATTCTGATTAAAAAAAAAAAAAAAAAAAACGATTTTCCAGACCAACATGTGATAAAAAATCCAGACGATTTTCAAGTTTATGACGTCAGCTTTACATATGTTCTCCAAGGGCGGAAGCAGAAACTCTTTCGGAGGGGGGCGCAAATAGTGAATATTCATTTTATCTAGTATAAAGCCTGCTAAATATTGGTAAAAGCCCCATTTATGTAGTGTAAAAACATTTTTCTCGGAGGGCGCGCGAGCCACTCTGCGAGACCCCAAAAAAAAACATCAGTGGGTCCGGCTACCGCCTCAAAAGGGCCCCCTCGAAAATATGATAACGCGGGCCCCTCTGCGAGACCCAAAAAAAACATCAGTGGGTCCGGCCACCGCCTCAAATGGGCCCCCTCGAAAATATGCTAACGCGGGCCCCTCTGCGAGATCCAAAAAAAACATCAGTGGGTCCGTCCACCGCCTCAAGGGGGCCTTCTCGAAAATATGCTAACGCGGGCCCCTCTGCGAGATCCAAAAAAACATCAGTGGGTCCGGCCACCGCCTCAAAAGGGCCCCCTCGAAAATATGCTAACGCGGGCCCCTCTGCGAGACCCAAAAAAAACATCAGTGGGTCCGGCCACCGCCTCAAAAGGGCCCCCTCGAAAATATGCTAACGCGGCCCCTCTGCGTGACCCAAAAAAAACATCAGTGGGTCCGGCCACCGCCTCAAATGGGCCCCCTCGAAAATATGCTAACGCGGGCCCCTCTGCGAGATCCAAAAAAAAACATCAGTGGGTCCGTCCACCGCCTCAAGGGGGCCCCCTCGAAAATATGCTAACGCGGGCCCCTCTGCGAGATCCAAAAAAACATCAGTGGGTCCGTCCACCGCTTCAAGGGGGCCCACTCGAAAATATGCTAACGCGGGCCTCTCTGCGAGATCCAAAAAAACATCAGTGGGTACGGCCACCGCCTCAAAAGGGCCCCCTCGAAAATATGCTAACGCGGGCCCCTCTGCGAGACCCAAAAAAAACATCAGTGGGTCCAGCCACCGCCTCAAAAGGGCCCCCTCGAAAATATGCTAACGCGGCCCCTCTGCGAGACCCAAAAAAAAACATCAGTGGGTCCGGCCACCGCCTCAAAAGGGCCCCCTCGAAAATATGCTAACGCGGGCCCCTCTGCGAGACCCCCAAAAAAAACATTAGTACAAGTTGAAGCAAATTAAAATAGTAGACGAAACAGGAAAAAAACGAAAAATAACAATAACGCATGCGCAAAACGCAAATTAACAGATTAATGACGTCAAATTGAGCGAGCGAATTCGTTACATTCATCGATACATACATTCGAAAGTATCCTAACGCGGGCCCCTCTGCGAGACCGAAAAAAAAAACATTAGTACAAGTTGAAGCAAATTGGAATAGTAGACGAAAGAACAGGAAAAAACGGAAAATAACAATAACGCATGCGCAAAACGCAAATTAACAGCTTAGTGACGTCAAATTGAGCAAGCGAATTCGTTACATTCATCTGCTTACGTCACACATACACAGTAGCACAAGCGTCTAGATAGTGGAAAGAATCCTGCTTCTCATCTCTTCCCTTCCCAGTGCGCATGATGTCAAAGGTGGGTGGGAACGAAAGAGGGTAGAGGGGAAACTTCTCGCTCATTCTGCATTTCGCTTTGCTAGCTGTTGCTACTTGTTTCTCGCACCTCGTTGCTCTATTCCCGATGTCCGATTCAGAGAGTGAGCTTTTTCAAAGCAGCAAAAGGCCCTTTTCAGGGCAAATTACATAGATAGGCTAAAAATCTGCACCACTCATACAATTTTCATTGTAACTGGTTGTTTTAAACTATTGCACCATACTAAAGGGTTTTAATGATAAGCAATTACTTTTTATGCAATACATTTTACAAGGGGCCTGGTATTTTTTTAAATAAAAAATCAACTTTTAAGAGTTGACCTATAAACAAA
Organism: Cheiracanthium punctorium; assembly: GCA_038373885.1. Taxonomy (NCBI): domain Eukaryota; kingdom Metazoa; phylum Arthropoda; class Arachnida; order Araneae; family Cheiracanthiidae; genus Cheiracanthium; species Cheiracanthium punctorium. Next base: position 243,682 of record JAWZYV010004077.1, read on the forward strand.
AAGACCCAGTGAGAATCCATTTCAACATAAGTGAAAAGAAACACTCCCAAAGAAAATAAAGACTTTCAATTTCTTGTTTTTTAAAGTAAGCTAATCACATAAAAACAAAAATACATATAATCAGTGCCACAACTAAAGTTTAGTTCACACAGTACAAACCTTAATTTTTGGCAAATGAGGCATGGCTGGGGGGGGGGGGCATGTGCCCCATTTGACCTCCCCTAGATGCATGCCCATATATAATAGCAAAATATAAAATTCATTATTTTTTGAAAAAAGATTTGAATTAGATTGTAAAAAATTATCATTTTAAGTATTTTATTTTAATCCTATTTAGATGCATATATACGCCCTTACATAGTATATTATTGTGTCCACATTAGTTTGGATCATTAATATCAAGTATAAAATCTACATAAGCTAAAGATTAAATATTATCATAGCATAACTAACTAGGAGCAGGAAGGGGGGGGCAACTGCCCTTTCAAAAAAAGTTCAATAAAATTCCGATATGACCCATTTGAAAATATTTTCAGCAATAGAAAACAGTTTACCCTTAAAAAGTCCTCCAGTTGAGGCAGATATCCCTCGTGTAAGTTTACCATAACACAGCAGAACAATGTTCAAAATTAATTTAAATTGAAAACATTTAGCAGAAACACAACAAAGTCAATGCATTTACACACTCACGACGCTTTCTTATTATTGTCAAATGAACACATCAATCAAACTAACTCCCATATTACTGCAATTATTGAGCTAAGGGCACTAATTCATGCACTTAAATATGATTCTTTTAAAGGTGTAAAAAAGAAAACAAAAACAAAAAATCCTTTTTCTTTTACCTTTCAAAAAAGATTTGTGCTTTTTGAACAACCCAAATTACAGTTTGCAGCAACCCAAATTAAGTATAAGATTTATAAATCAAATCTAGTTTAATATATATTTTATTCAGAACTTTTTGTAATCAACAGTAAATTTTACAAAATTTCAAAGAATTGTGTATGAATAATTTTTTTTTAATAATTTCAATTATTAGCATATTTTTTTATTGTTCTGAATCTTGCTCACAGAAACTTCCTGAAAGCATTAAAAATTTTATTTTATTTTAATCATCAAATTTATAACATTAAATGCATCAAGCATAACTGAAACAAATTTCCGATATCTATGCGAATATCACGCTAAACTGTCAGAGAAAGCCAATAACACTATTTTCAGAGACCGTAAGGCAAATTACAGCTATCCTAAAACATTATTTATCTTCTTCTCTATCTTCTCTTCTTCTCTACTTATTATAAAAGAAGATGTCTGTGTGTGGATCTGTGTGTGGGTCTGTGGGTCTGTGTGTCGGCGGCGTTACGGACAAACGGCTACACCTAGAAACACCAAATTTGGCACTCGGGAAGATCTAAACATGAAGTTGTGCACCTCGAAGCGATTTTTTCAAAATTCGACCTAGAATTTTTTTTATTTTATGTTTTATGCGATTTTTGGCATTTTTTCTCACCTAATTCGTAATAACGGCGGAAATTACGCTCGCAGCAAAACGGCATTTGTATCATCGGATAGAGGAGAAATTTTTCTTTTAAAAACAGTTTGTTCTGAATACATAACATAATTTACCGATTTTTAGGAATTTTTTTACTAAGCATCGACTTCGGCGAATTTTTCGTAAAATAATTTTAAAATTGTCGCCATCTTGAATTCTATCCGTCATAACTTTTTGATATTTTGACAAATCGTGAAACATTCTTTTCTCCCTCTTTTAAAATAAAAACGAAAAAATTATGTAAATTAGATGATTTTTTACGAATTTTAATGCAGCCTAATGTTTAGAATTTAATAGCATCAACACGATATTACGCCATTCATTACATTGCGATCGCGGCACGAGAACTTATGTTCGGTTGTTGCCACAGAAAGGATTACAAAAAAAGGGTTTTTTCAACCAATCGAGCTTTGAAATGGGATATCGGAATTTCAATTCGCAAGTGAGGATCTATGACGTCAAATGCTTTAAGATACGTAAAAATTACGCCATAATTTTAACTCATTTATTCCAGCTCTATTTTCAACGCAGGCGTAGTCAAGTGGTTACTTCGATTAACAATGTCAAACAATGCTTAAACTTTACAAACTTCGAAACGACCGCACGGAAATGGCTATGCAAACCACTGACGCAATCCTGCCTTTTTTTTTTTCCTCTTTCCTTTTACTTCTTATGTGTGTTATTTACAAAGTTTTTTAATTACTTTACAGGGAGACGATATTTTGATTAAAATTTACTGTAGAAATAAACTAATAAATTCACGATTATTATTATTAGAAGTGGTATTTTAATCCGGTGCTTATTTAAAAATTGAAATGTCTCCACGGTGCTGAAAATGTTCATTTTAAAAGTTACAAAGTTCGTTTCAAAGCGCGACATATTAAAATTTTTCTATTTACTATTTTTATTTTTGGCATTTAATTATGGCGCAGGCGTTGCCTAACGTATGCATGCACGTTGCGAGTATAGTTTTATTTTAACGTTGAATTACGCTCCTCCATAAAGGAGAGCTTACGGGATTACATTAACTGATCATGGCACGTGTTAATTTAATTGCGTTGCCACAAAAAGGATTAGAAAAAAATGTTCTTTTTCCAACCAATCGATTTTTTAAATGGGATATCGGAATTTCAATGCGCAAGTGAGGATCTATGACGTCAAATGCTTTAAAATACGTAAAAATTACGCCACAAATTTAACTCATTTATCCCTGCTCTTTTTTTAACACAAGGAGGCGATATTTTGATTAAAACTTACTTTAGAAATAAACTGAGAAATTCATGATGCCAACCGGGGTATCTTTTACGGTAGTTAAACAGTGACGTCATAAATTTGTAAACTCTGCAACTCTAACGTCCTGTCACAGTTATAGCGATTCTAAATAGCTCCTCGAGATGACACAGTTTGATGTTTTCAGTAGACAGAACTATGGAGGATTTATAAGATATCTTTATATTGGATACATGGATATTTAAGTTGGCACCGCTTGAATATTTTTCACCACGGTGAGATTAAATGTTTTGCGGTGCTAAATACGCCAATCCTACAAAACTATGCATAAATTAAATTTGTATGGAGAGCTTCCTTAATAGCAACTATTATGGGAAATGAATAATGTTTATGGTAATGCGTAAATTGCTAAAGAATCGCCATAGAATATAAAGGTCCCATTTGTGCCAAATAATGTAAGCTGTTTCGTTAAATTGAGCATTAAGAAGGAAGCAGCGAAGATAGATAGTATTAATATGCGTAATAGGTAGTATTGGTAGATTTGTAAGGATGATATGAATAAATCCCAATATACAACGTTAATAAATATTTCATGAAATTAAAAGTGTTCTGTTTATCCTTTTTCAAGGGTTGTTTTACAAGATTTCAAATCACTGGAATTAAGTGGAATTACACATGTAAGGAGCATTTTCGTTTCCTACCGTGCGAAGAACGGGCACGCAGCTAGTTTCACAATAAAGTGAGGTAACCTAAAAATTTTTTAAACAAAGATTTGTTTGAATACGATGTCAATATAAACATAATCAATCCCAAATGTTCACGAAGTGTGTGTGTGTGCTTTGGTCTCATGCTGCTCTTGTCCACCCCCATTCGACATCGTGCGCGACACAGAATGCGCACTGTGAAGGGAAGAGATGTGAAGCAGGATTCTTTCCACTATCTAGACGCTTGTCACAGTAGCTAGATTAAAAAACAACTATTACGCATGCCCGAAAGTGCAAGAAATTTCGCTTCTTTCAATAGTTCTAAATTATCCAATTTACAATATTTCACGCATTATCATTCCTCTAAAAAAAACGTCGCCAAGCTCTACACTTTTCTTTATGGTTGAGAGTCAAACTACCATCGGCAGGTTACTTTACTAACGTTGAACATCGCTCACGATGTCGCCAGAACCAAGGGGCACCGGATACGGAACATAGGCCTTTAATAGTATAGATAATAGTATTTTCATTAAGGTAAGTTTACAATTGAATTGTGTTATTAAATATTTTATTTCAATTGAAGTTTTATACGGGTCTTACTATTATTAAATTAATGCTTAAATTACTACTGCATTACCTATATTTCCTGAAGATTTGAATTTTTGTTATTTGCATACTATGACGTAGTTTAGATTCATTTGATTATTTACCTGAAATGACTTACCGATTGGGACTCTCAACTTGACACAAATTCTAATTTACTTGAGATTATGTCATTTTATTCACTGAAAAGTCACTTGAAAATTTATGACAAATTCATGCACCCGGGTACGATAACTTAAATGAAAACAACAAATACTTATTGTGTCAATGTAAATAAAAAATTTTCTTGCATTATATTAGGTTTGCTTAAATCTAGATGTTTTATTTTGAATATTTACTGTGTAAAAATTTTGTGTGCCAAAATGATCGTATATTATTTCCTTTATTGAATAATGATGCCAACCATTTTTTTTTTTCATGTAATAAAATTTAAATTTGCCTAGACGGTTAACTAGTAATAAAACCTCTGAGGAGAGTATTCGCCCTCAGATTGTTAAGTAATACTAGTTATTGTTAAGAAGTACTAGTAATAAGCCATTACTAGAAATAAAAAATTGTTAGGTCACATAAATGCAGTACCTCTTTCAGGCTATCATTTATTGTATTATCTTGCCAAATTCTTCTAACAGCTATGGTTTTCGAAATTTTCTATACACTATACACATTTTTAAAATTTACTTCATTTTGCCAACTATTTTGCCAACTCCATTTTTCCAAGTTATTTTCATTCCATTCACTTTATGCCATGCAAGCCAAAGCCATAAGTATTTGCCAAAGAAAATGAATGTCAGCCATGTTTATCCATTTTGTTTAATTATATTACTATAGTGTTGTACAACATAACTCCAGAATTCTAGTCAGAAAAATTTAAGGTGTCTAAACTTGAAAATTAGATTAGTTCGCAGTTTTTAAGATTAGGTTGCAAGGACGTCTGACTCGCAAGTGAGAGACTGGCCACCTCAATGATATTGCTCGTCAGATTTCTTTTGCCGGAGGGGATACTGTAATGTATAAAAAGGTAATTTGGGTTTTACTACTTTGGGTATTGTTCAAGCGCTACTTTCACTGTAAATTTTGCTTTTCTGTCTTACTTGCCACGCGCGCTCTGGAGCTATGTTTTATTTATTTTGTTATTTGTCAGACATCAGGCCGTCGATTCTGAGTTCTTTAGAGTGTACACGTGTCCCCACGCCTTTGTAGCCCCGGATGCGGGTCATGTTTGTAAATGTGTGTGGTTCGATTAGAGATAAGAGAGAGGCGGAGTTATGTCTTCGCAAACCACGTGGTGTGGTGAGCGTAAATACACCCGCACATCGAAAATCGACAGACTTCTGCCACTAGAACTGCTTAATTAGTCCACGCTGATTTTCGTACCCGCCTCCCCTCTCCTCTTCTCACTCTATATTGTAACTTAAAGATAATGTTTAATAAACCGTTTTACCCGTACCCGGTTGTAAACCGTAAGTATAAAAAATTTTATGCCGATCGGTCGAACGGTATAGAAGTTGATGCATTGCAGCGCCATTTAGCGGCAAGTTAAAGCAAAATGGAAAGTGAAAAATATTTTCCGTGTTCTAATATCCGCGTGTACCAAATTTCATCAAAATCGGTTGGACTATATTCGCATAGAAAACGGCTCAACGGAATAGAATTCGACTCTCTGCTGCGCCACCTAATGGCAAGTTAGAGGAAAACGGATAGCATAAAACCTTCTCCGTGATAAAAGGCAGGTGAACGAAATTTCATGGTGATCAGTCAAACGGTGCTGGAGTTTTTGTAACCCCATGCACACATACCAACATTCATTTTTATCTATAACCAGTGTTATTATATATACCAGTCTCAAATAAAATACAGTTTCAAATCTAAGCCTCGCCAAAGTATCAACATACGCCATTTTGCAAGAGTTTTTTCAGGGAATCATTCGAAGCATTGACTTAGCAGCAATCAAAATGGGAAATGGTTCGACCGCCAAAAAGTAAAACAGGCATTTATTTGAAAAGTGGAATACCTTAATACAGCCGCATTTTTTAAATTATCAACTGTAACGTTTTTTATTCATCGTTACTCCGGTGTACTAAATGTGGAGATTTCAATTTTCTGAAATTTGGCGGAATTCCCCCAACTTAAATCAATGTACTCACTTGGCGAGAATTCTAAAGATAGATCGCTTGAAATCCCTCAATAACTGCATTATTTCTGCACGGATTATTAAAATTTAACGCTGTATTCTAATAAAACCTATGCACTTGTTTTCAAAAATCTATTTCCTTAAGCTCTCAGTAAATTGCGCCAAGCCAAAAAATACGCAAACCGCTAGAATTCACTTTCTCAAAATAGGCATATCAGCCAATTGTATTTTTCGCCAAACTAAAATATTTTACATACTAGCCTCGAAAATCTTCAATTCTTATTGTTTTGCATATAAAACATTTCATTCCTGCTCTGATTTCCATGCACGCGATATTATAATTAAAAAAAATAATAACCTTACAAATATAACCTAACAAAAACAAAATCGTTATTATTCTTTTATTTTTACTTTAAGAATTTGAAACATTTTATTCGGCAAAATCGCCACACATGGCAACCACGATGTTTATTTCACACGTTTTTCACTACAGGGATTACAATTACGGAAAGCTTTCTGCGTGGAGAACATAAAAAATCTCTTAAATTCCGGGAACGGGTGGACTTTCAAAGTTTTAAAGTGGACTATCATTTATTCTATATTATTTTACCGGGTGTCCAGAAAAGGACTCCCTGATTTCAAAATTAAATATCTCGAAAACAAAGATCGATAGAGGAATGCAGTAAACGGTATGTTTATTGTGAAAGCTGTAAGAATTTTATACAGCAGTTTGAAATAATAGTTACAAAAGCTGCTAAAAGATGGCGCTGTAATCGCCATACGTAATGCCTAGTATAAATAGTGATCCGAAGCCCAGAGCGATCAGTTCCACTATTGAAGCGTGAAAGGAGGTTAGCGTACCGAAGGAAGAGATTAAAACCATGTACTCCATTGAACAACGCGTTTTTCTGGTGCTAGAGTGCCACAGGTTAAAAGAGAGTCCTACAGCAACAAGGCGCAGTTTTCAAGCACGATTTAATGTTCCAAAAGGACCCGATGCGAAAACCATTCGTACGCTTTTCGCCAAATTTCAACGAACAGGCAGCGTAACTGATGACTGGTGATCTAGTGAGGAATGTTGGCCGCAAGCAAACTGCAGTTACGCCTGCAAATGTCGCCACAGTTTCTGGAATTCAGCAAAATCCAATGTCATCCGTCCGTAGAATTGCATCTGAGACTGGTTTGAAGCGTTCCAGCACGCATAAAATTCTGAGAAAGAGCCTACACATGTTTCCGTTCAAAATTCAAACTCACCAGGCCATACCCGTACGCATTGGCAGATCCACAGGGGCACGTGCCCCCCCCCCCAGGCGAATGAAGTTTACACTATAGAAGATTGACTTATTTTGTAAATTCAAGTCATTCTATAAGGAAATGTGACAAAAATTGTCTTGTGCCCCCTCCAGAATTTTTTTCTGGGTCCGCCGCTGCCCGTACGAGCTGTGCAACAAAGCGTTGACTTTGCTAATCAGATGCTCACAATGATTGATAGTGAAGGATTTGATATTGGCTGCATCTGGTTTACAGATGAAGCACACTTCCACCTGAATGGATTCGTGAATAAACGGAACGAATACGAGCCCGAGCAATATTATTAAAGTTGGAGCCCGAGCCCGAAATTTCAGCTAAAGACAAATAAAATTAACTACTTCATGAATAGGATACAATAATTTTTGGAGCTTCACACACCTTCTAGTCGCTCGTGTCGCTATTTTTTTAAATAAGTACGTCTATTTATCCCATGAATCACTTTTTAAAATCTGTTTCAAGGAGTATGTTCAACAAAGGAGAAATTTTTCACGAGCCCGAGCCCGAACGCAACCGTGAATTACAGAGCCCGAGCCCGAATCGGGCTCGGGCTGAGCCCGTCTCATCTCTAGTTTGCGCCACCTCTGCAGAGCCAATGGTGAACATTTTGAAAACATTGTGATGTGATTTTTTGCAAAGAATGTTTTCATACGATTATTTCATTTATGTATGCCGATAATGAGCGTTACAGCGTACAGCGCCATCTGTTAGCAGCTTTTGTAACTATTATTTCAAACTGCTGTATAAAATTCTTACAGCTTTCACAATAAACATACCATTTACTGCATTCCTCTATCGATCTTTCTTTTCGAGATATTTAATTTTCGTTTCTTCGGGCTTTTAAGGGCGGCACAAGCTTGGCACAACTTTTCGACATCGCCTCGAGCCCGAGCCCAGTAGAAATGCTCGCGAACTTTCTGCAGGGTCTTCATTATGCCAAAATGGCCCCCCGTTAAGCCATTATGCAACTCTTCTAGAACCTTCGGAATCCTCGAACGAGGGGTACTACCTGCCATCGGAGCATCCAGAGACGGCCCGAGGGGCGTGCGGGGCCCCAGGCGAAGCGCAAGAGCGGGGCCTCTTCTCTATCGTGTCTTATGAGATAGCAAAAAAATGGCCCAGGAGCGGGGCCTCTATAAGCGCGGGGCCTTAGGCGATCGCCTACATTCGCATCCCCTTGGGCCGGCCCTGGAGCATCTTGCCGTCGTCCGACTCCCCTTGACGATACAGGACTCCATTTCTCAGGCGAGGCGAATCCCATAAAGCCAGTATTGTTTTGTTGCCGGACTGCAAGATGAGATTTCTTGCCAACTGGGCTTATCGCCGGATTTTTCCATAAATTCCACAATAGGTTTAGGGCTCGATTCAAACGAAGCAGAGTTCTATCGTTTTCCGTTGCGATCGCGGAAATTTTCGACTGATTCCTATGTTTCCTATTCAAGTGAAACCTGTCTATCGCTTTTGGATCACGTGACACTGCGATCGGTGTTTTGCTACCGCTTTTTCAAAAGCGATCGTTTTCGAGAACATGGCGGATCGATCGGCGGATGGTTGATAAGAAGATTACAACAACAACGAAGACTCGTTATTTAAAATTACGAAGCAATCCGTTGGAATTATCAGACAGGGGATTCTGCAAAAGATTTAGGCCTGCGGAAAGCTGAATTTTCTCGCAGAACAGAATTTCTGTAGGGTTTATTTTCTGTCGGCCTTTGAGTTCCACTCTAGCAGACACTACGATGCAGGCGCCATCTATAGTCCTTATTTTAAGTCGTTTATTGCTCAGTACATTTGATGTTTGAAACAGCGCGAAAAAATACATGAATAACGAATAATTTCTCGCTAAAATAAGTATCCTAGCAACACTCCTAAACAAATACAAATATTCATACCATTATATTAAGGATGTCTTAGATTGTTAATTATATATCAGAACATAAAATATATAGTAATTCTACCCCTCCATTATAATTATAAACAGCTTCTCTGCTACAGAAAAATAAAATGTAGTAGGCAAACTAGAGAACAATTATTATTCGATAATTCGAACAATTCGACATGATAATTATGACGAACAATACTATTATTAATAATTTTCTAAAAAAAATCTTCATAAATTAAAAATGTATTTCCATGATTATAAACATACAAAAAATATTAAACTAAACCAGTTAAAATTTTAAAACATTAACCTACAATACTGTTGGGGGAAAAAACTAAGACACAGCCTGTTGTCCGTTGCAGCTCAAACATAAATAAATAAACAGTTAGTCGTCGCCATTAAGTTAAAAGTTTTTCCAGAGAAAGATGCGATTTTTTTTATTGGTCAACAGCGACTTTCTACGTCACCGGAAGTTGCGTTTTCACTCTGTGGCGATAAAGTTTCGATCTAGCAAACCTGTAAGTTCGATCGCCTATTTTGTTTCACTTTGAATACACTTTTGCGATCGCTTGTAAAAGCGATCGAACTTCCAGAGAGAAAACGATCGTTTTGGAGACGACCGATAGCGTTTCGTTTGAATCAGGCCCTTAATGTCGCTATCTGCTAACTGGTCCACCCGAACATTTTCGTCACTCCAGGGATCTTGAGATGGTGCCGATGATGTAACTTGGCAGACAACGGGATGTTTCAGATGTAATTTTTCTCTGCTCTGGAGCAATAGCGACAACTGTCTATGCAGGGTCTTCTCGTCAAAGCATCTGCATTTCCATGAGATGCTCCTTTCCGATGACGTATTTCTGTGTCATATTCTTGTAACCTCTGTATCCACCTGGCTATCTGGCCCTCTGGGTTCTTGAAATTTAGAAGCCAGGTTAAAGAGACATAGTCCGTTCGGAGCAGGAACTTTTGGCCGTACAGGTAATGATGCAAATGTTCTACGGCCTTGACGATAGCCCGAAGTTCCTTCCTCGTAACGCAAAGTTACTGTCTTTGAAAGGCACTTGCTCCAGTAAGCAATGACATGTTCTTGGCCATCTATCTCCTGGGACAAAACTGCTCCGACATTCTCCTTACTTGCATCTGTGTCCAGGATAAATGGCTTGTCAGGGTGAGGATACGTCAGGATCGGCGAAGATGTTAGGGCCGTCTTGAATTCGTTGAACGCATCCTCACATTCCGAAGTCCATAGAAATTTTTGTCCAATCTCGGTCAATTTGTGAAGTGGTCTCGCAATTTGAGAAAAACCCTTCACGAATTTTCGATAGTAGGTACACAGACCGAGAAAACTTCTTAAGTCATGGATATTCTCAGGACGACTCCAGTTCTGGACTGCGGACGTCTTTTCGCGATCGGTTCGGACTCCGTAGGCGGATATTATGTGCCCGAGGTAACAAGTTGCACTTTGTGGTGTAGTGGCACTATAAACTGCGGGTCACGTGGCTCAGCTCCATAAGAAAAAACATAATAATAATAACCTGAGCGCTAGGCGTTGTAAAAAATGGCAAGACCATTTCAAAACATTAACAATTATTTATTTAAACTTAACAACAAAAAAATAAATAAAGTCTTGGCTAAAATAAGCCGGCCATCTAAGTCCAGACGCACGTTAAACATGAAGTCGTTCGAGACCTTTCTCGATCGCCTAGCTCAGTTTACCAGTCTCTTCGGAAATCTCCCAAAAAACGTCTTGCATCCCCTTTTATAACCTTGCCTGGGGGATGGGGGTCGGCACATGCGGTCACCCCTCTGGTGATTCGCTCCTCCGTATTCAATTTCTTCCACGTGGTCGCTCTCTCTCTCCGAACCACCCACGAAGTCGGCGGCCAGTGTGAGAAAATCCAACGTGGGAACATTGTCCTAAGAGCACCTGGGGAACTTATTTCCGGGAAGGCGAATACCTGTACATCTTTACAGCTCTTCCCCCCCCCCCCTAAGAGAAATTTTAGGGGCCTCTGGAAACTAAAATTTCTTAAGTCTTAGGCCTCTTGACGCACAGAACACCCGGAAGAACAAAGAATACGTCCGAAATCACATCACCGAACATTACAACATTAGAGAGGTACTCTTTGACTAACCCCCTTTCCTTTTTCTAGCACTTGCTATTCAAAGCCTTTTGTTCAATTTAAGAGAAAATAAACACAAAATTAAATAATCCAATTTTTTTTCTTCTTTCTTTCTTTTGACTTTTTCTGACAACAGAGTGATTCTCAGAGAATGACAATCAAGAGTTTTTTTTCTTTTCCGAGTAAAATTCCTCAAATTTTACTTGTAAAACTACTTGTTGCTATTCAAACCAACATGTAGTATTGTAGCAACATGTAGTATCAAAGCAATATAGCTTTATGGAATTATAATACCTCACAACTTTATATACAAGACACATTATTCCTAAACAGTAGAGAAAAAAAACAATTTTTTTCTTTTTCACACACTAAAAGATAATAAGAAGGAACAAAAAAAAAAAAAAAAAAAAAAGACATTTAGAACTACCACATTCAATATAACTTTTAGCCCAGGTGCAGTTAGAGAGAATAAAAAGTTTTTAAAAAACTTCGTGTATGAGCGCCATGTCTGTCAGATATTGTTTTGATGAGATGAGCTTGAGTACACCTTGGAAAATACATGGTTATGTTTGTCCAGTTTTGGTCTCAACTAGTCGATTTGAACTAATTTTTAAAAAACTGTATAATTTTGCTTTGACAGAGAGAGACTACAGAAACAATTCGGAGAGAATTGGTAATCCATCTTACTTTTCAAACTCGTTTGATTTTCCGTTTCGAGGTTAGCTGCAGATAATTGAATCAGGGCCCGATTAACCTCTGAAGTGAAGGGAAGCTCAGTTTTGTTTCGTCCCCACCCCTCCCCTTTTCGTTTGAGAAAAGTAAAGTTTTAATGATTTTCTTCGATAAAAATATTTAAATATTTTGTTCGTTAAAATGAAATTCCATTAATTGAATTAGTTCTAATAATTTCCTTTGATATAAGTATTTTTATTCGTTTATCTGAAATTTTCCTTAGATAAAAATATTTTATTCATTAATATTCATAATAGTTTAGTTCAGTGCAACGAGATTATACAGTATTTTTTAAATTACTTTAAAAAATAAACTAAAAACATTACCTAACTGGAGTTTTAAACTTTACTTATTTAGACGTATTTTTAATTAGACATTTTTTATTTCAGAAATTCTTTGCTTATTTTCATGACATCATAAATCATAACATCAAAGTTCAGATTTAATTTTGATATTTAGATGCTAAACATTATATACTAAAAGTCTAACCCTTTCTGCCAACGAAATGTTCCCATAATAGAAAAAAATCTCTCAACTAGAGCAGATGCCCCAGGCAAAAACATTCCAAACTGAACCAATTTAGAAATGCTACGACATGAAGTGTCAGCTTTTGAAAAACCTTAAAAATAGCTTTCCACTTCTCTTCAACAAAAATCTTTACAATTAAAAGATCATTTATAAGCAAAATTTGAATTTTTATTGCAGTTTTTCAGGCATTTTTGCCCCCCCCCCCTCTTCAAATTCAGAGAGTTCCGAGTCAAGTTTTCCGAGCCTTTGCGGTAATCAGGTCCTGGAATCTCTACTTGATTCTTAGAAGATCAACCAGACAAAGATTAAAGTTTGTCCATGAATATTTGAAAATGTCTGACTCCATGGACTTGGCTGATTGCTTCCCCAGCTTTAAGTTTCAGATGATGACTTAAGCAATGCCAAACTACTGTGAAATTTCTGAGACAAACTCTGCTCAACACCCTGGTATACTTACTTCATCACTAGCAAATCCGGCAAAATTTTCTCCGAAATATTTATCATGAAATAAGTATTTTTAGCTTTCTGTTATAATCTCAGAAGTTCAACTGTATGTAAGAAGGTGAGAATTGGTTCATAATCACATGATTGTCCATCTCACATTTTAATTACATAATGGAAGTAGTTTTGCTACTCAGAGTGGTCGGTGTATCAATTAGTATTGTAATTTCACCACTGATTTCAATAATGCGCTTTCAGGTTTTTGATTAATTGGAAGGACTGAGGATTGAATTAGTAGTAGAAAAAGGAGAGTTCTGCCCACGAGGTGCTATGTTAAAAGTGAGGTGCACCGTAGAGGTACTTTCCCTATGTTGAGATCGGATGGGGAGCGGAAGTAGACCGGATGTTGGAAGGGCTGATAAGAATTTTTTTCCTTTTTTTAAATAAGGGGACTTGCAAATTTTTCAGACTTTAACATATTTTTCAAATAAGGGGACTTAGAAAATTTTTCAGACTGTGATGTATGCTCTAATGAAAAATAAGGGACTTTAACATTTAGTATCAAAATGAGGACCCACCAACCACCCAGTAGAACGTCTACCACCTCATTTCAAATAAAAATTTTTACTGTGCCTTTCCCCATCACGCTAGCCTCGCATAAATGGAGACAGGGCGTAGCACGAAGATGCTTTGTAGTTTTTGTTTCTTTAAATAATAATAAACTATGCGGATCAAAGAAACGTACAACATCCCCAGTAGGCCTACAAACAAAAGAAATCTCCACACAGTGTACTACCGTTGTTCACTTGTTAAAATGTATATCACCTTTTTTTTACAGTAAAACAGTTTTTTTTTTTTTTTTTTTACAGTATGTAAACATTAATCTACTACATAGAAATAAAATGTTCTGATTAATGTTTACATAGTACATGCTTCAATAAATTTTGCTAAATTTGTAACTTTTTACCTTGTAGTGTATAAAAGATAAGTATAAAACACAACACGAGAGCCTTAAATCTTGACTAAGTATGCTAACTTTACCACTTTTTGCTGCATTAAAATTTCATAGATTTTTATTTTGCAAGTAATCAACACACACACATACACATGAAGAAAACACAGAAAAGTTTTCATATTTAAACTTATTTATTGAAAAAAATGTATTTTAAATTGTACAAACTATTTATACAATTAAGAAAATATTAACTTTTCAAAGTGTAATCCACAATTAATCATGCGCAAAGCAGTAAAATCTTACTGTTGTAGAAGCAAGCAAACCTTTTCTACATAATCACAATGGTTTTAATATATTTTTTTTTACAAACACAATACTAGTTGTACACCAATAACAAAACATAATTACAGGGGATAATACCGTAAGCGGGTGTCCATCGCCAAGGGAGATGCGTCGCCAAAGCCTACTATTTGTAGTAAACAGTCCTGGCAGCGTTGCCTATGGAGATTAGCTATTCGGCCACCCGTCCGGCGGAGTTGTGTTGTTTATGATGTCATGAGAAACTATACTGTTGGAAGGAATTATGTGATTGGTTGAACGAATTTCAAGGAGTTTAACTGGCAAAATAACTGAACTTGAATTCGCCGGGAAGGAAGTCGTGTCGTGTCGTCTGCTGAAGTTTTGTATTTTATAATGGTTATTTTTGAAAAGTGTAATTTTTGCTTGGTTTTATAATAAATGTAGGTAATTTGTGTAGAGCTGTAATGATATCGGTTCGTTTATACGCTGAGTTGTTTCTTATTTCTTTATCAAGTCAATTTCGACAAACATTTGAAAATGTTGCGACTGTGTTGAGGTATAGTTGTTATGCTTATTTGAATGCTTCTGATGGATTTATTTTGAGATGAACGCACGTTGTTCATGAATAAAATTTAAGGTATGTGGTGCTTTTATTTATTTAAATGTTTATTCCTTGCTTTACGGTACACCAGTGTATAGTTGAGAATATTTATGGTCTTATGTTTTCATAATTATGTAAGGTTTTCAGTATGTTATGTTATTTTTTGTGAATTGGGATGAAAAAGTAAAAATTTTTAAAGTTTTAAGAGGGATGGTTAATTTTATTTGTGATATGCATTTGCTCCTGATTTACAGAATTCCCGTACAATTTCTAGGTTTAATAGGAATAAATATGTAAGGATTTTTGAGTTGTTTGAGATCAGATTTGATTCTAGTGTGATTAATAGTGTAAATGTTGTGTGTTTTGAAGGTATTAAATTGCAAAAAGCACGTGAGGGAGGAAGTAGTCGGTTTAATATAGTAGTTTTATGTTATTTATAAAGAGTGTTTTTAACGTTTTATGAAAATATTTGCAGTATATTTTTCTTGAAATCACGTGCACTATTCACGTTAAATATGATTCAATATATGTATTTTTGAGTTGTTTGTGGGGAGTTGTGTGTGTGTGGGGGGGGGGGAGGTAGTTGGTTTATTTGATGTTTTTCTATTAATTTAAAATTGTTATTTTAACGTTTTAAGGGAAATTTTGCTGTATAATTATGTGCAGAAACTTATTTTGGCATTTTGAATATGATTAAAGTTATGGTTTATTTTTTGACGTACCCATAGTCCAGAGGTAGTGCTTTGTTTATGTGATTTTTGTTCATTATTGCATTTGAAATATGTCTAAAAATGTTTTTATGTGTTTAGATAGTGTGTTATAGTTTGGGGTTCATTTTGTTAGTTATGTGTCAACGATTGTTTATGTTTTGTTTGGCGCTCAAAAAAAGTCGCCAAGGTTAGCCGCTGGCGACAAAAAAAAAAGTCGCCAACTCAACCGACACCCGCTTACGGTATTATTCCCTAATTACACATGTTTTGCCATCCTTGGAATTAGCAAAATCTGAAAACGGTTGAAAAAATGAATTAAATAGCACATTTTGAAGATACTTCATATAGTCTTCAAAGAAAATGTTAGAAAAAAATTCTCCGTCATAATGACAAGTACATTTGTTCTCGGATATCTCTCTTGCAATATACGGCATGTCGACCATAAACCATGCTTTACTACTTATAAGACCCTCTCTCTCATCAACATGTGTTCTATTCGAACAAGCATGTATCCTTTGTGAAGGATGATCCTGACACCGGCCTATGTATTTAAAAATTTCCTGATATACTATATCCATTAATTGTTGTTTAGCCTCATCATAATTACAATGGGGTTCACGGTTACATTTTTGCGGCTTTTATTTTAAAATTAAATGAGGCAGGGTCGTCGTATATAGCGTTTTCAGAATGCATTCCAATATTTCATTTCTCATTTCACAAAGTTTTAATACTTGATCATTTAAAAGTATCAAGGAAATTGGATTTAACGTAAATGAATCGCCGGTTTTGTAAATTTGTTGTAAGATACATTTTCCATCATCATTAAATACAGATAATTGATTATTACAAATAAAAGAGCTATTGTTATGACATATATTAAAATCTAATAGTTTTACAATAAATTCGATCCATGTTGAAGGGTTCATCACGACTCCCTGACCGGTTGGTATATAGTCTAATTGGGCGTTCTGAATAAATTGTCTAATATGAATCTTCAAGTCAGCTTTTTCATCGTGAAGTGAAACGTAGATAAGTCTTTCCAAGTGCCATGTACCATTTACAGAAGCATATAAGCTATGGTAAAGATTGTCCATCCAATCGTCCAACTTTGATCTTTTCGGGGAAGGCTCATAAATGTACATTTTGGCAAATGTTAGGTTAATGTGCGGGTCTGTCACATGAGGTTCAGAAGGAATACCATGCGTTAAAAGTTTGTTGGATGGGGGATATATCTTACACATTGAACCATGTTTTAATTTAATGGTAGTGGTTTCAATGTTCGCTGGTTTAAAATCCAAAGTTCGTTTAGATCCAAAACTTAGAATGCATACACCTGATGATAGGTCCAGAGAAAAATCTTCATAGTTACCGTCTTCAATTGAAGATTGGTCGTCAGAGGATAAGTTCACTTGTACCAAATTAAATTCATAATTTGTTGCTTTCTGTAGATCATCACGTAGTTTTTGCAAAATGGGTAGCCAAGAGGAAACAGAGATTGTCGCTCCCGAAAAACTATAATTTATTCCTTCATCTGCAAAAGTAATTACTTTACGGGCCAAAGCAATTTTATTTTCACTGCTTTGCAGAGGCTTTGCGCCTAAAGGCAATTGCATCAATTCTTGCAGCAACACATCAGCATCACTTTGAATACAATCCCGAGTTTTATACTCAATGTTAAAGTTATTTTCGATCGATTCAAGCAAAGACATTTTTGAAACTCGGCGAAAAATCAATTCAAACTTAAAACATACGTCTGAAGTATAGGCGCACACAGTGTAAAGGCAGTCTCGCAACACACACCTGGCCACTTTATCTAACTAAAATGTCTTCATACTGGTTCTAAAAAATCACGTGATCACCTAAGCGCCCTCTACCTTAAAACTTTCTCAACCCTGTAGATATTGCATCATCTAAAGTTGGATTCATATCTGCCGCGCCGCACCGCAACCATGCCGTACTGTTTCGCCGTTTTGGACCGTTGGCTGTCCGCGCGGCGAGCTTGCAGTGCCGCAAGTAAATACACCAATGCTCTTCTGTAATTGGCTGTAGCTGTAAAAGCTCTTCTGTAATTGGCTGTAGCTTTGCGGTGGTTGCGGAATATCTGTTCTCGCCAGATAATGCGCAAACCCTCTGCGCTCGCCGCGCGGGTGCCGTGTTGCTCCGCCACGTGACGTCATTGCGGCGTCTTAGCGGTGCGGTACGGCCAGTATGAATCCGGCTTTACTTGTCTTAGCCTGTTAGAGAGAGTTGCCCCTAACTATAAATAGTACATCCTGCCGGCAAACCTACCGAATATTGAATCAACACAGATTTGCACACGTCACTATCACGCGTCTTCTGCGCGTGTCACTTCCTTATCTCTTATCTGATCTGTGATGCCTGATAAGAGAAAACCAGTTTTTCAGTTGCCGTTATAAATTTCTAGAGTTTGTAGGTTGGATGTAGGTAAACTGTCCTGCAACGGATACCTAAGAATTCTTTAGCCGAGCAAACAGATGTTTTGTCCGCATGCAACAAGAGCGTTGTCCGGTATTTTTCAGGTATTATAATTGCTTATATTTTTTCTGATGTATTTTGTGATTAGCTATCTTTTAGAGTAAAAATTTTGATATGTTTAATTTATTAGCAGGATTTTATTAATAATTTTAGTTTATGACTTTATTAAATAAAAATTTTAGTTTATTAGTGTAAAAATTGTTTTAAACAATAATTTTAGTTTATGAATTTATTAAAAGGATGTCTATATCTTTGTAAAATTTAAGTATAAAAAAAAACTGAGTGTAAAAATTTTGATGTGTTTAATTTATTAGCAAGTTTTAATTAATAATTTTAGTTTATAACTTTATTAAATAAAAATTGTAGTTTATTAATTTATTATTGTAAAAATTGGTTTAAACAATAATTTTAGTTTCTGAATATATTAAAAGGATGTTTACATTGTAAAATTGAAGTATAGAAAAAAACTGAGTGTAAACATTTTGATATGTTTAATTTATTAGCAGGTTTTAATTAATAATTTGAGTTTATGACTTTATTGTAAAAATTGTTTTAAACAATAATTTTAGTTTATGAATTTATTAAAAGAATGTCTACATGTTTGTAAAATTTAAGTATATAAAAAATTGAGTGCCTTTCATCGCAAGTAAAGAATCTTAACCCTATTTTTCATATTAGATTAATCATAATATGTTTAGTAAGTGTTCAATAGATATCCTATACAAAATTCCAATGCATTTGTCAAAATTAGATCATGTTTTTCAGTAGTAAATACCTATTTCATAAATGAATACTCATTAATCTTAGTACAATGCATATAATTTCTAACTGCACTGTTCATCAAAACTTACAAAAAATAATTTACTTTAATGCTTTAGTATAATGATCTTTGCTAATTGTTTCACAGAAATGAATTAATGATACATTATTTTCCTAAACTATGTAAAATATATTAATCGTTGTAGCTTAACTTTGATATTTTAATTTTATTTAGAATATAATGCCGATCAGATACATGTTTACTAAAAGGATAGGTTTCTATTTTCTGAAACATTGAAATGGCTTTAGAAGTCCCCATTTTTGAATGTAGAATGAAGCACATGTTCCCAATTCTGTACTGCATATCCCTAACAGCCTCCCTGGCTTTATTGTATCAGCAAACTGACCGAGCGATAATGTACCGGTTCTATCTGGTCTCAACACACTGTCTTATCTCTCTAATCCTTATCAGTAATGTGCCCACAGACTGAGGCTTTAGGACGATCGTCGGGAAGCGGCAAGACGGGCGAAACTGCGTCAGCCTCTGAAAGGAAAATATACGACCCCCTTTTAATGATTAACGGCATGGACGCCCTCTGACGACACACGGCGTAAGCATCTCCCGCGCGGTGCTTCCGTTGATATTTGTGTACGTTTTAGCTACACAAATATCATACGTACTAGCGTATCATACGTATCATCGTACTAGCACACGACGCATGGGCCAAAAAATTAATAGGTATGACTCCCAGCGTCACCTTTTAGGCAAATTTCATTTAGTTCTTTCACAATGATTGGATGATTGTCCTGTACCCTCTTAGTCCGTGAAATAAACTAATGCAGTTCTTTTAAAACAGCCACTATCCACGACCGAATCATTTTAAAATGAGCTGCATCAGTGTCCGATTCGTTTTAAGCGGACAGCTCTCGTTACGATCAGTCCCGGGTCACAATCTTAGGCCCTTATTCAGGTAGATTTAGTAGCTACTAACCCTATTGTTTAGTTACTAAATTTAGTAAAGTGGATTCAGATAGAATTTGGAGGCGGAGATACTAAACACCTGACCAAACAAGCTGCTAAAATCACGTGACCAAACAAGCTGCTAAATCACCGACTAAATAAACGCAAGCCTGGAACAATTCTGTTTTCCATTCCTACCGAACGGAGAGGCTTGCCAAGTAATGGGAAAAATCACTCCTGCCGCGGCGCCAGTAGTAGAAAGTCGCCAAGCGGTAGCTAATCGGAAAGCCAGCCCATTTGGCTTAATAAAAAATGAAACATTTTAAATAAATACTAATATAAGATTACATTAAATGATAAACTTTTTAGGCGACAGACATGACGAGTGTAAAGTAAATAAATTTTAAGAAATTATAAGGATTTTAAAATATCCGAAGCATGATCTGAAAATCGGAAGTAAACAAAAACAAGCAGTCAACATCAACAACAATCACCTGGCGACTTTTAAAAGCTCGCCAAGTAGCCAGTAGATTATCGCACAGAATTCTGGGATGGCTAAGTCGATTTGAGCGTCGTCAGACCATTTCCCTGAGGTGGATTCATATCTGCCGCGCCGCACCGCAACCATGCCATACTGTTTCGCCATTTTGGACCGTTGGCTGTCCTCGCGGCGAGCTTGCCTTGCCGCAAGTAAATACACCAATGCTCTCCTGTAATTGGCTGTAGCTTTGCGGTCGCTGCGGAATATCTGTTCTCGCCAGATAATGCGCAAACCCTCGGCGGGCGCCGTGTTGCTCCGCCACGTGACGTCCTTGCGGTGTCTTAGCGGTGCGGTACGGCCAGTATAAGGCGACCAGATTTTTGAACAGTTTTGTTGTCAGAAACGGGGACATGTCCCCGATTCTGACAACAAAACTGGGGACGTTTATAATTAATGCAATAATTAACAGTAATTTAATTAAAAAACAATGCAATAATTAAAAAATGTCCCCAGTTCTTGTTTTACATTTTGGGGACAATTTGAAAAACGCCCTGAAAATGGGGCGTTTTTCAACTGTCCCCGGAAAATGGGGACGTTTGGTCACCTTAGGCCAGTATGAATCCGGCCAGTAGCGATCCGTCGCGAAACCGGTGTCACATTGCTTTCACACTAGGCAAAACTGGCGCGAGCGTCGTCAAACCGACGCGAACGACGCAAGTGTGAAACGCGTATAACATTCTATCTGATCCCATCTTCGGGTTTTGTCTGTTGAAATTATGTCTTTTTTACGAATAAGCCTTATTAGGGGCCGAATGCCTCATATGAAAAGCGAGCGTAGCGAGTCTGGGGGCCTTGGCCCCTAGTTCTAAAAAAAAGTAAAGGCCGCTGGCGCTGTCAAAGCTTGTCAGCTTTTCTCCTCCTAAACCGTGGGGATTTGAGTTTCGTCTAAGGTGACCACAGATTCGAAAAATTCCGAGGAGCCTGCTAAGCTGACTTAAATTTCGAAAATCGAATTATTTTAGAAGATATTAATAAAAAAATGAAAAAATAAACAGAATGGTTGCCAGATTTGGCATAAAATCATTCATTCCTTTGCAACAAAGCGTTTCCTAGTATCTAGAATCGCGTGAAATTTATAAACATGAGTTAGAATTACGCCCATTTTACGCCAAAATAAAAACTATCTTTCTTCTATATTAATAAAACAATGAGTAAACTGTTAGTTAGTTTGTTTGAATGTGTCTCGCGGTGTCGTAGACCTACCAATTTTGTACGGAAATTTTCCATGACAGTTCCCGACGCACCTCGAAGCGATTTTTTCAAAATTCGAATTATTTTAGGAGATATCGATAAAAAACGTATCGCAAAAGGCTAATTTTTGCTTTCCGCCATTTCGTAATTGTAACCCCACAGTGGGAAAAAAAGCGACATTTAAGCTTATCTAGGTTGCCACATTCGGCAAGTTTATTAAATGATTCAGACTCTTGAAGTAAAAATAAAAGAATAACGATTTTTTTTTTGTTTAGATTATTTGTAAGGCTGTTTTTAAATTAAAATATCGTGTGCATGGGAAATCAGAGCAGGAATGAAATGTTTTACACTCAAAAGAAACATATTTAGAAATTTTCTGAGACTAAAATGTGCAACTTTTTAATTTGGCTAAAAATTAAACGGTTTTGTGCGATTTTGAGGAGATGATTCTAATGCTTGGCGCAATTTATCGTAATTTATCGTCTGCTGAATACACCTGAGAATAAGGTTTTGAAATTTTCATTCAGTTGGAATTGTGCATTTTTCTGTGCAGATTTTCCCATCTATTAATGACTACGTCATTTTATCTCTCACCCCCTTTATTGAAAATTGTATGAAAAACGTGTCCCAAAAATGCGACATAAAAGTATGCCACATAATTTTACATATATTTAAATACCATTAGTTCACAACAGCTTTAATCTATTGTTACAATATTTCGTAAGCTACAGAATATGCTTCACATGTATTTTTTACATATATATTTAAATACTATTAGTTCACAACAGCTTTAATCTATTGTTACAATATTTCGTAAGCTGTAGAATAGGCAACACCTGTTTTTTTCTATAAATAGGTTACAATAATATGAAATAAGTAACTCAAAATGTGTTACACAAAGTTGACAATTTTCAAATAGTAAGTTCGCTTAGACAACAGGAGTTTAGAATTAGCGATTATTCGCAGTGGCGGCTCGTGGGATACAGCAAGTACAGCCGGGCTGCATTTGAAATTATCAGCACATACTTTAAAATAATTTATTCCACTAATTTTCCTAAATTCAGATTAGAATTGTGGAATTCCTACGGTAAATTAAAAAAATCTTCGAAAAAAACCAAACACAAAAAAACGTATTGTGGCTGGATCGCTCATTCAAAAAAAAAGCACTTTAATCTTCCCGCAATTCAATTGGGAAAATCTTTGGTTCAGCCCAGAGCGCTGAAAAGAAAATTGGCAGCACCGTTGCCATGACAACGACTACGTAAGCAGCCTCTCCGGCATAGGGAGTATGCAGCTGATACAGCCGATGAAAGATTTTTTAACGGCGGCTGAACTTGAGAACTCGACTAACTGTCCTGGCCATAATCGAAATTGTAGGAGATTTTGGTAAAATCGTGACCAAAGCGGCTGTGAAACCCGCCGAGTTGAGTCAAGGATATTATTTGATGGGAAATCGTACCGCGGAGTTAATAGAGGAAGAAAGGAAAAAAAATAACCCGGTAAACGTAGTTAGTAAGTGAAGCAAGGCAAAAATAGAAAAGGAAAATACCCAAAGTGAAAGTAATCCTAAAAATACGGGAATTTTTAATACCTTTCGAGATTCAGGAGAAGAGGCGGGACAGACTGAGATTCAACAATCGATCACTGTACACCTGATCCCCTTGTATTAGGACAGCCTGAAACGTCCGCTCTGCCCTGTGTATCTTCAAAAGATTTTGAAACGGAGCAAAAGGGGTGCCCTACGTTAAGCGAATTATGGGGAAAAGCCGAGAAGGAAGGAGATAAGGAATTTTGTATTCTCAATGGGAGATTAGTACGGAGAAGCTTTTCAAACAGAAAGGAGGAACGGATTCAGCTCTGTGTACCCGAGAGATTCAGAGGGGGAAATAATGAAGTTGTGTCATGATTCGGTTGGGGGACACTTGGGCGTGACAAAAACGAAAGACAGGGTGCTAACTCTTTTTTTTTGGCCTAATTGTTATAAGGTAATTGAAACTTACGTTCGCTCGTGCGATACTTGTCAGAAAGTAGGGAACAATAAGGATAAGAAAAAGGTCCCGTTAAAATTAGTCCCCATAATATCAGAACCGTTCCGGAGATTATCTATTGACACTATTGGTCCTTTGATGAAGAGTGATAATAACAATAGGTATGCGCTAACTGGGATCTGTCTGGCATCTAAATACCCCCTGGCGATCGCAATTGCTGACTTAAGTTCGAAATCTGTGATACATGCGGTAATTCAGATGCTTTCAATTACGGGTTTTCCTAGAGAAGTACAGAGAGATTTAGGCACGTCCTTTACGAGTGAATTGACTAGCTTGTTTTTTAGTAAATACGACATCAAAGTGTATCACTCAAGTGTCTGTCATCCCGAAACTAATCCAGTGGAACGTCTTCACTCAACTTTGAAGCGCGTTTTGAAAGCACTGTGTCTAGAGAGTGGAAACGACTGGGAAAGGGTGTTGCCTATGGCCCTTTTTGCCCTGCGGACAGTCACTCATGAAAGTACGGGTTTGAGTCCGGCGGAAATAATCCACGGGAAAAACCTCAGAATGCCCCAGACCATAGTTTTTGAGAACTGGTTGGATGTTGAAGAAACGGATCCAAATGTAGTAGATTACATACTTGAGTTGAACGGTAGGCTGAAAAGGTGTCAAGATTTGGGGGTTCAGCGAATGTCCGAATATCAGGAGAAGCGAAAGTTGTGGTACGACCGAAATGCTGTGTCACGAAAATTTAAGGTGGGTGACCCGGTGTTAGTGTTAGCCACGGCTAAGCCGCATAAGATGGCGGTAAAGTGGTTAGGATCCGGCATTGTTACCGGTGTCATTTCCGGCACTAACTATACGGTCGACATTCCTGAAAAAAGGAATAAAAACTTGATATACCATGTGAACTTGCTAAAACCATATCACAAGCGACCCGAGTTCGTCATTTTAATAATAGAAGATGATATGGAAATTGAAGATGAGGCTTGTATCTCGTATCCGATATCAGACCCCACGCAGTTTGATTTTAACGATCTAGTGAAGGCGAGCAAGTTAGAGAGTCGGTTGTCGGCAGAGGAAATAGGCGAGTTGCAGGATCTACTACTTTCTTACAAAAACATGTTTTCCAATGATCCGGGTACTACTCCTCTGGTAGAAATGGACATTACACTAACTGACGAGAAACCAGTCAGAGCCAAACCGTATAGAATGTCTCCCCGTCAAACCGAAATTATGAGAAAGGAAATCGCGAGGCTTTTGGACTTAAGGCCTTATCAGACGCTTCAAAAAATACACGACAAACTACACAGACAACCTAGACAACCGGTTTTACCTCCTGTAGTTGGGGAAAACCCCATGTGTGATACTGATGTTCGACACACGCAATTTTTCCCGACTAGTATGGGAAAGGTTGTGTGAGTTGGGTAAACTTTTTGCCTTCAGCAAATCAGAGGCACTCCTTATTTAACGATGGCGGCAATTTGGCATTCTCCTATGGAGATGGCCGATTAAGCGAATTTTACAGCTGTATTGAAAATGAGCCAAATTATTGAAGTATTAAATCTACTTCATTTATTTATTTTTCATTTTCTTTTGAAAAGAATAATATATTGTATTTTTATTACTATTTTTTAAATAGCTGAAAATTAAATTTATGCAATTAGGAAAATGCATTTTTATATTGCGCTTTTCTATATATGTAAAATATTATTCGTTGGGTCTGACAAGACACGTCTTGTAATTTTAATAGCATTTTCTATTTTTTTCTAAAATAGTTATTAGTCTTTTAGTTTTTTACTTCATAAAAATAATAATTCCTGGTTTGATGCACAAGTACTTATGGACTGCAATTACCGAGTTCACTCGTGTAATAGACGCACTTTTTTTGGCCAGTATTTCATGGAGAAAGTCTAGGTGCGACTATTATGCGGAGAAATCTGCTATATTTAATATTGTAAACTCCAATGCTAAAGCATTACTGGTATTATTATAAAACAACTAACTGACCAAATGTTTCCAGTTTATTTGTCGAATATTAAATAATCTTTTCTTCAATTGTACACACAAAAAAGAGGCATGTTTCTTTTTATAGTAATACTTTTGCAGACACAAATGACAATCAAAAAAGTGACTGCGAGTTTTAGGCGAGGAAAATTTTTTGACGATTTTTTCTGTTTCAAAACGAGGGGGCGACTGTTACGCGAGTAAAGACGGAAAAAGCAATCTTCGAAGGACGTGCCCCATGTTCTCATACTGTACAGTATGGGAACCTACAATACCCCTACTCTACAGCAGGGGTATTCAATGCTTATTACAAATATCATTTTTTACATTTATTTAAATTATTTATTATTCACTTTTTTCATTTAGAGTGAGATTTTTTTATAATTTAAGCTGTGTGTGGTTTTGTGTTTTGGCCGTTTGTTTTCAATATTGTACAGACGCATTGCAACAACTAGTGTCTGCGTCAGCCGGGGCAAACCTAAATTAGGGTGACCCTTCCTATGGAACAGATTATTCCGAAGCTTTTAGCACGGCCCATGGGCCCAAAATTGCACATCTCTGGTTATGGTGTAGTATAAACCCAACAAAAGATAGCCCTATTTTCTATAACACTTTGACAATACGTGTCAGCAACGCTCGTCACTGAAGGGGAATCCTTGCCCTCATTGTTGCCCCCACGCAGCGCAAACAGAATAAGCGGTATTAAAGATTTATTCACGATTTCGGAAGATATGTAAATACTTTTATTTTGTGGGACAGAAAAATTTGAAGACCCTGCTTTAAAAACATTATGTAAATAAATGATAATTCTGAAAATGTTTCGAAGATAATTTTGAGCAAAAGAGCGCACGTAGTCCTCAAAGCAAGCCCTGATTACCTCACAGGTCCATAGGACAAGGGCAATTACGTGATAGGGATTCAAAAGCATTAAGCTTTCGAACACCTTAAATCACATTTCAAAAATTAATACTTTATTTATTTACTTTTTTTATCTTGTAGAAAGAGATCGTTATTTCTAATTTCATTTTCCCTTTTAATATAAATTCTTTGTCCAAAATTTCATTAAAATTTCAGTGGTGTGATATGCGTTTTCTTTTATCACACCTGATTTTATGTTTCGTCGATTCTACCTTCAAAATTTCCCCTAATCGCCAATCACGAGATAGTGCGCCAAATACAGAGTGCCGTACTCACATATTTTCTCCAACTACGGCAACTAAATTATAACCCTTTACCCTGCCAAACAAGTCGCGCAAAACTAGTTGTCTGTGTAGTTTGACGTATATTTTTAAGCGTCTGATATGGGCTTTAGGCGTAATAGAGGTGGGTCAATCGGACTTCGTCTCTCCAATGATCCTGGTAGAAAGCCCCGGGAAAGATCCTAGACCATGCATCGATTATAGGGCTTTGAACGCGAAGACGAAAATAGAATTTTTTCCGTTGCCGAATATTGAGGAGGTCGTCGAAAGGGTGAGTGCGGCGTCGTTTATATCGGTCATGGATCTGACGAAGGGATATTTTCAAATACCGCTCTCTAAAAAGGCTCAAAGGTACGCGGCTTTTGTGACCCCCTTTGGTACGTTTATTCCCAAAAAGATGATGTTCGGGCTTGTCAACGCCCCTTTCTACTTCTGTAAGCTTATCAGTATTGTGCTAGAAGGCTTAGAAGCGTTCGCTTTGCCTTACATCGATGATGTGGCTATTTTTTCCCTAAGTTGGGAATCACACGTAAAACATCTGGATGTTGTACTTTAGAGATTAGGTGAGGCTGGATTGAAGGTAAAACCTGCTAAATGTGTTTTCACCCACGATCATGTACGTTTTTTAGGTCATGAGGTAGGGTCTGGCAAACGATCCCCGAGTGAAATCAAAATACAGGCAATTCAGGACTTCCCGGCACCTAAAACAAAGACACAGGTTCGTTCTTTCTTGGGATTGACAGGTTTCTATGCGAGATACATAGATCAGTATGCTGTGAAAGCGGCGCCCTTGACGGACGCCCTGAAAGGGAAAGTGAAAAAAGAGAAGATTGAGTGGAGCAAAGAACAGGCATTTCGAGTGAACAGGCATTTCGAGAGCTAAAGGCAGCGTTGACGAAAAGTCCCCTTTTGTACGCCCCGGATTTTTCTTGCGAGTTTATAGCAGGGGTGTAGTGGGGCCGGAACGACGTTCCGATACTTTTCTGCAAGCCGGAACGGCGTTCCGGAATTCAAATGAGATTAATATTATTATTATTATAGATCTAAACTTATTTTCTGCTAAAAGAAAATAAATATTCTAGTATAGTCTGTGCTTGCACTAGGAAATCTATCTATTTTCATTCTATGGATACCGTAGTAGTTGAAATCATCCCAGTGAACTGATAGCGGAGTCTACTCGACTAGGAATTCAAGTAGTAGAAAAAAGAGAGTTCTGCCCATGAGGTGCCATGTTAAAAGTGAGGTGCACCGTAGAGGTGCTTTCCCTATGTTGAGATCGGATGGGGAGCGGAAGTAGACCGGATGTTGGAAGGGCTGATAAGAATTTTTTCCTTTTTTTTAAATAAGGATTTTTCAGACTTTAACATATTTTTCAAATAAGGGGACTTAGAAAATTTTTCAGACTGTGATGTATGCTCTAATGAAAAATAAGGGACTTTAACATTTAGTATCAAAATGAGGACCCACCAACCACCCGGTAGAACGTCTACCGCCTCATTTCAAATAAAATTTTTTACTGTGCCTTTCCCCATCACGCTAGCCTCGCATAAATGGAGACAGGGCGTAGCACAGAAGATGCGTTGTTGTTTTTGTTTCTTTAAATAATAATAAACTATGTGGAGCAAAGAAACGTACAGCATCCGCAATAGGCCTACAAACAAAAGAAATCTCCACACATCATGTACTACCGTTGTTCACTTGTTAAAATGTATATCAACTTTTTTTTTTTTTTTTACAAACACTCATAATGACCATGAGCGAGTGTGTGTATTCCATCTTCTAAAATGTAGCGCTTATCATCAAAAGCACTTAGAGCAACCTTGTTTTGACAAATGCTATACAGTTTATGTTTCTCACTTTGAATTCGGTAGTTCAATTCTTTTGTGGAGTGTAAAGTTTTTAAGCATTTGTAATAGTGCTCATGTGTTATACGCTTTCGTATAATATGACGTGCAACCCCCTTTGCAGTCTTTTTTTCACAATCTTTGGTTAAGATAGAATACATCTTATTTTTCAATTTTTTTTCAAATAAGGGGACTTGGAAAAATTTTTGAGATTTAAACGCGCAAGAGAAGAATTCATAGGCTAATGATTGTTGGCTTAAACCATTAGGCCGAGAATCCTTCAAGTATAAAATTGTAGTCTGAGTTGCTTTTAATGAATTTTAGTAAATTTTATGTAATTATTAATTTCGCTGCTGTTATCTGTTATTAAAATTTAGAATTAACTTGTTTAGGTATGGTGACTTAGAAATATTTTCTTAAAACTTTTCTGAAACTTAGAAAAATTGTTATTTTACAACAAATATTTTTTTAATCAAGAGTTAATTTTTTTAAGCCAAGAGTTTAAGTTAATAATTAATTTTACAACAAATATTTTTTTAATCAAGAGTTTTAATTTTAAGTTAATAATTAATTTTACAACAGATATTTTTTTTAATCAAGAGTTAATTTATTTTTATTTTATTTTATTTTTTAACCAAGAGATTTAATTTTAAGTTAAATAATTTTACAACAAATATATTTTAATCAAGAGTTTTAATTTTTAGCTAATTTTTTGTATACTGATTATACCGTATTTTTGTTAAGTAGCAATTTACTAGAATATTAAAGAAGGGTTTAGGATACCAGTACATTTTCTACAAATTTCTTCTACTGTTAGGGAAGTGAGAAAATTACACCATAGAAAGATTTTAGTTCCTACAGATTTTACAAATAATGATTTGTATATAGTCTTATTTTCTATTGCGAGAAAACCACTTTAACCATATATCCCAAAAAACTCAAGTTTTTGTACACGAAATGTATGAATCTCAAAGTATTTATCTAAACATTTTTTCTTTATTAGAGATTACCGACACATTTTTGATAGATTTTAGGCAGTGATTATACTAGTTTATATTTTCTATAGATCAATTAGAGAAAAAAATACATTTTTAGTAATCCTACAAAACTTTTTATTGTATATCACAAGTAATGTAACTTGATTTATAGAATTTCAATACAAAACGAGTTAGATATTTTTAACTTTATGTGCAATACTTAATTTCAGTTTGACTATCAAAGCATTGTTTTATACATGCATCAACCTTTTGAGTGGTCTTTTATTTATGCACTTAACATATTTTATAGAAAGCTGGGCATAACTAGCACAAGCTTTTAGACTGGATAGTACTATTGTTAGAAAGTTGAACTATTGAAGATAAAAATTGAAGATCCGTTTTAGCATAATTGCATGCACAGTTTTATACCGCATGTACATAAATATCTTTCAAATACTTAGATAAAATGATAGTTTGAATCACAAAGAATTATCATACATACAAATTACTTGAACTAAAAAATACAAGGTTTTTACTTACGTGAAGGTACATCGTGTTAAATCTTCTACGGGAAGTTTCATGCATCAGCACCTTTAAGGCTAGCAAGTCCGGAAAATAGAGTAATGATTTAAAATACATTATCCCTACTTCCTGGCCCAACTAGCTATTGTAATCATCAGGATTAATTCTTAATCTTTTCTGAAAATAAGAATAATATTTTGACACTAAATACCAATAAAATAATAAATTCTAAAACATTAAACGTTTTAAAAGTAATTTTTTCTTATAACAATTTATCAGATTCACATTAAATAGATACCATTTTATGTAGAATGAAATTAGTTAGCAAGCAAAAATTTAATCTTAATTAGAATTTGCTGAAACACAGATACCATACAGGCTTTATTTTCTATTAGGAGAAATCCCTTAACCATATATCCCTCAAACCCCAGTTTTCGTATACAAACTGCATGAATACTTAAAGTACTTCGGCTGATAATGCCTATTAATATTAATTACACCAGTAGGTAGTTTGGATTACCAACTTAAAATTTTACAAAATACCAAAATACAGGAAAGCATGCAAAAATCTTTTAACAGTAACAAAAAAAAGAAAAAAAAAATCACACTTAAAATTGCAATACCTCAAAAGTGGAAAATATAATTACCAAACTATAATAAGCACATAATTATTTTAAATTAAAGCAGTTTGAAAAAATGTAAATAAGAGCTAATCAGCCAAAGCAAATTAGAATTGTGGTATCATCCTATATGTGACTAAAATAATACATAGAAAATGTTAAACTTGACAACTTACCCTGGACTTGCACAGGCGAGAGGTGAAAAAATAATAAAAATACTAAAATAATTCGCAAATACAACTACTGCAGAAACATCCACGTGCATACAATATTGCAAACTCATTCGGCACATTCACGGACTAACAGGGTACAGGCATGGCTGACTGGGATCTTCCCTTCCCCGGCTATCCAGACGAAACCCAGAACAATAGGAAACCCCGTATAAGCGGTAGTTCGCATTCCTTCCGCCGTGGCGTAGTTATATGTCCTGAACAGAGCGATTTAAAGGGCCAGTCCATATGATTAAAAGGGCATTAAAACTGTCAAAAATGCTTGATTAAAAATTTTTTTTGTTTTGTTTTGTTTAAACAGAATGTATCTTTATCTATAAATATTTTGAAACGTTTCTTCATCCATGCACATATTGAAAAAAAATTTAAGAAATTGTTAGTTGGTTAATGCTTTTAGGAGCTTCTTCGACATGTAATAAATTAATAATAAATAAATATATTAATTTATGTTTTATTTAAATCTTCAGAAGACTGTAATACTTTTTAAAGACTTGTTTTTCGGAACTCCTACATATTTTAATATATTAATACAGCATTCTCCCTATACGTAAAAAACACTCAAAATACTGGGGTTAAACGATAAAATAAATAAAAACTTTGTGAAAAAAAACACACATAAATTGTAACTTATAATAGTTACGATCTTTTCGACTAAAAAATTCTTTCGGTCTGCATCAGAAAAAGTCCGAGACGCAGGGGCGTAGCCAGAGGGGGCTGCTGCCCCCCGCCCCGAAATGGGACAATTTACTTAGCTTACAATTTGATATTTAGCTTACAATTGAACTTTAGCTTTTTAGCTTTAAATTTAATATCCAGCCCACCCCGAAATAAAATCCTCGCTACGCCACTGCGCGAGACGAACGTCTTTGTCTGATGAAGACCGAAAGAATTTTTTGGTCGAAACGATGGTAACGTATTATAAGTTACATTTTATGTGTGTTTTTTTCACAAAGTTTTTATTTATTTTATTCTGCCTATACTTCCGTGTATACGTATGTTCGTGTCAGTGGCGTAGCCAAGGGGGCATAGGGGGTCACTAACCCCCCTCCGATGACGAATTTTTTGCCATACAAATGTATATGCTTCGCTCCCTTATCACGTACACTTATACACAAATGTGAGTTGCAGTAGTCGTACCCCCCCCCCTCCATGAAAAAATTCTGGCTATGCCACTGGTTCGTATTAATAGGTTTTGGTTTATTTATTGAGGTTGGGACGCCCGATCAGGGTAGAAAATTTCTAGAGGCGGTATAACGCCTATGGTTAACTTATTTTAAAAAGATTAAAATATCATGGAGTTTTGGGCGGTTTTCTCCAGATGAAACATGAATATGCCTTAGAACCCCCTTAAAAAGTCCTCCGACCAAGCCCTCCACCCTTCTGCTTAGGCATATTATTTTTAAAAAAAGAGAAAAATTCTCTATGCAAATTATTCAGGAGTTAAGTTAAATTGTTTAAAATTACTCTAACAGATTAAAATAATAATAAATAAAAATATGAAATTTTCTGGAGGATGGATTCAGTTATCTAAACAAATTATACTGCAACAAATAAATAAGTAAGTAAATAAATAAGACACTGAACATGGTAGATGGTGGAAGCGTTCCGGTCCCCCGTTCGGGCCTACCGCGCGGCTGTCGATCTAACGGTCTGTAGTTTTGTTCGGTTTCCTATAGATAGAATTTGAATACTCGCATACGGGATGTTCGCAGTGGCGTAGCGTAGGTGGGGCGCTAGTCCCGTGCAGAAAATTTTTGCGGGCGGCAAAACACCTATCGGTGACTTATTTATTTTAAAAAGATTAAAATGAGATTTTTAAATATTTCTACATATATATATGTAAAGAATGGGCCTTACGCCATTCTTTGTTGGAATAATTGACGCAAATCCATTGGGGTTCTAGGTTAAATAGTTTATTTCAAATTTCAGACAGAGGGCAGGAGTCGGGCCGACGACCTTATTCGTTCCGTGGCTATCTTCTTACATCGTAGTCTAAAGGCTCAAAGCTAAGCTTTACGTTCCAAACTCCTAAAAAGCTAAGCGCGAAGTTAAGACGAAGCTCTCGAAATTTCCGTGCTCTTGCTTAAATACTCCTTAATTACCACATCTGCTGGCAGGGTGCAGCACGATCGCAAAGGCGTTACTCTCAAACGTAATTAGTTAACTAGATTGTCAATCAAGACATGAGAAACACCTGCTTACCCAGGAGTTCTAAAAGTACGTAGTAATGAAAACCACAGAAAACCGAAAATACTGCTGAATAAACAATTTTCTACTTATGGAACTTCAAAAAACGTCTCTGAGCGTAATATTTGTGTGGCCGAGAAACAAACTTTACAGTAAAAGATTAAAGAAGGATTTTTCAAATAACATTAAATTAAATTAGGTTAAATTAGCAAAGTTTATTTTATTATTACATATATATATATATATATATATATATATATATATATATATATATATATATATATATATATATATATATATATATATAAGTAAATAAGACACTAAACATGGTAGATGGTAGAAGCGTTACGGTCCCACGTTCGGGCCTACCGCGCGGCTGTCGATCTAACGGTCTGCAGTTTTGTTCGGTTTCCTACAGATAGAATTTGAATACACGTTATTCATACGGGATGTTCGCAGTGGCGTAGCGTAGGTGGGACGGTTGGGGCGCTCGCCCCGTGCAGAAAATTTTTACGGGCGGTAAACCCCTATCGTTGACTTACTTATTTTAAGAGATTAAAATGACATTTTTAAATCCTTATATAAATAAATAAATAAGTAACTAAATTTAGACACTGAACATGGTAGATGGTGTAAGTGTTTAGGTCCCTCGTTCGGGCCCACCGTGCGGCTGTCGAGCTAACAGTATGTAGTTTTGTTCAGTTTTCTACAGATAGAACGTGAATATATTATTTAAACATATATTATTCAAAAGAGCTAAGAATAATTAAATTTCACACCTACCAAAATAAACTTTATGATGAAGTCGATGGTAAGGAGGGAAAACAGAGGACAAACTATCAGCAGTC
Source organism: Cheiracanthium punctorium (assembly GCA_038373885.1). Taxonomy (NCBI): domain Eukaryota; kingdom Metazoa; phylum Arthropoda; class Arachnida; order Araneae; family Cheiracanthiidae; genus Cheiracanthium; species Cheiracanthium punctorium. The sequence goes on from JAWZYV010004077.1 coordinate 277,852, forward strand.
GCTGAAAAAACAAAGTGACTGTTCTTCGATGCAGATGTGCAGTATTGGACATGGAAAGGATCCACTGTTTTCAGATTTCCAATTGGTCGCTGACCTAAACATGTGTCCAACACATGTATCCCCAGAGATGTGTCTATCCAGTTTGAAGACCAAGAACGGGATTTATCCCCGCAAACTTAAATTATCTGTTCTGGGACATGTGCGAATTTGAAGCAGAGTTTTTCATTTGAGTCAGTGGCGCGCACCAGGAGGGGGTCCGGACCCCCCCCTGCAAATACCATTTACAAATTGTTATTTATAATAAGATTTACCGTAAATCAAACTTTAAAGTAAGAATGCCCCCCCCTTCCCAGTAGCTGAACCCCTACCATTAGAAAGTCATTGCTACATCCGTAGTAATAATGTTAAATGCAAATCATCAAAGAATTGACGAAATAAAAGTGCTGCATTGGAAACATTTATTACGTAATTTCAATAACAAAGAATTATTAAAAAAAAATTACAAAGGTTTCATTTAAACTTGAAATGAAAACATGAATTCATTTTGCTTATTGGTAACACTTCCACTATCTACTATGTTCAGTGTCTTGTTTACTTATTTATTTATTTATATACATATATATATAAATATATATATATATATATATAAAGATTAAAAAATGTCATTTTAATCTCTTTAAAATAAATAAGTCGACGATAGGGGTTTTGCCGCCCGCAAAAATTTTCTGCACGGGGCGAGCGCCCCATCCGCCCCACCAACTCTACGCCACTGCGAACATCCCGTAGGAATAGCGTGTATTCAAATTCTATCTGTAGGAAACCGAACAAAACTGCAGACCGTTAGATCGACAGCCGCGCGGTAGGCCCGAACGTGGGACCGTAACGCTTCCACCATCTACCATGTTCAGTGTCTTATTTACTTACGTATTTAATTATTTATTTATTGCAGTATAAATTGTTTAGATAACTGAACCCATCCTCCAGAAAAATTTCATATTTTTATTTTTTATTTTTGTTAATCTGTTTAAAGTAATTTTAAACAATTTAACTTAGCTCCGAATAACTTGCACAGAGAATTTTCCTCTTTTCTTTTTAATAATACACCTAAGCAGAAGGGTGGAGGGCTTGGTCGGAGGACATTTTATGGGGTTCTAAGGCATATTCATGTTTCACCTGGAGAAAACCGCCCAAAACTCCATGACATATTAATCTTCTTAAAATAATTTAACCATAGGCGTTATACCGCCTCTAAAAATTTTCTGCCTGGGTCGGGCGCCCCCCCCTTACGCCACGCCACTGCGAACATCCCCCACTAATCTGAAATTTTGTTTCTGATTGAAATGTAAACGCATCCTTTCACAAATCTTTGAAAAGCGAAAGTACCACAAAATTAGTTTTTCTTTTAAATATTTCAAAATGAAAATTGGCCTAAAAATTGGATTATTTCTTATCTTAAAAATTCTCCGACGAATGAATAAGGAGTCCCCGAAAGGGGAGGGTCACTGGCTCCCTGACAGGGGGCCCGTGCACCCCCCCCCCTGGATCCCCTGCTGGCGCCTATTTTGATTATTAGAATAATTCGTTAAAGCACAAAAAGATTAAAATTTATCCTTGCCATGGGTATACTAAACCAAAACCTAATAATACGAACCAGTGGCGTAGCGAGAATTTTTTCTTGGGGGGAGGGGTTACGACTACTGCAACTCACATTTGTGTATAAGTGTGTGTGATAAGGGAGCGAAGCATATGCATTTTGTATGGCAAAAAATTTCTCATCGGAGGGGGGGTGACCCCCTATGCCCCCCTTGGCTACGCCACTGACACGAACATACGTATACGTATTGCAAAATAAAAACTTTGTGAAAAAACACACATAAAATGTAACTTCGTTACGATTGTTTCGACCAAAATTTCTTTCAGTCTTCATCAGAGAAAGACCTTCGTCTCGCGCAGTGGCATAGCCAGGATTTCATTTCGGGGTGGGCTGGATATCAAATTTAAAGCTAAAGTTCAATTGTAAGCTAAATATCAAATTGTAAGCTAAGTAAATTGTCCCATTTCGGGACGGGGGGCAGCAGCCCCCTCTGGCTACGCCCCTGCGTCTCGGACTTTTTCTGATGCAGACCGAAAGAATTTTTTGGTCGAAACGATCGTAACTATTATAAGTTACATTTTATGTGTGTTTTTTTCACAAAGTTTTTATTTATTTTATCGTTTAACCCCAGTATTTTGAGTGTTTTACGTATAGGGAGAATGCTGTATTAATATATTAAAATATGTAGGAGTTCCGAAAAACAAGTCTTTAAAAAGTATTACAGTCTTCTGAAGATTTAAATAAAACATAAATTAATATATTTATTTATTATTAATTTATTACATGTCGAAGAAGCTCCTAAAAGCATTAACCAACTAACAATTTCTTAAATTTTTTTTTCAATATGTGCATGGATGAAGAAACGTTTCAAAATATTTATAGGTAAAGATACATTCTGTTTAAACAAAACAAAACAAAAAAAAATTTAATCAAGCATTTTTGACAGTTTTAATGCCCTTTTAATCATATGGACTGGCCCTTTAAATCGTTCTGTTCAGGACATATAACTACGCCACGGCGGAAGGAATGCGAACTACCGCTTATACGGGCTTAGACCCGTTTGGAAAGCCGGGGAAGGGAAGATCCCAGTCAGTCATGGTACAGGACAATCATCCAATCATTGTGAAAGAACTAAATGAAATTTGCCTAAAAGGTGGCGCTGAGAGTCGTACCTATTAATTTTTTGGCGCATGCGTCGTGTGCTTAGCTAAAACGTAAACAAATATCAACGGAAGCAGCCCTCGGGAGACGCTTACGCCGTGTGTCGTCAGAGGGTGTCCATGCCGTTAATCATTGAAAGGGGGTCGCATATTTTCCTTTCAGAGGCTGACGCAGTTTCGCCCGTCTGCCGCTTTGAAAGTGGTTCCGTTTTTGTTTCGTTAATTAATAGTACGGCAAAAATTCACGTTTTGTTAGGTTTTTGATTATTAAAAAAAAAAAAAAAAAAAAAAAAAGAGAGAGAGAAAGAAAAGAGAGGAACTGTTTCTGTAGCTAATCTAAAATCCTAAGTATGTATATTATTTATTGTAAATGAAAAGAGATAGTTTTCAGTATACAAATAGCTAGGGGCGACTATATTAATTACAGTAAAACCTGACAACAGCAATACTTAAGGGACCAAGACCAAATAAAATTTATCCAATATCGTTATAGCGAGGTTTTACTGTATTATAAATTTGAATCGATTACGCAAGTGTGACTACACGATGAAACTCCTTCTTAATACTAGGTTTAACATGTTCACTCTCTTACATTGCGAAGATATAACAAGAATTTTGAGGTGCGTGAATTCAATATTATTCAAAATTTGAATGGATTACGCAATTTGGGATTACATGTTGTAGACCGACACAAATTTTTACTTTCTTGGCATATCCGAATGGTCCGTTTTTGTGTAGTAAATTAGCTGTACAGTTAGTTTTTATACAAAGATGGGTATGCGGAAATTTTTTTAGGTTTCTATTACATACTTTTTATTTATATATAAAACTGATTTAGCTACTCTGTTTGCATTTGAAAAATACAGACTTCTCACAGACACATTATCCAGTTTCTTTTATTGTAGTTGAGTTATTTATATGTGGATAATGTTTATCGCTAAAGTATTCTTTGCGTGAATTTTTTTTGCTTGCTGTCTTTAGAAATTAATGTATGAGTATAGTTGAATACTTACTACTTAATGTCATGCAGATTCATTCCATTTATTAACTTTAAATTATGTATATTTTTGGGATTTTAAAAACAAAATCTTCATCCATCAATTATGGATATATTTATGTTTTATTTTAGATAATCGTAATATCTTTAATGTAAGTCTGTTTAATAAAATAATTTTTACTAATATTGCAGTATTTTTGTTATGAAAATGTGAGATAAATTTAGAAAAATAAAAAGTATTTAACTCTTGCCTCTTTTTAAATGTAATTTTACATTGTTAACTACTAATGGTTTCTTTTTTATATCTGTTAGATGAAATATTGCACATCCACAATGAAGTTAAACTAGTAAGATTTGAGACATTGGAGCAGAAAATTAAAAAATCTGATGTGTCCAACACATGACTTCCTTGCACGTCCATTAGATCAAAAATATTTTCGACGCACTTCCTCTAAATTTATTTGTTTGAAAGAGATAAAATATCAATAATAGTAAGGTTTAGCGATTTCTAGCCAAATATTTCGATATCGCCAAGCTGAGTTCAATTTGAAAGATTTCCTTCTGACACTTTATTTGGCGATATTTCACCAAAAGCCGACAAACTTGAGACAGTCAGCGAGATTTTGGGGATAGCCAAAGTAGTCATTGACCACAGACTTTCAATGAATTGAATACATCTATACACCTCAATGTATTCAAAGTCATTTGGCTCACCATGTAAATAAATTCTCAGTCGATTGCTGCCAAAAAAGATATTGAAAACAGTTAGATATTACAATAGTTCTAAATACAAAGTTAAAAAATCTACGGGTTAAAGTTTTAGAGTTATATAAAATACGAAATAATTTTTGGCGCCAAATTTGGCGATATTTCGGCGAAACTCGTCAATGTCGACGACATTTGGCGAGATTTTAAGCATGAACCAAACATTGACAGATTATCGCCAAATTTGGCGACATTTCGCCAAAACTCGCCAAGAACGATGACAAATGGCGAGATTTTGGGCATGTACCAAACAATGACTGTCTACAGTTGTATTATAATGAAGATGTCCATAGACATTAAGGTACTGAAATTCTTTTCGGTGGTCCTGTAAATAAACTCTCCAGTAGATTGGAACCAAAAATCGAGATGCACAACTAGATGTTACAACATTCTTATATATGAAATTTCATAATAGTTTTTGAGATTTGAGAGTTAAATATGCACACACGTACACCAAAAGTCGCCAAGCTTGGCGACTTTTGGCATAGTTCTTGAGGGAGGCACGTGACCGTGGTCGGACCATTACCTAACTTATGTGGTAGGATGGTATTGTGCTTGAAATGGATGAATCTCCTAAAATTGCCATTGACCGTAATGTATTGGAAATCTTTTGAGTGTTCCTGTAGCAGAACTGTAAATGATAAAGACACTTTTTTTAATGGAGAAATTCATTTTCTAACTCTTTACAGCATATATCACTTCTGAGTCGTTTGAAATAGCCCAATACCTCTAAAAAACGCTTTGAGGAATTTCGGCCCATTGAGCGTAATGTATTTCGAATGTTTTGGGCAGTCCTGTAGATAAACTATCCAGTCGAATGGAACCGAAAGGGGAGGTGCACAACTAGATGTTACAACAATCCTAAATATAAAGTTTCAACATTCTACGCCTAATAGTTTTTGAGATATACGAGTTTAATGAATTTCGGCCCATTGAGCGTAATGTATTTCGAATGTTTTGGGCGGTCCTGTAGATAAACTATCCAATCGAATGGAACCAAAAGGAGAGGTGCACAACTAGATGTTACAACTATCCAAAATATAAAGTTTCGACATTCTACGCCCAATAGTTTTTGAGATATGCGAGTTTAATGAATTTCGGCCCATTGAGCGTAATGTATTTCGAATGTTTTGGGCGGTCCTGTAGATAAACTATCCAATCGAATGGAACCAAAAGGGGAGGTGCACAACTAGATGTTACAACTATCCAAAATATGAAGTTTCGACATTCTACGCCTAATAGCTTTTGAGTTAGGCAAGTTTAATGAATTTCGGCCCATAGAGCGTAATGTATTTCGAATCTTTTGGGCGGTCCTGTACATAAACTATCCATTCGATTGCCACCAAAAGGGGAGGTGCACAACTAGATCATAGAACAATCCTAAATATCAAATCTCAACATTCTACGACCAATAGTTTTTGAGATATGCGAGTTACATACATACGTACGTACGTACAGACGGCATGGAAAAACTGGCCACAGTAGACTCGCCACTGGTCAAAATGAGTTGCAGACGCGTTAATATGATCGTGCATGCTAGCCTACGATGAGATGCATCGAAAAAAATTTTTAAATTAAATTTAAAGGTAGTCAAAATCGGTTTTTATGTCGAAATTTGGCCCCCAAAAATTTTCGGGATCACATTACTTCCTTATACTACGTACAAGGAAGTAATAATACTGCTTCATGTCTTAAGTCTCACTGGTAAAAGTGAAATTCAACTGTCTAGAATAGGAGCATCTTTTGCTGTAAGTAAATACCGAGCTGCGGATTCATTATCTTAAAAAGTGTGTGTATCTAAAGTATGGTTTAATATTTTATTTTATTTGTTCTTTTTTTTAATTATTGACCTGTAATTTTTTTCATTCCCTATTTAACGTTCTAATGCCATTAGATGAAATCTTGACCTTTTATTTTGTATTTATTTCTTACTAGTTGGAATAGATTTTTAAAGTCAAATGTACTTGAAAGATCTGGATGAGAAATGTTTGAAGTATTTACTAGTAATAACTAATGTAGATCATAGTATACTATTTCTCAGATTTATAATGGCAAAATTTGTTATAATAATTTTCATATTATTGATCAAAATTGATAAAAAATACTTTAATTATGGCAAGAATCTTTCCAAAGTAATCCTTAAATTATTTTTTATAATTTAAGGATTACTTTGGAAAAGTAGAATATAGTAAATGTGTATAGTAAATATAAGAATATAGTAAATGTGTAATTACTAAGGTATTTATATAATATATTGTCATCATCCAATTGTCCATAATTTTTTCTTCCCAATCTGTGCGATTATGCCCCAGTAATGTTTTAAACAATTACACGAATCTCAGTTACTGGTGTTGATAACCCTATATATAGATCATAAGATAATATACATAAATACTATTTTTATGAGATTATCTGGGGTGTTGCCTAGGGGAGTCATAACCCCCTCCCCCATGAGGAATTTTTTGCCATACAAAATGTATATTCTTCTCGCCCTTATTACACACATGTATGCATATATGTGAGTTGCAGTAGTCGTACCCCCCCCCCCCCCCCCCCCATGAAAAATTTCTGGCTATGCCCCTGCCAGCAAGGTTATTTTAAAAAAAATTTTAGGTTCTTGCGTATTATCCTGGCAGTCATTCCTGCCAAACTATTTTTTCGTCAAATGTGCTGGCAAACTACTGCCAGTGATATTCCAAACCAACAATTATTTTATGTGTCTGACATTTATCTTGGCAAAAAATCATTCATCTTGGTGGACTGCTGGGATAATATATAAGTACATTTTTTTATTTCTTTCATAATTGTTTACAAGAAAAATCCCTGTATTTTCCTATTATAAATTGCTAAAAATTCAAAATGTTGGCACACCATGGAAATCTACTCAATTTTCCCCAATAATGTAGGCAGGTATGAAACTATCACTAAATTTAGATTAAACTTTTTGAAAGATGAGCTTTCCTCTCATTTTATCATGTTTTTATTAATTCACTTTCTTTACAGTTCAGTTATTACTGTACGAACATGTATCATGTAAGGAAAGTATTGTAATCATGAAAAAATTCAACTTAGAGGTTTTTAAATATTTACATGTTTTGTCATAGCTACCAAGTGTTCCGTTTAAACGGATTCGTTCCGTTTTTTGAGCTTTGTTCCGTAAATACGTTTTTAAGCCAAAATGTTCCATTTTTCAGCTTCTGTGTAAGGATTTTTAAAAATTAAAAGAAAAAAGGAAGAACATGTACATTTTTAGCTTTTGGTAAATCATTTATCCTTGTAAATAAGGCAATAAATTTAATTGAATGATTTTTATCTTATTCTTTCAAGTATTTATTACATTAAGCATTTAAGTCTTGTAGAAATAAGTTAATAATAATTTATTTTTATAAATTAATGATTATATAGGCACATCATCTCTCTACACATGATAATTTGATTCTGTTAATGTAAGATTTTTAATTGTATATTTAATCATACATTTAATGACCATGCACTGTGTTCCTTATTTCTGATTTTATGACCACGTGTTGTGCTCCTTAATCTTTTCATAGAAGGTTGGCAGCTATGCGTTTTGTGGTCTTCTGAATTCATTTATACTATTTTTATGAGGTTTATGTGTGCGTGTATGCGAGTGAACACAATAGCTCCTAAATGGTGCATTCGATTGAGCTGAAATTTGGTATACACAGTCAACTCGGCATATAGTGAACTTTCAAATACAGTGAACACATTTCCTTAGTCCTGATTCACATGCATTAGAAATGTACATAGCATTTTTTGGTTTTAGTGAACTATGACTTCGGTTATAGTGAACTTAAAAATTTTTGGATGGTAGAGGCAAATATTGTTCAATTCCCATTAACAGTGTCTCTTTTGTGTTTGAGTAGAGTGTCGAGTTTTACACTATCAGGTTGTATAAATGTTTATAATTGCAGGATATGGGGAACGAGCAACCAATACGCTAAACATGAAAAACCCCAACTCCAAGTGGTCGCAAACGCTGTAGTGGTACAGGGACTAGCTACGGTGCGATGTTGACAGGGACGTGCCAACGTCTTGGAAAGTGGGGGGGCGAACGATTTTTTCCGACATCGGTAGGGGGGGCAGTCATTTCAACAGCCCCTCATACCCCCCCCCTCCCATCCACCAACAAATGTTTTTAAAATAAAAGGTATCAACCTTGGTACCAGGAAAATTTTTGTTTGTACTTCTATAGCTCAATTACAATAATCATTATCTTCAGGGATGGGGCAGCTATTTTGCCCCCCCCCCCTGCCAATTTTTATAAATAATCGGCTTCAATCTTTTTTAACCTCGTCTGTACACCCTCTCAAAAAAAGTATTCGAGTGTAAGCCAAATTTCCTGTATCAGTTTCATGCAAACTAATTTGCCGATTTTTTTTTTTTTTAAATCTCAATAGTTTGCTCCTTCCGTTTGAGCTAGCAAAATTTTTGTTTATGCCTCATTAGTTTATTTAAACGACCGTTTTCTTGAGGGGAAGGGCTGGAAAAATTGCTTCCCCCCATCCTGAAGAAGAAAACTATTGTAAGCAAACTATTGAGGGGGGCTAAAATACAGAGGTGGCGAATTATATAGTTCGCCCCTTCTACTCATTTACCGAGGGGGCGATAAACCCCCCTGCCCCCCCTGTTGGCACGTGCCTGGATGTTGAGAGAACAGTTGATTCCAGCATTGCAAGAGAGACATTGTTTAGAAACCACGGTATGTATGCAGGATGAAGCACCCCCTCAAATTGCTAACATTGTTAAAAAATTGCTACATGATACCTTTGGTGCGGACAGAGTCATAAGCAGAGGTTTCGACAACTCTTGGCCCCCACATTCACCGGAACTTAATCCTTGTGATTTTTATCTGTGGGGACATCTGAAAGATATGGTTTATAGAGAACGACATGCCTCTTTTGCTCAATTGAAATCTAGCAGAACGAGACGCGAGGTGTGTTACACCAGAGATTTTAAATGCGATGGTGGACCATGCTGTTTTACATTTTTAGCATGTGGTTACGTAAGGTGGATCGCATATTGAGCATATCATGTGATAATTTCATTGAATAAATAATGGTTTGTTTTCCAAACCGTCTTAATGGATTGTTTAATTTGTGATCTTAATTTACGTTAATTTTTGATTACACGATACTGTAAAAATATAATTACTGAAGCGAATTGCATGGAATTTTGATAAACTGTAAATGATGTTTTATATTGTTTGTATGCCTCTAATTCCGACATTGTTCTTTCGTTCTGTAAATAAGCTCTCATCTATCTAAACTACTTTTTCAAGACCACTGATTTTTTTTTTTACACAAACTTATCTCAAGTAGTTGTTTCAATCTACAACTGTATTATGATTCATATCCAGTTGTTTTTCACACCATTTGACTGATGTCTTGGGTCTCGCAAAGGGCAAATGTTAGCTTATTTTCCAGGTGCCCCCTAAAGTGATGGCCGGACCCACTGATGTTTCTTTTGTGTCTCGCAAATGACCAGCATTAGCATATTTTTCAGGGGGCTGCCTAAAGTGATGACCGGACCCACTGATGTTTTTTTGTGTCTCGCAAATGACCAGCATTAGCATATTTTCGAGGGGCCCTTCCTCTTTTGTTTTTAATAGTTTGTTATTTTTCTTTAAATAGTTGTTCCATTAAAAAAAATATTTCATTTTCCTAAATCACCATTTTGTTTATGTTTCTGCATCTTGGGAAAATAATCACAAAAATTAAGCGTGCTTCCTCTATAGCTGAATCTCGCAGCCTTTAGTGATCCATACGTGTTGCCAAACGAGAAAAGCCAAAATAATGGAACCCAGAGATTATGAACCAAGCAGAGCAGAAGAGGTTGCAATCCCAGAGACGTTCAACAGAAAAGTGCCAACTCACCAGTTTGTTGACAATCGCCAAGTGGTAGGCTAAAGCACATTTTCACTGTTCGTTCAAAATACAAATGTAGTAGTAAAGATTTTTAACGACTAAAACATTAGTCTCATTTAAATCTTATAACCAGAAATAGTCACAGAAATCTTCAGAGTAAATAGAATTTTACAGTGGCGTATGCAGACTTCCTTTAGGGGGGGGGGGTTATAGACATAACTTTGTGTTAAAATGCATAGTATTTAAGCTAAAAAATGAAAATTTATGGACATTTTGTTAAAAAATTTTTGACAAGGGGGGGGGGGTTGAACCCCCAACCCCCCCCTTGCATACGCCACTGGAATCATAATTGTTGAAATAGAAAATGGGGGGGAAGGTGGTGATACCTCTTAGAATATTGCTTATAGCATTCCACATTTTAATTTTTAAGTGAATTGCCAAATGAGTGCAGTTATCTAAAATTAAAGAGTAAGGATAAATGATTATTAACTATTCAAATGGTAATGATTAATGAATTTCATTTAATATTATAAAGCTATCTAGATATTATAATGAATAATTTTATCTCTTAGAAACAAAAGAGTAGATTTATTGGGAGGATAAATATTAAAAACTCCTTTTGAGTATTATATTATTTTTCCTTGAAAACAGAAAGAAAAAAATCCAGTAAATCGTAATCCACACAGTATAGACAAAATCAATGTTTATTTTATGAATGCATTGTGGATATACATTGTTTATTTACATTCGCCACCTGCCACCTCAAGAGTCAAGCAATCTGAACATGGTCTGAAATTACAAAATACTTTTATCTCATTCTAAAAATATTTTTTTCACAATTAAAATAATTAGAAACCATTCATGAAACAAAAAATTAAATAAGGGAAATTTTTTTATATTCTTAAAAATTTGATTTCTATTAAGATAAATATGCAAAGTGTTCTTGAACTGAAGTGAATTATTTAATAATATCTTTCTTATCAGCCAAAAGAGATAGCAAGCCAAATCGAGCAACCCACTAAAATCTAGTAACCCAGGACAAATCATTTCAAGTGTGAATACAACTGGCGTGAGCGTCGTCAAACCGGTGCGAACGATGAAAGTGTGAAACGCATATTACTGAGCTACACATGCTTGGTTCTTGCATGTTCATTGGTATATAAACATTTAAACTTCACACTACAGTAGATCCCCTCCCCCTCATAACAAAGATATTTTGTTATGGGAATCCATGTTGTACGGATTCCCATAACAAAGTCCTGAGTTATACTCCACCTGGAGTGCGGACTCCACTTATAATCGCTGGAAAAATTATTTGCACTCCACACAGACACACAATGATATTTAATGTTGCCATTCAAAAGTTATATTAATTAGGAGCTAAAGCATAATAAAATCAGAACATCTGTTTCAGCTGTATTTTTAATAATGTAAAACCTGCTGGACACCTTGCGAATTTGCCACACAAGGCGATTTTTCATTATTTGGCGACTTGCGTACATGTAAAGTTAATAAAAGCTACGGAACAGATAGGATAGCTTGCCACCAATGGCGACTTTTCATTATTTGGCGATTTACACATGCTCACAACCTATATTTACTGTTCATTTAAGGTTACCGGAAAACCTGTTATTCATATTTTCATTTACATAATTGTTTGCAGATTGGCGTACTTAGCACCACGAATTATACCATCTCGTCGCGCTAGCAAATATCCAAAGTGAACTGTAACTGCTATAATGGCATAGTTAACGCAGCCAAATATTTCTACTGGTAGCAAATAATCCAGCTGGACTGAACCGGCTTTAAAATAATCTGCATTTTAGTTATTTTTCATTTTCAAAATATTAGTTATTCTGTTTTGGAAAAATGGATAATCGCTAATTGTAAACTCCTGTTGTCTAAGCGAAATTACTATTTGAAAATTGTCAACTTTGTGTGACACATTTTGAGTTACTTATTTCATGTAGTTTTTATTTTGGCGTGAAATGGGTGTATTTCTACTTCATGTTTGACAATTTCACGTGATACTACATACTTGGAAACGCTTTGTTGCAAAGGAATGAATGATTTTATGCCAAATCTGGCAACCATTCTGTTTATTTTTTCAATTTTTTATTAATATCTTCTAAAATAATTCGATTTTCGAAATTTAAGTCAGCTCATCAGGTTCCTCGGAATTTTTCGAATCTGTGGGCACCTTAGTCGAAACTCAAATCCCTACGGTTTAGGAGGAGATAGGTCCACAAGATATTGACAGTGCCAGCGGCCTTTACCTTTTTTTTAGAATAGAGAGGTTCTTTTCCCCCCCGTTTCTGCCCCAGGTCGGACTATCCCAGAATGACTTAAGGTTCTCTCTCGGCTCTGTATCTCAACCTTTTAATGTCGTGCCCCCCCCCCCCCCAACAAAGGCTAAATTACAGTGGCGCTTCCTCCCCCCCCCCCCCTTCACATTTTTCAGCATACATTGAGTTTTTTAAAAACATGCATCACTACTTGCTCTTCAGTTTTTCTCGCCCCCCCCCTGCAAACGTTCTGCGGGGGGCGAGCCCCCCTCAGGTTGAGAAATGCTGAGCTGGAACATATATTCTGTGCTCGTCGGAGCCAATCATTTCGTCGAATTCACAAGTGCAATGAATTTTATATAAATTCAAATCCTCTTCGAACTAATAGTATGAGAAGTAAAATAATTTTTTTCTAGTGAAGTACAGATTTCAATCTTTATGAAAAAATTTTCATTCATTTAAAAAATTTTAATGTAGAAAATATTTTATTGCTGTGACTGATGTTACATATATTTTGTGACGGATGTTATACATTCACATAAACATGCTATAATTATATATTATTTCTTCTTAAAAACAAAACTACCAAATTTACTTTTTGAAATTGTATTAATCTAGATTAATCATAACAAATACATCAGAGTAATGCTTATTCATGGTTGCCACAAAAAATTTGAAATCAGTTTCCCTGACTTTTACTGACCACAATTGATAGAATTCCCTGACCATCGCGGTCCTAAAAAATACATGCAACAATGCCAACACACTCATTCCACTTAGCAATAAAAGGCTATATAGTTATTAAAATAATACATTTTACATGCATTTATGGTATAATAATTTACAAATTAAAAGTTTTTATGCATGTTTCTAAAATATACGAACCTGGGACGAATTTTTTCTATTACTCACGGAAAACAAGGCTTACGTTGGGAACTTTGAATAAACTGGGACTCTTTAATCCAAGGGCAGCATTTCTCTTTCTTTCGCTTGTATAACCCAAAGTGCAACCAGGAGACACACACTGGCCATCTCAAATTGAGAAAATAATTAATTCACCTATTTAAAAAAAAATGCAATTTCTGTCGCAGCAATACTATACTTAAGTGCAAAGTAATGAATCATCACCACCATCTGTTGACCGAATCGACATTAGGTTCGTTTTCAGGGAAGGAATCCCATTGCCAATAGAGGTCCTTCCCAATCTAAGTCCATGGCAATAACATTAGGTGCCAAAATAAGTAAATTTTACTTTCTTAACCGTTTGAGTCCCAGGGGGTATTGAAAAAACACTGTCAAAGAATTCCAAACAATGCAATGGTGCTTTCTCTAAATTAGTACAAAAAGATCTAAGCAGCACGATGGTACTTGTTTTATTTTATGTCGAGAAATACCAACCAGCATGACAGCGCTTTGTTTATTTTACATCCATGAATCCCAATTGTAAACCTACCTACTGTAAAATGTACTATTTACATTAAAAGGAGCTGTGTGATATACTTCCTTCAGAAAATCAGAGAGCACGACTTCAACAATCAGTAACACATCATCAGTTGTCCGCAATGTTCGAAATGTACTGGGTTTTCTGCACACAAAATCTCATCAGCACGATCGCACTGCTTCGGACTCAAACAGTTACATTTCAATATATTTTCTCTGACCGAACTGAAGTTTTCCCTGACTTTCCTCGGTAAATTTAAATTTTCCCTGACCGATTTCATTTTCCCTGACCTTCACCGACTTTCAAGGTTCGTGGCAACCATGTTATTGTACATTAATAAAATTTAAAAAATAATGTTGTTAGTGTATTTCACTAAAGGGTGATTCCATGGAACTAGGGACACCAGTGAAGAAAAAAAAATATTCTTATAAAGAATAATAGTTTTTTCCCCTAAAGTGAACATTTGTGGATTTCTATAAAATTATGCTAAAAAGTTGGCAAAACACATTTACATATATTTTTGTCTTTAGAGGTGTAGAAAGTTCATCTTGCTTTCTAAAAGAAATCAACAAGTATGTATAAAGTCTTATTTTTTATTGAAATTTCGTTCATTTATGAGAAGATTAGACAAGCGCAGAAACCTTTGATTGCAATATTTGCCTTGAGAACAATTTTTATAAATTACCCCTAACATTAATGTAACATCACTCCTAATAACATAAAAAGTCGTTTCATTTGTGAATTTTAAAGTTATAAAAATGTGTATTATAAAATATGTGTAACATTAGGCTCATTTCTGTTTTTCAATTAGAAAGCTACTTAAAAATATTGGGAAAATAACATTGACTGCTGCTGAAAGACAGAAAAGGTGATGAGATAAATTAATGAATGAAGGAAAATATGAAGATTATAAAAACAAAGCAGAAGCAATAAAAAGTCAAAATAAAAGAAGAAATGGTCCAGCTAAATTACCTCAGTCAATTTAGAAGAAGGTAAAAAGATTAATTTATCTTGAAATTAGAGAAAATGTTTGAAAAAGAGTATTCTGGATTGATTGAGGTAATTTAGCTAGGTCATTTCCTTTTTATTTTGGCTCTTTATTGCTTCTGCTTTGTTTTCTTTTAAAATTTTCATGCTTCCCTTCATTCTTTAATTTATCTCTCCTCCTTTTCTGTCTTTCTGCAGTAGTCAATGCGATTTTAACAATATATTTTTATGTAGGTATCTAATTAAAAGACAGAAATGTGACTGATGTTACATATTTTGTATATGTTTAAAATTCATAAATTGAATCAATATTAAATATTCGAAGGACTAATATTAAAGATATCTTCATAAAGGAAGAGAAAATGACTTTTCTATGTTTTTGGGACTAATTTTATTTAAGAAAGAAAAACTTTTATAGAATTTTGTGATTGATGTTACATTAAATATTTGACATAATTTACAAAAATTGTTTTTAAGATAAATATTGCATTAAAGGTTTCTGCATTGGTCTAATCTTTTCATACATAAACTAAATTTCAATAAAAAAATAAGAGTTCATTCATATATGTTGATTTTTTTATAAAACAAGATGAACGTACTACACCTCTTTAAGACAAGAACTCATGCAAAAACAGTAATGCTGCCAAACATAATTAGATAATTTTTTAAAAACATGCATCACTACTTGCTCTTTAGTTTTTCTCGTGCCCCACCCCTTGCAAACGTTCTGCGGGGGGGGGGGGGGGGGGGGTGCACCCCCCCTCAGGTTGAGAAACGCAGGGCTAGAACATACATCCTCTGTGTCTTATTCTCTCCCTCACTTCTCGTCCGAGTCAATCAGTTAGTCGAATTCACAAGTGCAGCCGTAGTCAGAAAACCTTTCTTCAGCTGAGTCTTAGCTACATACCCCCTATGCTATCCTATGCCGGAGAGACTGCTTACATAGTTGTTACCATGGCAACGGTGCTGCCAATTTCTTTATCATCTCTGAGGGCTGTACCAACGACTTTCGCAGTTGAATTGCGGAAAGATTAAAGGGCTTTTTTTCTGAATGAGCAATCCGGCAGTTACTACAATACTTTTTTTTTTTTTTTTTTGAGATTTTTTTAAAATTTACCATAGGAATTCCATAATTCTAATCTGAATTTAAGCAAATTTATAGAATAAATTATTTTAAAGTATGTGCTGATAATTTCAAGTGCAGCCCGGCAGTACTTGCTGTATCCCACTAGCTGCCACTGTCGATATCTTCTAAAATAATTTGAATTTTGAAAAAATCGCTTCGAGGTATGTCGGGACCCATCCTGGAGAATTTCCATACGAAATTTGGTAGGTCTACGATCACCTGTTTCAGAGCTATGCGAGACACAGACTAACCAACAAACTGACATTTTACAGTTTGTTTTATTTATACAGATTGTAACAATAATGATAAATATGAAATTAGTTCTTTGTGTTAAATTCTATTCGTAAGTGAATTTGACATCATTTTGATGTCAAGAATTTAAAGTTGCATCAAATCTTAATGAGGATAACGTGCTTTACGGAAAAATTACTTCACCAAGGTTTACTTTTACGAGAGCCAAAGTATTCACGAAACAGTGGATGCTTCATGTAGATATTTCTATGTCTGTGGTATCAACTATATTTTACAACTTTTTATATAGTAGAGTTTTACCTACACATCGCTCAAGCTTTAGGAATTAGAAGACAAAATAAAAGAGTGGTCAACACCATGTGATGTTATTTTAGAACTAAATGAAAAAGATGAAACTATCCTGCAGAAGCACTTTAAAAGCAAACAGATTTGTCTGCAAAACACTTTACATTCTGTTTGATCTCAAACAACGCTGACAAACTTTTGTGTTATCACTTTCCAGTAACGCTAGCATTTCGAGTAAGTATTTATTAGCAGAAGCCTTTGTCACGAGTAAAAGAATTCTTCATATTTTGAAATTTTGTAAAAATAGAACTAATTTCACTAGCATGAGTAAGAAAAACATTTGATTCAATCCGTATGAAGAACGAATACGCAACTAGTATATATATTTATATTAGCTGAGTGCCCATTCTTCTAATGGGGTAACACAGATACTTTTCTAACACACGTCACTGAAGTTTATTCAACTGAAATAGAACTGGCAAAAATCATTTCACTCATAACTTAATCATAACCACAGAATAAAAATATTGATTAATCTCACAATCACTCATCATCTCATTTATCTCATAACCACATCAAAATAGCTAAACTAAACATAAAAAGAATTAGCTTCACTTTGCTTTGTAAAATTTTGAAACTATAAAACTGTAGCTCAGCTGAAAGTGGATAAAAAATATATCACAAGATTTAAGAAAGTGTGACAGACCAAGGAAAAGTGAAATGGAATAGAAGATTTTAATAAAATCACTACCTATGTAAAGATAAAAAAAATAAACTTGGAAAAATCAATTACTCTGTAATTTTGTAAAACAAAATATTTTATTCATGAGATATGTTACATAAGCTCTGCAATACTAATATTCGCACATAAAGTTATCATCTAAAGAAGGCACTATAATAAACTCTCGAGATAACCTGAAAAAGAAAAAAAAAATGAATTTGTGATCATCTATTATTGCTATCTACATAGACTTTTTTTTTCATTTTAAGTATTACTCAGACAGATATTAAAAAATCTTCCATATAACATACTACAACTCTAGAGCAATATATATATATACAGCACACTGGGAATATATTTCATTGGTGTAAAGCTTTACTTTATATAGATTGGAAAGAAAAAAAATGCATATTAATTATACATATAGTTTATGGTAGTATAAGTGGCTGCTTTGTATTTAATAAACTACTTTTAGTTCCTGAATTATTATGCTGCTCTCAGTCTATATATATATATGTATAAAATCATAACTTTGAAGGGCAGAGCCCTCAAGTTTTAATTTCGCCACTGCTATGGCCTGTGCATCAGTCCAAGATGCTAACGTTGCAATCTGCACCAAATAATCAAAAAATGATGGGACATTTTTACCATTTAAATTAGGCAACATGGTAATGAACAAAGGATTTGGAGAAGAAACAGCAGTGGCATTGCCACTGTTACCACCCGAATTAGGCATGACTTAAAAGAAGTTTTAAACATTCACTGCAAAATTTTAGAAGATATGAAAAACACAATTATGAATATCAAAATTTAGTTCGCCTTACCTTGACAACACACACAAGGGTAAAAGGGCAAGGGCCTTCATGGCACCATTTGTGGTGTTCCAATACGGAACACTACAATTTAATTTCACAGTACGATGGAACAGTTATACGTTGTGTAAAACTTTTGAAAGAATAACCCAGGATTACACTTACCGCCCTCGTGTGTGAGTTGTCAAAGTAAAGAGAGCTAAAAGATGGGATTGAAACACATTTATTTAACCAATTAACATATTAGATCAAGATGAGATAATTAAACATAATATGCAGTACAAAAAAAAAAAAAAAAAAACTTCACCAATTTTTAGCAAGTCACAACAGCAAATATTAATTAACCGTTGAATAATAATAAAAAAAAAATAACATTCTTATCTAGGCTGTTTTGTCACAACACTTAGCTTGATTGAAATCAATGCATTGTATTTTAGATAAAATTAACACTAACTTCGGTGCTGCACATTAATCAGGTCAATCAAATAATACTCATATATTTTGGTTAAAAAAAAATTAAGACCCCCTAGGTACCCATGAAGTATTTAAATAATTAAATTGTTCTAGTAAAAACATACTTTTACATCAAATCCAAAGCAATTGATTTGATAGTCATTGCCAAAAAGAAATAAATTGTCATTATAGATTATATGCAAATTTCAGTAGTACGCTTGCCACATAATTTCAATCCCATTTTACAAATTTTTATATGACATGATCAACAGACTTAACAATGCAAAAAAAAGGGTGACATAATAAAATAAAACGTGTTACATAGACACGCCTCCCAAGGGCATAAATGATCTGCAGCTAAACAAAAGATTTCTTGGCACTGGATGAATTTACTACGACGATCCACAAGCCCATTGACCGAAAAAGGTAGTTTAGTCCCTCAGATGCTGGTAGGGCCTCCCTCACAAAGATAGTAAAAAGATGTAAAATTTTTATCTCGCCAGTTGTTGGAGCAACATCCCTTATGCTGGAATCCCGCATGGGGTCTCGAATGGCGTCTGCAGGCTGACGATGTGCTGACAGCAGTAAATTGCCGGATCTGCACACCGAAGCTCCTTAACTGCCTCGAGATCCCACGCCAGGATGGCAGTGAAAGGGCAGCATTATTTTGTCATGCCGGACTCACGTGTGCTGATTCATGGCTCTGATGACGAAGCGATGAGGGCGCATTAATGTAACAGCATTAAAAAAAGAAAAAGGTCATAATCGCGTCGATCTCGCGGTACTACAAGTGCCCTCCTCCTGAGCTATCTTAGCATGATTTTACAGCATCGCCATTTCGGTATGGCCAAAAAAAAAAAAGGGAAGATCTAGCACTCGACTAGCCACTAAGGATCTTGAAGCGTCCAAGCAAAACTGACTACAAAATCGCGCGCTCGGCCTCACCAGCCGCTCCGGAACTACCACCCTCAGCCAATCAGAGCCGAGAGAGATCCCTAAGTCATTCTGGGATAGTCCGACCTGGGGCAGAAACGGGGGGGAAAAAGAATGTTCTAGAAAAATCTAGCATGCAAAAAGGAGGGGTAAATTAGGAAAAAATAGCGTCACTGCAATGCCTGATGCAACTCCCACGAGATATGATGCAATAGCACAAACTAACGAGAAAAGCTTAAAAGATGACGAAAATTATTGAAAATTTACAGGGAGAAGCCTGACAACGGGAGAAATAAAGTGATAAAATAAAGAAAAGAGTGGGATTACGGGAAGTTACGAAAATTAATATTAAAAAAAATCCCATCAAAACAACTTTAATGAAAAGGGAGGTATGGTGTATTGTCACTATATTTAAAACCCCTGATTAACCACAGAACGGCAATTAAAAGTAAATATTAATTTTAAATACCCTGATGTCTGAAAACGGCCAGTAAAAAGAAAATTCAACTTCCCCCCCCCCTCCCCAAAAAAAAAAAAAATTAAACAAAAGAGAGAAAACATCACACTGCCAAAACAAAACAAATAATTAACAGCTCCCCCACAGGTAAGAAATAACTTGGTAATTATTTAAAATTTTAACTGGAAAGACCCCAAATTACCTAAACGTCCTGGGCAGAGGTTAATTAAATTAATCACTGACAAAAGAAAATTTAATAAAAGGGATAATATAGTGACAACACCACATAAGAAAACCACAGCATCTAAATAATAAACGTGTTGTTCGTAACGATTCCGGGATCGACTGATTGCTACCGGCCGGTGCATCTGCTGCCATGTTGAAATTTTGATAAAAACAATATTTTTATCTCTCACTAAAAGCAAAACCTTTCTGTACACTTCGAAAGATCTCTAAACCATTAACCTTTTTCAAATTTGCAGCTATTTTAAATTCTAAATATCTAGCAAGATATCACGCCTTGAAAAAGTAAGCAGAAAAGCGAAGCACAGAGAGAAAAGCGCAACAGATTGTTTGGTGGCCACATCTATAAATTATATTGTTAACTAAGTCCTTAAAAGGGGATTTCTCCTTTACCTAAGGAATAATTTAATACAAAATTCATGCATAATTAATTACTTATTCAGTAAATTACTTCTAATTTATTTGCACAAAATGATTTCGAGGCCAGATTTTAACTAACCAAATTTATTACTTTACTACAGTAAAAAAACAGTATAAGACCATTCATTATAATTTATATTTTACTAATTTTACTAATTTTTCACTAATTTTATTTATTTAAGTACAAATGCATGTTCGAGCAAAAGTTTTATTGTTACAAAGAAAAATATTTTTAAAGAAACAATACATTGCAGCATGAATATAGTAATAGATATTTCGATAGATCATTTTCCTCTTCAACGGTAATTCCCCAGCCGCCCCTTCAAAGACATTTTGCTACTAACAATTGTATTTATTAAAGTATCGATTTTAAACGAAAAAGTTAGTTATAGAATTATTTTAGTATGTTGCAAATTTCGGTCCAAAGAGGCCTGTGTGCCGTAGGTTGCACATTTTGGCCATGAAGCCAGGCCTGGACTGGCTCTCTTGGGGGCCCTCGACTAGATATTTAAAAAGGGGCCTCTTCAGGAGACGATTTGTTTTGGGAGCCCTGGGAAAAAGCTCCATTGGGGGCCCCCTCTTTAGAAAACTTTTTCAAAATTTACAAATTTTTAAAGAACAATTTGGGAACCTAGGCGCTTGCCCCGAATGCCCTTCTGGAAATCAAGCCCTGCCTCTTACTAAGGAATTTAGATGGAATAGAATATTAGAATATGTAATATTTGAAAATTAGGCTTACGTGCCTAAAAATCATACTTAACTATTTTACAGATTTGGGGGGCCCTGACTTTTCGGGGGCCCCATTGCATCGCGGGGTTTCTGGGATCCTCCGCTGCGTCACTGCGTAAGATTGCTGGTAAATAAATAATCAAATTATTCTTATTATAAAGTTGTATATCCACTTTTGAATGCCTCACCAGGGCCCCTTTTGGGCCGGGGGCCCTGGGCGAGTGCCGACCTGGCCAGTCCAGGCCCGCATGAAGAGTCCATCAACGGCCAAAACTGGTCGCCAAAGGCACTAGTTAATATTAGATTTGTTTTAGTATAACACATTTCTTACTAAAAATCTATTGTTATGAATGAGAATTATCAAATACACTTTAACAGTCTTTTTTTCAATTTTGTGGCATAAAAAATAATTTAAGTTTTGTGACATAATCTACTAGATTTTTTTCCTATGAATCTTCTATTCCAAATGTCTGAAGGTATGGGGATAAGATTTATATATGTAAATATAATAATTATAATGATAGCATACAATACTATCTGTGAAACTAATGCCCAGACAGCATAGCAAACTTGCAGCAAGCTTGATTTATCAAGTCAATAAACTTGAATTAAGCTTGAAAATTTCAAGCGTGTATGCTTAATGCAAGCTTGAATCAAGTGTTCTAGTTTACACTTGCCCAGCAGCTTGCATTAAGCTTGACATAGCAAGCTTGAATCAAGCTTGACATAGCAAGCTTAATTTCAAGCTTAAAAAATTTTCCTAAATACACGGGGCACCCATAGGCGAACGCGCCCCACATACTTTATTTTTCCATGCATTTTCCCCTCTATGCTGAAATTTTAAGTTATTTTAATCTGTTTCCATCAAACGTCCGCGGCTGGGTTCGATCTCGAGAACTATGGGCTGGGAGGACAGCGTGCTAACCGTTCCGCCAATAAGCCTCGCGCTCCTATGACTAAAGTTTGAAGTGACTGGTGCGTTTTCTGGCCAGATCGATCAGTATGGGCGATGCCGATAAGTTTATTTCATTTTTCCATGGGATGAATCAAAATTTAAATAATATGTGTGATTTATAGACTCTACTAATAGGAAAATAAGCATAATATAAACCTAAAAGCAGGACACGTTTTAAAACTTTCAATATCGCAACACTCATGTTCAACAATACTGCTGGCCAAAATCGAGACAAACGACTGATTTTGAAATCAATTTCGTAGTATAATTGTATTTTATTTTGAAGAATTTCCATATTTGGAAATATAGAATCTTTTTTTTTTAATTCTATGGTGAACGACCCATAAAGTGAAGTATATTAACTAACTAAATTGTGTTAATTATATTAAAATTTATTTTTAGGGCTAATTAATTAGTTAATGGAATTACTAATGTTAATTAGATGTAAATAAAACTAAAACTCCCCTTGTGTTACACTTCAGAGGGGCTTATCCCATTCATTCCTTCCCCTTACGTGTTCTAATGCCCAGGTTTTGTGCGATAATAAAATAAAACACAACTTTTACGAACTTTTCTTTATTTAATATGAGAAAACTTGAGAAACGCTAGACAATTAATGTCCATTCTCTTTCAAAGATGGCGCCATCACTGCACGCTTTCGAAAAGGAAAATCAAGCTGTATTCCAGCTTGACACTTCAAATGACTTTTGATAGCTTGCTGCAAGCTTAAATTGAATTGAACTGTCAAGCTTAAATTGAATTGAACTGTCAAGCTTGATTTAAGCTTATGTGCTGTCTGGGTAATACAAACTTCATAACTGTTTATATAACTGAAGCAAAAAAGACATTGTAAATTATGAAAAATAGCAATATCTGATTAAAAGTAGTAGGAAGGACTTGCTTTAAAAAGGTTAAAAACTACACAATAAAATCCTTTGGTATCAGCTTTCGGTGGCATGCCACCACCTTCTTCAGCGATTGCCATTTCTTGCTTGCACTGATCTCTTCCTCATCATCTCACCTCATCCAAGATTGATCTGCACATGTGTCATGTCATTAACTGAGCCATCTGTAGTTAGGATCTGAAGTGCCTGCATTTGTAGTGCGTAATTGATATTTTTATAGTCAGCGAGTTTTTTGATTTCATTAAAATTAATTTCAATGGGTTGTTCTTGGGCTATTTTAAAGAGAGCTGTGTTGGGTTTGTTAATTTTCTTTTTAGTCATTCTTATGTAGCAACCAGATTTATTTGAATTATTAAAGGTAAAATTTATTTTATATATCCCGGCGGTTTCATCTTTATCTATGGGGTCTTTATCACTGGGTATTCGTGATTAGGCTTTATAGGTATTTTGGTATTTTTCTTTGCGGCCTCATTGGTTATTTTTATAGCTGCTCCCCTGCTGTAGGGTATAACTGTAGTAAACACCGGTTTTTCTTTTTGATGGCTGCTAATGTGTTCAAGTTTATTAATTCTATTTTTAAATAGCTTCTTAACAAGGGATTTTGGATAGCCTGCATTTTTTACATTGAGTTTTGATAAACTGAATTTCATTTTTGAGGAGGGTTTCGTCGGAGCAGATTGTAATGGCGTGATTGACATAGGAACGGATGGCGGCGATTTTAAATTTGTAAGGGGTTTTTGAGTTGAAGTTTACAATTTCATTATTGTTTGTGGCTTTTCTAAAAATGGTGGTATGGATATGGTTTTCTTTATCTCAAATAATTTTAACATCTAGGAAGTTAATAGTGGCATTCTCTTCATATAATCATATGAAGAGAATGACACATATCTGCATAATCATATCTCTGCAACTCAAAAACCCCTTACAAATTTAAAATCGCCGCCATCCGTTCCTATGTAAATCGCGCCATTACAATCTGCTCCGATGAAACACTCCTCAAAAATGAAATTCAGTTCATCAAAACTCAATGCAAAAATGCAGGCTATCCAAAATCCCTTGTCAAGAACCTCTTTAAAAATAGAATTAAAAAACTTGAACACATTAGCAGCCATCAAAAAGAGAAACCAGTGTTTACTAAAGCTATACCCTACTGCAGGGGAGCAGCTATAAAAGCATCAATGAGGGCGCAAAGAAAAATACCAAAATACCTATAAAGCCTAACCACGAATATCCAGTGATAAAGACCCAATACATAAAGATGAAACCGCCGGGATATATAAAATAAATTTTACCTTTAATAATTCAAATAAATCTGGCTGCTACATAGGAATGACTAAAAGGAAAATTAAAGAAAGAAAAAAGGAACACTTTAGCTATATTAAATTTAATAAACACAGCACAGCTCTCTCTAAAATAGCCCAAGAACAACCCATTGAAATTAATTTTAATGAAATCAAAAAACTCGCTGACTATAAAAATATCAATTACGCACTAAAATTACACACTTCAGATCCTAACTACAGATGGTGCAGTTAATGACATGACACATGCGCAGATTGATCCGGTATGGGGCGAGACGATGACGAAGAGATCAGTGCAAGCAAGAAAAGCGATGGCTGAAGAAGGTGGTGGCATGCCACCGAAAGCTGCTACCGAAGGATTTTATTGTGTAGTTTTTAACCTTTTAAAATAGCAATATCATTTATTTCTGAGGTCTACCAGGCTAACAAAATTCTTTAGGGAGAGCCCTGATAATGTCAGGGTTCGCACTATACTGTAGGATTGTATGATTACAGCAATACCACACTAAATCCTAGTAGGATTATCCTACTAAAAAAAACTGACAGTTGTGGGATTTTTCCACATGCTGAGTTATTTGATTTTGATGAACCAGATAAAACATTTAATGGAGTAAAGAATCAAAGACATCATTAAATTGTATTGTTATCAAATTCATTTGTATATTATATTGCTAATTTTGATATTTATAATCTTAAGAGTTGCATTGTATTTTTGTAGTGATATTAATTTTGCTCGTAAAATATTAAAATAAGTAAAAAAATAAATTTTTGGAAATAAACGAAGTTCTCAAATTCTCACTCAGATTTTAAAAAATCGCACTTAATTTCAAGCTAAAGTTGGAGAATCTCATCCAATTTTTTTTTTTCTTAGTATGAACCCTGAATGTGTAATTTTTTTTAATCAGGGGTTCATAATAAAATTTACTGTAAAAGCATCTTAGAATAAGAGACATGTAAACAAATGTAAGTAATAAAAAGGGAAAAAATTACTTTTTGAATTCTTCAGCAATTTCATTAACTTTTGATGGGTTACAAGTAACAGTGCACCATGATAATTCTGGATTAAATAATGGTTTCAAATAACTCATTCCAGCTTGCTCCATATCTGTAGTAGTTACTTCTGAAACTTTCTGCAGTAACTCTCTCAGTTCACCAATAGCATCAATAGTAGGATCACAGCAAAATGTCCGTAATGACACAGAAACAGTATCAGCAACTGATTTTACTTTTTCAATCAATTTAAACATCACATAGCTACGTGCTGATTCAAGAAGCTCAGTATCCCATTTAGTCGTTCCATTAAAGTGTGAATCCTGAAAATAATAATAATATGTATGACTTTCAAATGAAATTAGTCAATTTCAACAAATATTAATGGAATTGGTGAATAAATTGTAATTTTACACAAGCTCAGCTGATTTAAAAACTGTTTTACATTTTTTATTTGAAGCACAATTACACTTATTCCTCAAATTATTTAATATGGAACAAAGGATCACTGAACAAAGGTTATTTCTAAACTGACTACCTCAAATTTTCTATGTAAATTTTAATTTTTACTTATTTAGTACTTATCTACTATATTTTATTAATATATTTTATGAATGCATACAGTTTTGCATCTAAATTTTGATATACATTCCATGCTGGAACAAAAATAATTTACTGCATTCTGAACCTTGAAGTTTCAACTGTGAATATTGAACATTTTGAGTGAAATTTCTTTTGTCCCATCACTGCAAAAATTCCCTTTTTGTGCTCAACACTGCTTCCGTTGACTGGTCTTTGCTGTCACATTTTTATAACAATGAGTTAAACAGGTTGAAAAGAATATTTTAATGAAACATACATCATCAAACCTCTTAATATCAAAAGACTAGAAAGGAATTTGATTTATCAAAAATAGGGCAATCCCGATCCCGCGGGAATGAGATCCAGCAGGATTCCGCACAAATATTTGCGGGACTAGTCCCACGGGATTAAGACCGTAATCCCGCGGGATTGAAACTGAAAAAGAAATTTTTTTTCCTTACAATTTCACGCCTCTTTCAAGATCATCAACTGGCCAAAATTTTTTCCATAAGATGAACAATAAGAACCAGTGATCTTGGGCGCTCATACATATTGGCAGGTAGGCACCTTAGTCTCCCCTAGCTCCCATATTCTTATGATTTACGTACTGGTATAACGCAGAAGTGCTTCAACACTCAATATTGTATCTTTCTGGGACAGAACCCTTGACTTGTCCTCCCCCTCCATTAACAATCATATGGCTGTCCATGCTAGTGATATCTTTAAAGATGAACTTTAGTTAACCACTAAAAAATGTATGGTTCCCTCAGGGTTTCATACAAAGTCTTTTATTAAGCACCTTTGTATTCTCCATCAAAATTAGATCAAGACTAGGAAGACGAGTGCCTCTTTACGTTGTCTTTTTAACATTCTTCTTTTTTAGCAACTAATAAATAACTTAGTATATTATTTTGAATATCATGACTATAATTATCATATTTATGTAAGGTATTGTATTAATTATCAAATAAGATAAAGTATTATTTATAAAGTTAAACTTCATAGAGCTTACAATCTGAATTTTTCCTACTTTTCTCCATCGAAATCAATTTTTAGTTGAACGAAATATTAATCCCGCGGGATCAACCAATCTCAATCCCGAAATCCTGCGAAGAGAAAAACAGTGCGGGAATGCATTCCCTAATCAAAAATCATATGCTATCTGTAGGAAAAATGAAAAAATTATGTACAGAGCAAATATATACTTTCTGTAAAATGTAAACCTAGATTTTATAGCCCAAGCACTTCTTTACAAAAACTGATCATCATTATATTAATAAAAAGCAATGTTAAAATATGTGGCTCCTAAAAAATCTGATGAACTACTTTATTGATTTACCAGTGATTTTTTGCAAAATGATCCCTGTCATCCATGTTGGTTTAAAGCTATTAAAATTTAAAATAATGGAGAATGACAGTTCTACAAGTGACGCAGCCTAGACCAACAAACTGTGACTCTACATATAGGGCTAGAAATGGACTTTTTTCGAATCCCCTTTTTATCTCGGAATTGACTCTAACGATTTTTAAAAAATTAATATATGATTTAATTGCCGCTGAAATTGGTGACTGACGTTGCCCCTTTATTTAGGAAAACTCTTTTTTTTAAATTTAATCCAGTTTAAAGAGGGGACTATTTAACTCCTGCATAATGATACTGAAAACATCTTCATTTTAGTTATGATTACGCTTGGTGAACCGGTTTTGTGGAAGAGTTATATCCCGGCTTATGTTAGCAGCACCACCTGCTAAACTCGCGGAGTCTCTTTTCCACCCAGAGCATGCGCATTGCCGATCTCGAGGATATACAAAAATTCTTCTGAAGCTGGAGAAAAAGTAAAGTTAGTTAAACAGTTAGTTAGGTTTAGTTAAAAAAAGGGGGATGGGGAGTGAAATTTTACTAAATTAAAATAAATAAAAACTTTGTGAAAAAACACACATAAAATGTTACTTATAATACGTTATGACTGTTTTGACAAAAAATTTGAAGACCAAAAGAATTTTTTGGTCGAAACGATCATAACGTATTATAAGTAACTTTTTATGTGTTTTTATTTTCACAAAGTTTTTATTTATTTTATCATTTAACACCAGTATTTTCAGTATTTTTTACTTTACTAAATTAGTTTATAATGGTTTCTGCTCAAGGGATGTGAAATAGGATTTAATTTTTAGACCGACAGCCTTAAGGAAATTTTATTTTAAACTTTTTTTTTTTTCCAGGGGGGTTCAAGAGTAATTCTATTTTAATTCATGTTACAAAACTTTAAAAAATAAATAACTTTTTGCACAAATTTTTAAGCAAGTAGTTCATTTAAACAAACGAAAAAAAAAAAAAACTAGTATGAAGTTAGTTTTTTAAAAAGCGACATAATATCGACTATAAACAATAATTTTTTGAGTAATTTTCTATTTTTAATGATTATAATCATTAATTTAATTCACAACTTTGAGATGTATCATAATTTAGTTAAAAACTTAAGATAGCTTTAAAATGAAAGCAAATTAATAGATTACATTGCATTAAAACAATAGAATGAGTATTTAGCTTGTCATTAATTAAGAACATGATTACTTAATTAATAATTTTAACAAAATTACTACAAATTAATGAATTACAATACATTAAAACAATAGAACCAATAGTTATATTGTTGTTGTTGTGGAATTATGGCCGATTAGCTACATGTAGGCTCTAGGCCGAGGGATGGGGTGCATTCCGTGGTGGTCTTTCTAAGGGGCCCTAACCCGTATTTATGCTAAGTTTCGGAGGAAACCACAGAAAACTCCGAATGGTTAGCTCAGCCAATGTGACCTGGTTTCGAACCAGGCACCTTCCATCTTCCAGTTCAGAGCACTATGCGCTCAGCCACTGGTGGGGGTCCAATAGTTATATAATCATAATAAAAAGTTAACTTATGTTTAGCATTAAACTGAATGCAAATTAATGAAACAAAATCGAATATGGAAGCCAGGATACTAATCTGCACTCGTCCCAAATTATACATAGAAAATTACTTCAAAAAATTTTTTGATTATAATCTGTATTATGCCTCTTTTTATAAAATTGAAACAAAAACATGTCAATCTTCTGTTACATGCTATAAAAAGCTTGTTGTGACTTTAATCAAATACTCTGATACTGCATGGAAACAGATTTGTATATTTATTTACATAACTTAATGTCAAGCAAACTTCTGAAATTAGTTCGCAAAACTAATTTATTATCTTCTGACTAGAGATGGGGAAAGAATGAACATCCTGTTCTTTTGAACCTATTCTCAAGAAAGAACGGGAACACCCTGTTCAGTGATCACGGCAAAAACATGTTCTCAGTTCATTAAGGTCCGACACTTCAAAATTTTATGGCACGCAAGATCGTTGTAAAAATAAATTTTGGAAAATGCCTTAAAGGTGAAATTTCTCATTAAAAGGCGTGATTAATATTTTTTTGCTAAGAAATATTTAAATTCTGGGGGACCAGACCCTTTCCCCCCCTCCTACCCCCTCTCCTGTTCACACCTTGGCTACGTATCTGATGGTGGGGACAGAAGTTCACAATTTTAGCTTTATCAAATTCTAAGTAATTGCAGAATCTTAGCTATTTTGAGAAATAATGATAACGATGATGATTATCTGGGGGGGGGGGGGGGATAGAACTTTGAGCCCAACCTACCATAATTTTTGAGTGGACCCGGGCTAAGAATAAGAAACTTTCTTATATGTTCAATACGAAATGCACTCACAGGAAAACAATTCGTCAATTTTTATTATTCCAGCCAAATTACACAATTTCAATCAAAGTAAAAAATTTAATAATGATAATGAAAATGATAGCCTGAAACACAAATAAATCGAAAAAAAATATTTTATCAATGTCAAACAATAATATAAGCATTACACTATCACCATATAAAACGCGCCTTCCCTTCATACGCTCTCAGCCATCTCTTATTGACTGAAAAAGAACCTGTTCCGAGGAGACCTCTCCTATTGGCTGAAAAAGAACCAGTTCTTTGATCACGGCAGTGAGCTGGAACACCTAGTTCAGCGTTCTTTCGCGGAACGGAGAAAGAACGGAGAGCTAGGTGTTTTTTCGAGGAACGGAGAGAGCTGGTGTTCTTTTAGGAACGGAGTAAACGAAGTGTTATCTGGTGAACGGGGTGAAAGGTGTTCTTTTGATCTGTTCTTTTGCTTTAATTCCGTTCTGAGCTGAATACAGGGTCTAAGTTGTAGACTTGGAGTCAGAAGTAAGACCGTACTTAGAAAGGGGGGGGGGTCCTATGGGTTTGGACATCTCTCCTTCGACGTTATTACATTATATGTATATGGTGTATTTATACAGGGACGTAGCCAGAATTTTTTTTTTTTTGAGGGGGGGGGGGATGGTGAGGGGTATGAATTGCAGTGATGTATAAATGAACGAAATGTTTTTGCAATAGTTAAAAAAAATTAAAAATCTTGCTACATAAGTTGAAAATTGGGTGTGGGGGATATATCCTGATATTTTTGTCTGGGTATGGCCCAGGTCTGAAGCCATTTAAGCTGGATTTTCGGAGCCATGTAATTTTATATGCCAAAGTCGTATTCATTTTCTTAAATCGGAGTCGGAGCAATACTGAGCCTGATACTTACAGCTTTTTAAACGGAATGTCTTTAATTTTTAAGCTGGAGCATGTATTTTTAAAGCTGAACTGTACATTTTTTTTTCTTTTTTAAGCTCTAAGAGCGTATCGACTATTTTGTGGGCTCCCCCATTGGAAATGGACAGGTCCACGTCGTGTATTTTTAACCTGAAGGCAACACAAGGATTTTTTTTTTTTTTTTTTAAACTTGAGATGAATTTACAGTAAAAGCTCGACTATCCGGAAAGCACGGGAAGCGTCGAATGCCGGATAAGTGAAAATTCCAGATAGTTGATCTTGTAAAAAAAAAGAAGCGTTCGCCGGCAAAACCAGAGGGGGAGGGGAGAGGGGCATACTGCTCAATTTTTATTTATGCAGTTTTGTAACAAAGTTTTAATTGAATTTATGCTAATGCTTGTTTATATTGCAAAGACATTACAAGACTTTTATTATAATATGTCTTTGCATCCTTGGGAAGATTAATAATAAATTAAAGTAATAACACCTGCGGATTTTCAAAGCTTAAAAGCTTTACACTAAGAGAGTGATAAAATAATAATAATAAATCGAGTGTTATTTCCTGTCCCCCCCCCCCCTTCCTCTTCAGTTTCTGTTCAGAGATAACATAGTAAAATCATTGGAATGCCTAAGCCGGAAAGTAGGTCACGAATCACTACATTTAAATAATCTGCAATCAGCATTTCTGCTATGTGTTTATTTTAGCACAAAAGATGAAGCATATGATAGTTCTGAGTTAATCATAAAAAAAATAAAAGAACTTTTTGAAAATAATGTAAACATATTGCTATAGTAATGAACAGTATGATCACTGTTTTATCTCCTTGTCCTCCCTTCTGTACTTGCAGGCACAACAGTGAAATGTTGTGTTTTTATATTTTGTAATTATTTAGGTTGTTTTTCTTTGGTATTGTTAAACACACCATTGTAATTTATGGAAATATTAGTATTCTCTGGTAATTGGAAATTTGCACCTGTTGCCATCATATCGTTATGATAGCTGGAGAGGAGGGGTCACCGTACTAATCAATCTTTTGAGAAGACACAAAAAAGAAAAGAGGGAAGCTCAAAATTTTCCGGTTACTTGAGCTTTTCGGTTACTTGGATGCCGGATAATCGAGCTTTTACTGTATTTAATATTTTGAATTAGAGCTAAAAATGTTTGTCGTTGGTACAAAAGCCATATCTTTTAAGCTGGAGCCCGATACATATATTTTTATTTGTAGTTGTAGACAAAGAAGGATTTTTTTTTTTTTTTTTAAACCCGAGCCAGATCCATAACCTCTTGGAACTAGACCTGGAACAATATATATTTTTTAAGAGGCGGAGCGAACGGTGAAAAAGACGGAATTTTTCAGCAAACGACTTCATCATTATTATTTTGTTAACAACATTTTAAATTGGGGGGGGGACTTTCTGATTCACCCCCTTGGGTACGGTCTTGCATGAGTGCTTAGATAGGGGACAAGGGGTCAGGGCCGTATCCAGAAAAAAATTTATCCAGACAAAAATTTCGGAGGGGACCAAACGAAAGAAAAAGGCTGAATTTTTCACAAAGACTTCAACTTTATTATTTTGTTAACAAAATCTTAAATTTCGGGGGGAGGGGGGACCAGACCCCCTGGGTATGGCCTTGAATGGGATGCTCTCTCTCCAGCTTTCGTTATAGTGAACACTCTTATAGTATTTATACATTTTTAGAAAGTGAATATATCAACCTTTCAAGTATATTAGGCAAGTTGGAGTGTATAGGCTGATTATTTTACCAACTATGCGAAAAATTCCAGAGCTGGGGCTCGAACCCAGGACTACCGCTTAACGTGCGGGTGCTCTACCACTGAGCTACTCTGGGACGATTCCCAGATGAAATTTCTCGCTTTTGAACCGTTGGCATTTATCATCTTCCTCTGCAAACCACAGATGGAACAGATGAAACAATTAATTCGCGACAACTCCATTACGCCGCGGAAGTTTTTATACATTTTTAGAAAGTGAATATATCAACCTTTCAAGTATATTAGGCAAGTTGGAGTGTATAGGCTGATTATTTTACCAACTATGCGAAAAATTCCAGAGCTGGGGCTCGAACCCAGGACTACCGCTTAACGTGCGGGTGCTCTACCACTGAGCTACTCTGGGACGATTCCCAGATGAAATTTCTCGCTTTTGAACCGTTGGCATTTATCATCTTCCTCTGCAAACCACAGATGGAACAGATGAAACAATTAATTCGCGACAACTCCATTACGCCGCGGAAGTTTTTATACATTTTTAGAAAGTGAATATATCAGAGTCCTGGGTTCGAGCCCCAGCTCTGGAATTTTTCGCATAGTTGGTAAAATAATCAGCCTATACACTCCAACTTGCCTAATATACTTGAAAGGTTGATATATTCACTTTCTAAAAATGTATAAAAACTTCCGCGGCGTAATGGAGTTGTCGCGAATTAATTGTTTCATCTGTTCCATTTGTGGTTTGCAGAGGAAGATGATAAATGCCAACGGTTCAAAAGCGAGAAATTTCATCTGGGAATCGTCCCAGAGTAGCTCAGTGGTAGAGCACCCGCACGTTAAGCGGTAGTCCTGGGTTCGAGCCCCAGCTCTGGAATTTTTCGCATAGTTGGTAAAATAATCAGCCTATACACTCCAACTTGCCTAAAATACTCTTATAGTATTTTGAGTTTCTTTATCATTATTATTTTTGTATTAAAATGTTTGTAAGTCCGAAAAAAACTTCTACAATCCCCCCCCCCCCGTCCCATTCCTCCAAGAGTTACGACTATAGGGTCAAAGCTTGTGTTACTTAGGTGCATTGTGATAATGTGGATATTATGTGCCCGAGGTAACGTACTTCCCGACGACACTCTGGCACATTATCCAGGGTCAAAGTCTTGCGTTATTTTCACTTTATCATGAAATTTATGGTGTGGACTGGGAATAAGGCTAGGAAAGGAGGGGGTGGAGGATTTCATTGCAGATTTTCCGCTTCAGCGGTCGCTCCTCTTGTGTGTCAGCTCTTTTACTGCAGTAGTGCTGAAGAAGAAAAAACTAAAACAAAAGGGTATGCAGTCACGTGGCATATTGTATCAGACCGTTCAAGGATTAGTTGAAACAGATCATTCCTTTGTGCTGTTACTGGTACAACTCTTAGTTATGCTTATGTTTGGATAGTTTTTCCTCATGGATAGAAAAAAAAATGTTTTGTTTGGACGGATTTTAAAGTTATTGATTCCGCTGCTTCCAAAGCTTTGTGCAATATAGTCTAATCAAAATAAACAGTTATGAATATTATGTCATTTTAGGAGCTGTCAGACTCAAATATTGTTTACTCATGTAAGCAATATTGTATCACTCAGGTAAGTAATCGAAAATTAGGCCTGGCCTAAATAATTCTCTCTAGAATTGAAGTTTTTCCATTACAATTTTTTATTTGG
The DNA here is from genome assembly GCA_038373885.1 of Cheiracanthium punctorium. Lineage (NCBI taxonomy): Eukaryota > Metazoa > Arthropoda > Arachnida > Araneae > Cheiracanthiidae > Cheiracanthium > Cheiracanthium punctorium. The sequence continues at coordinate 312,209 of JAWZYV010004077.1, forward strand.
GAATACCTTATTCCCCCGTACATGATATATATTTCGGTTACACACATAACCATCTTCAGTCGTTTCTGGATCTCTCACTAATGGCGGCTTCCTTTTTACTTCCTTGTACGTAGTATAAGGAAGTAATGTGATCCCGAAAAATTTTGGGGGCCAAATTTCGACAAAAAAACCGATTTTGACTACCTCTAAATTTAATTTAACAAATTTTTTCGATGCATCTCATCGTAGGCTAGCATGCACGATCATATTAACGCGTCTGGAACTCATTTTGACCAGCGGCGAGTTTATTGTGGTCAGTTTTTCCATGCCGTCTGTACGTACGTACGTAGGTACGTATGTATGTAACTCGCATATCTCAAAAACAATGGGTCGTAGAATGTTGAGATTTGATATTTAGGATTGTTCTATGATCTAGTTGTGCACCTCCCCTTTTGGTCGCAATCGAATGAATAGTTTATGTACAGGACTGCCCAAAAGATTCGAAATACATTACGCTCTATGGGCCGAAAATCATTAAACTCGCATATCTCAAAAACTATTAGGCGTAGAATGTCGAAACTTTATATTTTGGATAGCTGTAACATCTAGTTGTGCACCTCTCCTTTTGGTTCCATTCGATTGGATAGTTTATCTACAGGACCGCCCAAAACATTCGAAATACATTACGCTCAATGGGCCGAAATTCATTAAACTCGTATATCTCAAAAACTATTAGGCGTAGAATGTTGAAACTTTATATTTAGGATTGTTGTAACATCTAGTTGTGCACCTCCCCTTTCGGTTCCATTCGACTGGATAGTTTATCTACAGAACCGCCTAAAAGATTCGAAATACATTACGCTCTATGGGCCGAAATTCCTCAAAGCGTTTTTTAGAGGTATTGGGCTATTTCAAACGACTCAGAAGTGATATATGCTGTAAAGAGTTAGAAAATGAATTT